>CM034539.1:59439258-59834258 GCA_020002185.1 Paraescarpia echinospica | reverse complement strand
TTCTAGTGTCAAGAGGATTATATTAAAAATGAAGACGAAAAGACCTCGTTTTTAAAACATTGACTTTATTTTCAAGACGTACATGAATACCAATAATAAATTACCTGGTTCGCACACTATTATTTCTACTTAAATGTTTCTTCTTTCAAACATTTAATGTGTGGAGTCGACATTTACTTTTTTTATTTTTAAGATATGTGAAAAATCCTAATTCTGTAAATTTATGAAAGATGCCATTGCAGTATTATTCGTTAACTAAGAAATCGTTACAGTAGCAGTTGTCCAGGGGCCTCCATAATGTATATGTATATAATATATACACATATATATTATGGAGGCCCCTGGACAATATATAAAAAAATGCATTTTGGGTAATTTCTTCGCGTTTGAAATATTTTATTCGTAAATTTAGTGCTTCAGTATTATGCAAATTGGTGTTGTAAGTGGACAAAAGTTGTATTTTCCAGTGAAGTACCTGTTGTAGAAGGTAGGGAGGAGAGAGACCTATCATGATACGACACCCAGTCAATCACTGCCCAGGGGCCCCCACAGTCCTAAATCCAGCGCTGTGAATGGGTGTCACAATAGGTCTCTGGGCTATGACTAATCATCTATAGGGGCCTACATGTACCTATTTATACTTATGAACTTGTTATAACTTTCCTCGCGAAGAAGCACACTCGCACGTACTTTTTGCCGTGACTGCTCCGGACCCACGACCCCCAAGATTAAGTCGTAGACCGCCGTAATACTGGAGGAATTGTCTGGTCGTTACTAGATTACTCAGCGAGCTTCGGGAACTATAGCGGTGCGTCGTTTAGATACCCGCCTCCTTAATATTGCACTCGCGCAGTCAAACTGTTGCAGTTCGTTTGATGCATGTAACAACATACGACTCCTTGGCCTCAGATAGAACGATCGCTGTTTTGAGCTTGGTTTTTCGTGCAAGTGGATATGTACACGTATACAGCTAACAGTGGATCGTCACTTTACGACAGTCTACCACTACGGTCCTGGTGCTTCCATGTACGGGAATGTAGCTGACGCCGGGTATGTACGTGTATTATAGTTGACATTTGTCAATAGTGGTGGACGTGAAGATGACCATTATTACAAGTCGGTTTGTTTGTTTGTACCAATCTTCCACACGGAGCATCAAATACAGAATAACATCAGCTGGTATGTCTTCCACACGGAGCATCAAATACAGAATAACATCAGCTGGTATGTCTTCCACACGGAGCATCAAATACAGAATAACATCAGCTGGTATGTCTTCCACACGGAGCATCAAATACAGAATTACATCAGCTGGTATGTCTTCCACACGGAGCATCAAATACAGAATAACATCAGCTGGTATGTCTACCTCAATTGTTAGAGAATTTAGGGTGGCTAAATGTTCAGCTTCCAGAACTATGGCAACAATAATGTTTTGTGTACTTTTGTGAATCATATTCCAGTGCTCAAGATTTGGGGAGCTCTCCCTAAGATTGAATTTAATCATATCCGTTGGCATAGATGCTACTTTATCCAGTTTCGTTTCCTCGTGCAAATCCGAATATATCAACTAGCTACTTTTAAAGGCTCTTGTTCGGCCATAGTTTGAATATGCCAGCACAGTGTGAAACGGTATTACACACTAGGACCACTACCAACCACGACTGTCCTCATTCCGATTTCACGATGCACTCGACGTGGAAATCACAACAGATATTAAACAGAGAGATACAGCTGTAGGTTATAATACAACACGGTATCGTGTTCTGACATGGCATCTCAGTTTATGGATCTAGTTCAACAATTAAGTAACCAATAAACATCGTTTTCTTTAATAATTTTCATTTCTTTCATTTCCTTTCTTTTTCATGTTTCTTGTTCTGCTAGATAAAGTCTGTCTACTTATATTCTAGCATTCTTTCCTGTATTTGATCAATAATTCTCAGGCATAATATTGTTAAAATAAGGATTGGCTGTTGATAAAAGCTCTTAGCTGTTGAAGGATAAAATAATGTTTTACATTTTCGCTTGTTTAAACGTATTAGTGTAATATTATGCATCATTAGGCCTGTTGCCAACTACTTGAAAAAGAAACTGTAACTCCAGTTTGACTATTCCTGTGTGTCAAACCAGCATAAATTGGCTGCCTGCATTATCCTAAGAGTCAATTTGACACCCATCAGCTTCACGGTGCATATCAGAATTGAGTTTCATCGTTTTGAATCTTCAACCGCGTATTTTTAAATAACTGAATATTCTTCATGATTGTTAATTTTTATTGAATGTATTTCTTAATTAAATCATATCCAAAAATTAGAATTACCTGTTGGATAGACGTCCGCCTGTTGTAAAACAGGCTTCATCAGTACGTATAACGTCACGACCGCCTGACGTCGCCAGTACGTATGACGTCACGATCGGGGGGGTCATCACACCCATGCCATTACGGCTCGTGAGGGAGCACCAAAAGGAAATTACACATAAAATAATCAGGTTGTGACGAAACGCATTCAATACCGTCTTGTTAACGCTGGTAACTCCCCTGTCCTGCAGGTGGCGCCTCCGATGCCCTGATGTTACTCGACGCTGGCGACAACGATGGTACCCGTTCCTACGACGGCAGCAGCGGCGGTGACGCCAGCCAGCCGCGACCCCCCGGACTCGATGGTGACCTACTTCAGCATCGTCGGCATACTCTTCATCCTCACTGTCCTCCTCGGCATCATCAACGTCATCATCTGGTACTACGACAAGAACCGCGCCAAGATGAAGTTGTGGCAACTGAAGCGTGACTGTCGGCGGTTCGACAAGGAAGATGTGGACAACCGACAGCATTGGAGCATGACGATGTCGAAAAAGAAGAAGAAGAAGTCGCCGAAGCAAAAACCGCGGAAGGATAAAGCCGTGCCGCCGCCGACGTCTATGGCAGACCACGTTCCCTTCTGACGGAACTATCAGGACGATATACCTGCCAACTCTCCCGGAATTTCCGGGAGTATCCTTGATTTCTGGTGTATCCCTCGGTCTCCTGGAATACAGGTAAATCTACCTGACTTTCGCTTAAAATATCCGACTGCACCCCGTCCCTCTCTTCCGATGACATCATCCGAGACAGCGCGACACCACGGGAGACGTGCTGAACCGCTGAAGTTCCGGCGAGAAATCGCCAATAGCAATCCCCCAGTGTTCCGATGTCAAGATCCGAGACAGCGCGACGAGACAGCGCGGCCCGGGAACCGTGCTGATCAGCTGATGAATCTCCCGGAATTAAAAAAAAACGTTGCAGGTATAGTACGATCAAGATGTGCCAATTCTTGTCCGCACCTGAGTACCTCGATGGCTGAAAGCTTACTCTGCTGACAAACTGTCAGTGCGGTCGAGATGTGCCAGTAGATGCTCGCATCTGAATACGTCGATAGCTGAATGCGTTCTCTTCTGGTAGAACTGCCAATGCAATCAAGATATGCTAACTCTGGCCCGCATCTTGACTCGATGCACTGAGGTCTTTCGTGCAAGAACGCTGCGTGGGTAAAACATGCAGGCATATCTAGACACTGCATTTTGTGGACGTGCTATGATAGCACACACATAGCAGGCATACAAGTCGAAAACATGGTCGATCTACTACCCACTTTGGGCAAAATTGGTCCACCTATAAAATAGGTTAATTTGACCCCAATTGTCTTTCATAGTTTGGACATAGTCTATGCAAATACTGGTAGAACACACATTTGTATATATCCATATCTTAAAGGTTTACATAAAGGGAATGTGCGACGTCCAAAAACTGATGTATGATATCGAAAATGTTTAACTTGGAACTTTACCAGATGTCTTAAACGTTATAACAATCATGACTCTGCCGGTTTTGAACACTGCAGCCGAACGAAGCAAGAGAGCGAGAGTTCCGTGCTGGATTTGTTCAAATGTGTAACGATACTGAAAGAAAACGGATCGATTGCGGGTTTGTACTTGTATAGTGTACAATGACGGGAACCACCAAAAGTGCATCGAACGGGTGACATCAACGTGTGTGCGTTTTTTACTATGTAGCAATGGGCGACAACTGTTTGAGTACGAAGGCTGTAGGACGAAGCATCGGCAACGCCATGAACGGGGGGCAACAGTACAAATGTCTTCTTCTTTTTCTGCCAATATCGCGTAGATTGCACTTGGCTATTTGGTGAGACAACTGTACGCACTATTTACAGTGACAAGTTTGATTTAATGCAATATACGCACATCACATATTACAAGCTACCGGAATGCCTAAGCAACTATTCGTAACAGACGTCAGTGAGCACTTCTGATCGGAAAGAGGTCAACCACGTACGTGCTCACTACCCGTATCGGAAACAAACACGTACGTGCCCACTACCCGTATCGGAGACCACCACGTCCGTGCCTAAGTACGACCCGTATTGAAGACAACCACGTACGTGCCTTCTACCCATATTGAAGACAACCACGAACGTACCTACTACCCGTATTGACGACAACCATGTATGTGCCTACTACCCGTATTGAAGACAACCACGTACGTGCCTACTATCCGTATTGAAGACAACCACGTACGTACCTCTACCCGTATTGAAGACAACCACGTACGTGCCTACTACCCGTATTAATAATGAAACTGATGACATTCTCAATGCTTTTTAAAAGCATGATGTCCATCATTCCATTGTGTGTGTGTGTGTGTGTGTGTGTGTGTGTGTGTGTGTGTGTGTGTGTGTGTGTGTGTGTGTGTGTGTGTGTGTGTGTGTGTGTGTGAGAGAGAGAGAGAGAGAGAGAGAGAGAGAGAGAGAGAGAGAGAGAGAGCACTTGCTGCATCTTTACCAACAACGCTACTTGCCGGTAGGAATGTGCTTACAATTTGAACATTTCTCGGGCGCCACTTTTTTAAATTGTGAACACTGTAAGTTGTTGTGTGGTACATTGAACATATTCATTATTGTATTGCGAATATTGTGTGCGTGTGCGTGTGTATATATATTATATAAATCTTAATAAACGAGGAACGGGCAGTGACGTGGTACGAAGCTACGTTTGTTCAAAACGAAGACATCGGACAATACTCGTCTGTGTTCATGCGTAGCTATTGCTTGGCGTGTAAAGCCAATTTCGCGGGACACCTGTGATATCTTACTTTTATAAGTGTGCCTTATAAAACAATAATTATAATAATAATAATGTATACTGATGTAACAATGTGCAATACGTAAGTACAAATACACCAACTTTGCGGCAGTGATACGAAACGTGTCCTATTTTGGCATTAATGATGGTGCATGAATACTACGTTGTTGCGTGCTGTTGTCTTGCCGATAACGATCTGTGATATTTTCTTCAGATGCAGTCATTTATGAAAACATAATTTACACCAACTTCGTTCTTTAACTCTTTCTTCACATGTACATGTATATGTACATGTATATGTACATGTATATGTACATATATATGTACATGTATATATATATGTACATACATATGTACATGTACATGAATATGTACATGTATATGTACGCAGACAGGAAAACAAATACTCTCCTTAAGGGGTGGTCTCGTATAAATTGGCAAAAACCAAGAAAGTGTTGCATTGGTTCAAACTACCAAACACCCCACCAGGCCACCGATACGTGGTGCGGAACTTGCGATTTGGGGCGATCCAAAAGCACCAGATTGAACAGACGTGATAACGTTGCCATGCCATTACCCACCACCCTGTTCGGTTAAGATATCCAAAATAGCAATGTTCAATACTACACATTCCATTAGACAGGTGGGGTCGTTGCCTGGAATTATCTTCCTCGCAATATTTGGTGACGACTAGCCCACACAAACCCGTACGTAATGCTCTACGTTTGGGGGATTTTGCAAACGTATACGACCACTCAATCCCTGCTAAACCGTCAGTATTGTGGCCAATTGACCAGAATAGACGAAACAGGAGATCAATGTAAACATTGTTTCCTAAAGTTTTAGCTGCTTCTGGGATAACTGATAACATGACGTGTACATTATAAGAACGCAACACATAGCACCTTCTTTTACATCCTAACAACTACATATGTTACATATTTACCTTTTATGATTAAACATGAATATATTGTTATATTGCCTTATTACGATATGTCTGTACATATCTCATCAAATGAGACATGATCGTTACTGCATGTACAATATTGTTACTGCATGTACAATATTGTTACTGCATGTACAATATTGTTATTCATAATTAACGACCAAGTTTATTGTAAAAACGCACAATCGTAAACACATTTTGGCATTTCTTGACGTTCGACAAATCTGTACATCCGACTCATTTCGTCAGGACTGGACACATACGTTCGCGCTTCAATGAAACCAACAAACCCCGTAAATGACTACACAGTACATGTGATGTAAAAACATTATATTTATTAAAAAAGGCATTCATAAGAAAATGTCAGTGCACGTATAATGAATAAAATTATCAATCATCAAATAGTGTTCTTGCTCTTATTGTCACTAACATGATTACAGTGCGTGTGTGTGTGCTAGCTCGGTTTAACATGTCCTCTATTCTGCCTTCTCTTTGTGTTCATCCTTTGTCCTCAGCCACTTGAGTGATGATACGATTGACAGCATAATAGGAATGCTGATTGGCAGGAAGAGTGGAATGTAGATCGCAAACCTGCAACACAACGCATCATCAGCAAACAATCAAACAGACCATACGAGATTAATGTTACAGGAGGCAGTAGAGTGTGTCACCATTGCAGTATCTGTGGGTCCTGGCTTTATATAATGTTTAAATGTATTGTTTTTATTGATATATGTCCACATAATTAGAAAAGATCAGAGGCTGCATAAGATTATTTTGACTCTCCATCACACGTCGAGTACACAAAGGAATCATTGATTTTTATTTCTACTTGCACTGTATTTTGGACTTGAGCAAATTCAAAGTGTTGACTATATTATCAATCACAGCAATTTTAAAACAATTGAAATGTTAATCCGTTGCCACTGTGTACATGATTACTTAAACAATAGTTACGTCATCATCACATGTGTCCCTTTGAATGCATTGACAACGTTGTAACATTATAAAAGTACTATTATTTATTTACAAATGTACATTTAATGTTGTAGTATATTCTTGTTATACATACGTTTTTTATATGTAAACTAATTATTGTATTATAGTGATTATGTTGTAACAATATTGCATATATGCACCTTTGAACAGGTATTTATATCCGGTGACATGGTGTTATACAAATAAAACTTATTATTATTATTACTCTTCCCAGTTTGTCGATCTCTGAACTGAGAAAACTGAACTTGCCACAATTGATGATTATAATTTTTTATTTTATTGAAGTTATGTAATCATGGTACAGAAACATGTTTGTTACAAAAATAACATTTAAAGGCACAAAAATTGCACTTCTTAAATCACAGTGTCTTGCTAGGAATAGACAACTCACTTCTGATCTTCTGGGAAGTAGAGAAGCTCCAGCAAGGACGGGTCAAAGAATGCTTTCTCTGAAACAGTTCAGTGCACAGATGAAGACAATAAAGATTACAGGATAGATTCGCATAAACATATGCATTAACACTGACAGTCACAAATAAAACATGTATTAATATTTATGCAAGCACACACGCAGTAAAACCAATATACTATCAGTTTCACACATGCACGCACGCACGCACGCACGCACGCACGCACGCACGCACGCACGCATACACACACACATTATGCACAACTAAGACACCATAATGATGTATAATAAATGTGGGCAAACAATATGTAAAAATGGTTGCGCTATCGTGAAGAACTAATTTTTTAGAAGTATTTTTGTGTAAATACGATACCACACAAAACGCAACTTTCCACGTGCAATAAACCGAGAAAGAAAAAAATTTCACGTGTCTGTTCTATAAGAAAAACTACATTTATCACGAGTGGTTAGCAAAAATTCTCAGAAGTAAAAAAATCACAAAATATGCCATAAATAAAATAATTTTACTTTAACTCGTTATAAATTCACGGGTAGATACATAAATGAATGTACAACAGCACTGTAACCCAAAATCATTAATATGATATGTTCAGTCATTTTGTGTAAAAAGTTCTGACTTTTTTCAGTAAAATCTAGATGCATAGTCCTTCGGTTTGTTCCACACTCTTATCCATAGTATATTGATGAGATAATTTCATATCAGTACGTTCCTGTACCCATGAACTATCATTTGAAAAAACAACTGGCAAAAATATTCAATATTAATGAAGATATCATCATATCATCAATCAGGTGTATACATTTAACTTTTTGCCCACATAAAGTATAAAATACAGTTTTTCAGTTGACATACATGGTTTTGCTTATCCATTTCCGGACGTTGCAGCCTTGATGGATTGTCTATAGACAGCTCTTTCGTTTGCCAGTCTCCCCACTCGCCAGACGTCGGCTCCCATCCATTCCTCTATGTCCTTCCCCCATTGTCTCCTAGGTCTTCCTCTGCTTCTTCTGCCTTCCACTTTTCCTTCCATTATTAGTCTCTCTAGAGACTGATGCCGTTTCACATGGCCGAAATAACTTAGTTTCTGTTTCTTTACAAAGTTCAATAAAGTCCCGGGTATAACACCAAGCTCTGCTGCGATGGATTCGTTAGTTCTGCGTTCAGTCCACGAAACTCGTAATATCTTTCGATAACACTTGTTTTCAAATGCATTTATACGTTTAGTAATGTTCTTATTAAGAGTCCAGGTTTCGCATCCATATGTAGCCGTTGGAAATATGCAGACTCGGATAATTCGTAGTTTCATATCTTTGTTCGTTGCTTTCCACAGCTTCTTCATCTCCGTCAACTTTTTACTCGCCATTGCCAACCTCCGCTTGATCTCTTTCGTCCCATCTCCGTCAACTTCTATCAGTGACCCCAGATATTCAAAACTATCCACTCGTTCTATTTCCTCGCCATCTATTGTGACCTCTGATGGTTCTCGACATCCCTTCACATCCATAATCTTAGTCTTCTTTACGTTTAGTTTCAGTCCTTTCCTCTCGCTGTGCTCTTTAACAGTAGTTATCAGTTTATCCAATCCCTATTTTGTATCGTATATTAACGCTGTGTCATCGGCATATCTCAATTCATATATCTCTTGTCCATTCACTTTCAGTCCATTAAAAAACTTGCTTCTCGTGTCAGTCTCAACTTCTCTCATGATATTCTCTGTGTATAGACTGAATAGGTGGGGGGACAAAATGCACCCCTGTCTCACTCCCTTTCCGACTGGGAACCAATCTGTGGTACCACACTCTAATCTCACTGCAGACTGCTGTCCAACATATAAATTTTGGATAAGTGATGTAATTTTCTGGTCAAATCCCATGTGTATCAAGGTTTACCATAGTTGTTGATGACTAACATTATCAAAAGCTTTTGAATAATCTATGAAATAAATCCTAAGGTCATGGTTGAATTCTCTGCATTTCTGAATTAACATCTTCAGGTTGAAAATGTGATCTCTTGTTCCTCTTCCAGTCCGGAAACCTGCTTGTGTTCTGTTGACTTCACATTCTAATTTTGTTGTGATTCTCTTCATTTTTATTTTTAGCATAATTTTGCTCGCATGGCTGATGAGGGATATAGTCCTGTGGTTTGAGCATTCTTGTATGTCACCTTTTTTCGGTATTGGTATAAGGATGGCTCGTTTCCAGTCCATGGGCCATGTTCCACTTCTCCATATTTTCTTGCATAATGTGTGATAGATATCCACGCCTGCTTCGTCACTTGCTCTTATTAGCTCTGCAGTGATGTTATCAGTGCCAGGTGATTTTCCATCTTTTAGACTTTTTATTGCCCACTCCACCTCTGAACGCAAAGGCTCAAGTTCATCTTCTGGTTCTATCCTCTCTCTGCCTTCATCCATGTCTACCTCATCTGTTTCTTCTTTCTTAAACAATATTGCTTCCATCTTTCAAGTATGTCATCGCTTTCTGTCAGAGTCATTCCCGTTTCATCTTTAATAACGCCAAGTCTAGGTTTGAATGACTGTGTCATAGACTTGATTTCCTCGAACATGCAGTAAATGGAATCAAATACATTACAACATAATGCTTTATATAACATTACATATCAACAGACCAAGTGCCTATGTTTATATGTTCAATTACTTCAACTTACTGAACGAATAATTGTTATTTGTTATATTTGAACAATTATATAGAGATTTCAGTACCCCACCCCCTTATCGAACAAAACCATGAAGTCATTTCAGAGTGGGCATAGCTCATGTTGTGTTCGTGTAAAAGACTTTCAGTGTGATTACATACATTTCTGGCTGACATGTATTTAATAACACAACATGTTTCTCTTTTTGACATATAAATGCGTAATTATGAGATGCATGCGTTGACTTCATAATTATGTTAATGTAAGTAGGCTTTTTTAACAAATCACAAATAGTATGGTAATGATGACAACTAATTTAAAATACATCATAATTTTAACTGACAAACAGTTTCATGGACCATCATAGACCATGTCACTCCATATCGGAGTCGCCTTCTGACAGCAGTGGGTCTACTCCCATGTCTGTCGATGTGACCGGTCTATTTTCGCAATCATCGGCGTTACAGCGCCAAACACCAGTACATGTTAACCCATTCAGCTTGCACGAGCAACGAACACCAGAACAGGTCTTACATTTGCAGTTGACACATTCAAGTACTGCCTGTAGAGCTACTGGACTATCCGTCCAATGTACCAAAATGTCTCTGTCAACAGTCCACCCATTGCCATGAGGGGATGGCACTGATGGTCGTGCCATCAAGCAGTGCCGCCAAATGACTGCCTGATAGTTAGCACCATGTGTCCTTGCATGGTGGCAACTTTGCTGGATCGGTTGTCCTCGATCCAAACATGGTATGTCGCAATCTGTTCACATCATACTCTTGTAATTGCCCATACAGGGCGCACATTGCCGCTTCACCTTCCTGCAACAGTTCCTTATCGGCGACAAAGGATTTGCCAAGTTTGGCCATGGTACTTCTGAAGGAACAGTGCTCACGTAGCAGTTTGTAGCCTTTTGCTTTACCGTGACCAACAAACGCGCTGGTTGAGTCACAACCACTAAATGCGTGATAGCCAATCAGGCTTTCACACATGTCTGGTCCGATGGTAGATCCAATTTGAGTGATATTGATGTTTCTCTTCCGCTGTTGTGTCCCAGTGTTAAATAACATTACAGCTGGAACTGATTGACTAACACCAACTGCTATTACGGCTACATCGCTATCAGGTGACCTGAGAACCACTTGTTAGAACCACGTTGAGCCGCATGAGAGGCGTGAAGAAGGTGGCTATCTGCTTCTTCATGGTTACATCTAAGCTAAGGAACTGGTGTCGTGGTCACATGATTTCTGTCAGTCATGGCTACTTGGAGCAGGTGACACTCTTTTCCATTGGTCACATATATAATATTTTGACACATTCTAACCTTTACGTAAACTGCTACATTTATCAGACTAAAAGCATATAATATACCACAAACCTGTATGTGCCTTATTTTCCTCCCAATTGGTATATGACACTCCAAATCATCAACATCTACCACTCGTCTCGTCTCAAAACACAAAATCCAGCAAGATATCAAAAGTAGCGACTTTGGGCAGTAGCGTTTTCTAAGCTGATGGCTGTTCTCCATTTGAGGGCAGGGTTACATATATGATGATATCTTTATTAGTATTGAATATTTTTCACCAGTTGTTTTTCCAAGTGATAGTACATGGATATTGGAACATACTAATATGAAATTATCTCGTCAACATACTTGGGTTATGAGTGTGAAACAAACGGAAACGCTACACATAGATTTTACTGAAAAAAGTGAAATGATCGAACGTATCATATTAATGATTGGAAGTTAAACATTTTGTGATAGAGTGCTGTTGTACATTCACTTATGTATCTACCCGTGAATTTATAATGAGATTCAAGTAAAATTATTTTATTTATGGCATATTATATGTTTTTAGCTATTCCTGAGAATTTTTGCCAACCACTCGTAATTTAATTTTTTTTTAGAACAGACACCTTAATTTTTGGTTAATGTTTGGAAATTATTAGTTTATAGTTCAATTAAAAAGAAAATATCAACAAACCTATGTTGTTGGGGGGGTGCAGCCAATTTATGTTTTAACCAGCTATTCTATGTATGCTGGTGGGACGGTAATAAGAACTTGTTATGTTAAAATTGTATTATGGTTAAGTCAGAAACAAAATTGTAAATCAAAATGTGTTATTAAATATGGTTCACCATATGTTCCCTCTTAAGCTAGATATGAAGTATGCTCAATAAAGCGATGAAGTTAATAATATAAATATAAGCAGATATAAGCGATACCCGCGAAACACATTTTCTAAGTCCGCATTCACCATATTATTTATTATCCCACAAAAATGAACTCGATACCATTGCAAAGTCATCTTTTTCTATTTCGTCATAAATAACAACATTACTGTCTACGCACAACATAAATAAACTTATAACATTTGCCATGGTGTGATGTATGATGAGGAAGGTGTGCTAACAAATATGATCAACTTAAGCAACGCAAATTATTAAACCGTGCGTTGACAGCTGATGAATTTACATTACACATGACGGTTTATGTATTCTGTGTACCAGAAAGACATCAAAATATGTATGTTTAATATTATAGACACCAGATTTTGCAAGACGGATGGTCTATGTATTTCGTGTGGTACCACATGAATCGGACATGTAACTTCAAACCCTTCTCTCTGGCAGGAATAACCATATTACCGTGTCGCATGTTTTGTCTTCAAATCTTCAATATGTCTACTTTATCATAGTAAAAAATAAAAACGATATATAAAAGTCGCCAAATTGACAATGTGTCCAGGTTTCGTGAGAATCAACCATGTATATATATATATATATTTATGACAGAACAACACAACAACTCATTTGATAAATGCATCAAATTTTTATTATGGCAAAATGGGACAGTCCGGCCAGATCTCTTTGGGGCCAGCAGTGACAGCCTGAGAACAGGATGCAAGACCAGGATATTTCACATGACCGGACGTGATCCTGGGTCAGTTACTTGATCATGTGACTGCGGCCACATGACCAGGATCCTGGGTCTGCATCCATCTGGGTGTCAAGCCGAGATATTTCACGTGACCGGACGTGATCCTGGGCCAGCTAATTGATCAATGGTCATGTGATTGCAGCCACATGACCAGAATCTTGGGTCTGAACCCATCTGGGTGTCAAGCCAACCCTTTAGAGATACTGACCCTCCTATCATTACAAAGGTGGAGAAATGGGGCTGGTTGGTGGGTGACGTGCTACTTTGTTCGTGCTAGAGACAAAGATGGCATCAAGCGTGGAAGTTATTCTTCCTATAACCCTGGGCAAATGTAGATGATTGGGTAGCTTTACTTCCCATGCCCCAGGGAATATGTTATGATTGGGCAGCTACCCCCTGCATAGAGGAGGTAGTGTAAGTTTCAGAGGGTGCCAATGTTGTGATTGGTTAGCCACCCCTGCAGAGAGGAATGCTGTAATATGGCCTCCTGACCCTGCTGTGACTTGTTGTTGGTGAATGCCCCTTAGGTGGCCTCTTGACCCTGTAGTGACTTGCTGTTGTTATTCTGGCATAAACCCTGCACAGTGATAAACACTATGCCTCGATATATATATATATATATATATATAAATTATATAGATATATATACATAACAACAATACATATGCAGTAACACTGATTTCTAGTTCCCTCTGATCCCATCAATTTGTTTACTCAACAAACCAGCCAAACTCTATTCATATGGCAAACAACAGTACACTAACAAAAACATCATATTACCACAACTGTATCTGACTGCTCCCAGTTCAATTAGCATTCAACCGAAGCAGGTGACATTTGTGATATTATACCTGATGAGATGATGGCTTGCTTGGAGCTATGGAAGGCGTCTGTCAGCCGCCCAACAGACAGGAACTCTTTGCTCTTCTTTATTGCAGACACAGCCACCTGTACCTACAAAACACACAAACAAAATCATCTTATATTGCAAAACAGGAGCCGCTGACCCACTCAAACGAAGAAACCATTTCATCTGAGGATGCCCAAAAATTCCAGCTAAAATTCGCTAATGCACTGTTTGTAGAACCTGACGTTACTGGCATAATGCAAATCTCGGAAACAAAAGGCATCTTTTTTGGAAATGAATCAAAGAGTTAATATATACTAACCATTAGTAGCTACAATCAAGAATATTATACCAGCAGTTTACTACAATAACCAAATTGAAAACAAATAATTTAAACTGCATGGGCAGTGCCATTGTGATAGAAAGCCTGACATCACCAATACCTACTCTTCCCAATTCGCCATCGCTAAACCGAGAATATTACTCTAGTTTTGGCGCTGTAACTACTAAAAATATTACATCCGAATGGTGCATTGTATGGGATTATGATGGTTACTACAAGTGTAACTCTGAATCGAAGGGAATAAATATTATGTGAAACCAATATATGAGCTGGCATATTCACATACAAGTCAATGAAACAGGGGCTTTCAACGCGTCGCCACAGTGTCATGGACAAAGAATCTGTAGGCTCTTACTGGTTAATCATCAGAGGCATGTCTCAGTACGTCAGCCGACGGGAACTGTGAGATTTTACTAGAATCTCCCACTCTGAAAACCATTTTCTGAGTAAACCACTGGAATTATTTTATTAATTGTATTTACAAATTGTTAGATTACACAATTGCCTTTTGTTTCGCTTTAATAAACATGGCTTTATGTAATTTTAACGACCTGATGTTACAAGACAAGAAATAGACACTGGTGGGTTGACCTGGGGGTAGCAACGAGGAGAGCCCAAGACAGAGGGGTTTGGAGATATAGTATGCCATACAAGTCAAAGAGGAGTAACATAGTAAGTGTTACAAAGTTATCATGATACTTTGGGAGTAAAAACGCCCAAATATGAAGGGATTATGACCAAATATTACAAAATGTTAGGGATCATCTCAGAACGTTGATGTCCGACATCCAATGAAATTACTTTTGTTTGCGGAGAGGGGTCAGAGGCAGTTTTGTGTGGCGTCAGACATCAATATTTTACACTTCGGACTGATACTGTGAATATATTGGTATCATCCTATCAATGTTTACAAACTGTCGTCTGAGGAGGGGGGTGGGGCTGAGGCCAGATTAAAGTAATTTTGTTTGATATTGGACATCAACGTTCTGAGATGATCCCTTACGATCGTGGTTAAAACACCCCAATCTGTGCATAACCTAAATGTGGAGGAATTCCTTAATCTACAGTGATATCTCCTTCACTCACCTCGTGGCCAATGTCGTCATTGATGACAATGTTGCCTATCTCTGCAAGCAGTTGAGCCAAAGCCTGCAGTGTGGCCGCAGCACTGGCAATGTTCTCCAAACACCTCCCACACAACCACTGGTCCAGCTCCTATAAACATCATTAAAATTTGTATACGTCACCCACCAAAGTGAACTGGGTATTAATTCGCACAGGCCTATTCTGCATATGGGGCAAAAATAGCTGTCTAGGTGTTTGGTCATATCCTATCAATTTTGTGATTTTGGCAGAGATGCATAACTTACAATCTTATATTTCTAGTTTATTTTTGTCAACAAGCAATCCAAAACTAATAAAATACAAAACCATGCATTAGAAAACAGTAGACTGCTGCTGTGACTGGTTACACAAGTGACACGTGGCAATGATTCAGCTCTTCAGTAGTCTCGCAGTGAATACGAATACATTTATTTCAGGCAAAAAAACATACACAATTGGGTCATATAAATAGGTATTAAAATGCATAGCTTTTTAAAAGTAGATTAGTTAGGTGATATAAATAGATACAAATGGTGGGATACACGTAAATAAAAATTATTGGACTCTCGATAAGCCAAAAGGCTTCCTTGTCCACCTGCCATCTAGATTTAATTTTCTGGATGGCAATCTTGTTAAATCTTGTTAAATTTAAATAAAATAAGGTAATAAGTTAAATAATGTTAACAAATAAGTTTTTTTTATTATAAGAAATAATTAAATATGTAAAACATGATATAAAATCAGTTTTATGATATACAGAGATTCGGAGAATACATTCAATATTTTGCTAAGGCAGCCCCCAGTTTGCATAATCTGGGTAGTGGACAAAACATGGTTATAGACACCACATGTGTTGTGCTGTTGTCAATATTTACCAAGATATTGACAAAAATGTCATAGTTGGTAATGCTTATGGCGACACTAATTTGCATATTTTTACAAATGCTCAAGGGTGCTAGGGTGGCATTTCCTTATAAGGACATGTCAAATATATAGAAACTACAAAAAAGTTTGTCTGGACTCTACTGCAAGCTTTTCTAGCCTACAGCGAAAAGGTACAGGACTAAAGATAAATTCTGGTGATATGAAGATATGAAATGTAAAAGGCTACCATTTCAGTTTTACAATGATATCAGTGGCATCAATGTCCGTCAACAAATTGCAAAGATAAGAACTGACCCACATGAAGAATTCATATTTTGAGACGGATGACATCAATAGAGTGTAGTAGGTATTTACCTTTCAAATCACATACCATTCAATGTAAAATATGCAACAAAAACACTTTTTCAAGATAACAACACCAAATTGCATTATTATAATGGGTAGTAAATTGTATATATTTTCTAAAAATGCAAAAAATAAATTGTTATTTTCACCCATATGAATGTATTTTGGTTTTTCCTTAGTTGGCCAAATGTACCATACGGTCTGAACCGTTGTGGCCAGTCACACATAATAACAACCTGGCATTATCCAAGAACAGATACTCAATGAATGACTGTGACATGTCAGCCTGACCTACCCATTCTGAGACAATGTTGTTTCCAGGTTGCGTGACAGTCACGTCTTCTGAGGTCATCTGCAAAATGAAAGACGGGGATGAACATAAAAGACAGCTTCGGCTACGTTATATTGCTCTATACACCTGTATATCATTATTTCTGTAACTTGTAGGTACTGGAGTGAACTGCATTTTCCGGCCACAAGGTCTCCGTGAGTTTTGTGTCGAGATATTTATACATAAACATGGATAATTGTTATGGCATCCATGAGTCAAACTTCTTTGATGCTGTTTTAAATAAAACTTGCTGACATTTTACATGTGATGCCATCAGGATATCTAAGAACTACCAGAATGTAGCAGGACAAGGAAAAGACTAATGATTTTACTGTTATATAAGTTTAAAAAACGAAGCCACACCAGGACAATTTCGCCCAAGTGTCACTGAAATAGTGTTCTTGTTGCACGGTGGCAAAATTTGTTTATTTTTAAAAACCTCCTTCAACATAACAAAGGATTCTGTTTACTGAAAGATTTACCGCATAAACTCATTATCGTAGTGAAACAGTCCCCAGGACATCTAATCTGAGAAGCAGAATTTAAATGAAAACGTGGTAATATTAATAATAATACAATTTATTTATATATCGCCCGATCAATCAGATTGCTCTCAGGCACTTTATATGCATGTGCTCGTAGCTATTTAGAATTTTATTAAAGGAAATAAAAAAGGCATTAGCTAAAATCCGTTTTCCATGTGTACACAAAGTTTAACATTGTATGTAACATTCGAGAACATTAAAAAATACAGAAAAATACTTTTGTACCATAAATTCGATTTTAAACCCGTCTGTGTACTGATTCCCGCGGAAAATTAAAATTTAATGAGCTAGGCAATCACGTGGTATTTTATTTATCCAGACAGATCACAATTTATTACCGTACAATATATATACAATCAATAGATTATATATCCACTACATTATATTTGTTTGGATAAATAAAATTTAGAAACATCGTTATATAATTCCCATATTTTCATTTTTGTGGCGAATAAATAATTACTACAAAAATAATATTTACAAACAGTGCATCATAGTATAAAAATGATTTGGTTTATATTATTTTGTGAAAACATAAACAAAATAGTGTAAAGTAAATCAATGGTTTGGTGTCAGGATTGAACCGGCGTCGTCCGATTGTAAAATAAATGACAAGAAACCAACACATTTACCAACTGAGCTAGCGGCACCGACAGAAATTCACCGACTGATTTAAGTTGTTATGATAAATTGTACAACTCCTCCTTCATACATTGATATTCTGGTGATATTATGAGATTACACACGTTACTTTCTGTAGCTGGATACAATATATGTTTGCTATGTATGTTTATTTGTGTAGATTATCTACCATTGGTTGCTAGTCGACTTATCTACCATTGGTTGCTAGTCGACTTGTAGGCCCATTCGCATTCAGTTTTTTGAATAAAATTGGATTCATGTGGAACCGTAAGATAACTGCTTGTTCCTCTATGATGACAAGTGTTTGTTTTACATTGGAATATCGCACAATAACTCATTTTGATGCTCATTTCGACCCAAAAGCTATCCTTGTAAACATGCTCTGAATGCACGGAAATGGTCGGCTTGATGCGAGTATGGGTCATATGTGACGTCACATCTCGGCATCCCGAAAAGCGCGCCAAAAATATGCATATTCGAAAATGTCTGGCTGCACAGCATAAAATGTGGTATTTCTAATTCATTGAATTATGTTGATTTTTGTTGGCTTGGTGGACACGGAAATAGATAGCAGGATGTAATATAATATGAATTCAAGCAATAGGTGTTTATTCCCTTTAAATTAATACAATCATTATAAAATGTATATGATGAAATAATCCATAAAATAGTCCTTCCATAATTAATTGACCCACATGTATACAGTTAAAAAGTATATTAAATGTATAATTAACAATAACAAATGTATACGTTAATTAAATTAATAATTTTAAATAATTACTTAAAATATGAATAAGTGCATTTGATAAAGTCCACATGAATATATTATAGAAACGCTACTCTAAAAAGGTGTATTTTCAGAAGTGCTCTAAACTGCGGTCGTGTAAATGTTGCCCGAAAGCAGCAATGTTGACACGTCACTGATCCAGTTGACACCGACACTAACCTGAGGGTTGACACCAAGAAGCAGACGCAGCTGTGACACAAACACTTCCATGACATGTCTCATGTCGAGCGTCACCTTATGAGGGTATGTGACATTCTCGGGGGGATTGTCCACGTTGTATACTAGAACTCCACCCCACCGTGGGCTCAGGAATGCATTCGTGCTTGACAGGTCATCTGAAAGTAACATCAATAACGTGTTCACCAATGGGAAAGCTATGTCCATGTTTAGGTAATAATTTACACAATTTATGTATTTGTATTGAAAATTACAGATTTGCATTGTATGTTCCCACATATCTACATTATAACACAATATGGTTCTCCATCTGTCTGTTTGTTTGTGAACCCAATTTTGCCTGTATGTGGCTGAAATTCTGTGTGCAATCAATCGGGCCCTTTGGGTGGTTTGTAGATTTAAATTTTTTTGAAATCCATCCCAGGGATGAGGATCTTTAGGTCACAATTTTTAAATGGAAATTATGTCTGTCAGTTTTGCCGGGCTGAAATTCGGTGGGCCCACTGATGTGGCTCATAAATAAAGATTGTTTTTATTTATCCCTGGTGGTGGGGTGGGGGGGTCGCATACGTATGACTTCCTTTTTTCCCAGGGTAACGTGGAGTAACCCAGTTAATATATCATAATTTTCTGTCATTTGGCCAATACTGCACCATGCTTCAACCAAGGTGTCTGAAGTCCAGAAATTTGGGGATGATAGTAAAAAGTGTGCTTATCCCCCTTACAAAATGTCAGTAATATTCCACAAGGAGCAGGTGTGTTTTCAAGGTTTCCTAAATGTTGACACATGTCCTACTGCCAATGTCAGTGTGTAACAAAGTACATTGACTTTGTTACAGTACTTAAGTAGATTTTTTTTAATGTACTTGTAAAGAAGTACATTTTTCAGTACTTCTTCACTTTCTACTTCCATATGTTTAGTTACATTTTATGTTATAACTCCAGGGATGAAGCAGTTTCATCAGGCTTTTGTTTACATTGGTAATCCTTGACTGACTGCACTTTGGAGGAATCATGGCTTCTTTTGTGCTAGCCCTGATGATTACATAGCAGGTGATATTGGAACAGTGTGATTGCTGCCTATCCAAAGGGATTCAGTGGTCTTTTGAAGCTTACTCCTCAGCCAAAACACCTTTTCACACAAGGCTAATGGGACATGCCTCACTGGCGCCCATTCATTCACTGATTACTTGCTGAGTAATGTTAATGTTTATAATACCAACTTTAGGTAGTGGTTACCTGCACACTGCTGACCTTATGACTCCCAGAAGTGTGAAAAACATCAAGATGTATTTGTCTTGAGTCAATGAGACAGAGTGAGGTGTCAGTGGCGAAGACTTGCTGTTTGTTGACAACCACTCTGGCTCATTGAAAAGGTAATGCACAACATACAATATGCCATACGGGTTTGTTGACGGTTGTAATGCAGTTTAATTAAGTTTGCATTCTTCTCTTGTCACTTAAAATATAGCATTTATTTGTTGATCCGTTGATTATCGTGAATAAATAATGTTTATTATTATTTCGTAGTAGTGGTATCAGTATTTACATACAAAAAGTCTTTGCTTGGCACATGTGTTCATTTTGAATAATAGACACATACTGGAAATATATTGGAATAATCTGACAGCCGGATTTTTTTCCTTTTTTATTTACGTACTTTTCTGTACAAGTACTTTTTCTTAAGTACTTTCTTGAGGGATACTTTTATTTAAGTAGTTTTTTGTAGCTACTTTTACTTAGTTACTTTATTGGAGTACTTGTACCCACACTGCCTACTGCACCTGGTATTAGTTAGCAATGACTGTCATAATATGCACAAGGAAAGTAATAATTGTACAGGAACATTTCTAATGAAATGACAAGTTATTTTAACGAGCAGTCTGTTATTTATAATTGACGCCTCACCGTTGACGTCAGTGATGTGGAGTGGTGACTGGTCACGCAAAGGAACGTAAACAATGAAGTTTAAACTGGGGTTGTTGGACACATGAGAGCCTGGAACATACAAACAGTCACACCAAAGCATTTAAATAACCAAGCAGAGTCACTCAACAATACGCCATTTTGATTTGAACTGGTACCATATACAATATAATTACATGACACCTGAATGAGTGACTATGCTTGGTTATTTAAATGCTTTGGTCACACATAGTTGTTCACCATTGACCTTCACTGCTGCTGGTTTGATCCAATCTGATCTAAAATATTACTCCTCCACCGCAAGTTTCATTCACCATCACTCATTTTGAGACACTGGCCAAATACAAACCATGATTGATCATGTTGATTTGGTGATTTTAACTTCAATTATTATATAAGCTATATATTAAAACAATATATTTTACAGCCAACCCCCTATAACTATTCAACATGTGCATACTTTATACAAGAAAAGATCCCTGTGGCTAATATAATTTCAAATTGTGTGCATAGTCTACTATACTGTGAACACAAACATATAACAATTAATGGCAAAATTGATTAACAATATCAGAACATATAATACAGAATACATATTCAGAAAGAATGAGAAGATACTGAATTGAAACCAACTTAGACGTTATGTAATGCCATTGTTTGACTAGGTAAATTATTAACAGTTGTGATTTGTCATAACAAATAAATTTACATAATTAAGCATGATCACTGGGGAACAGGCAGAGAGTTGCAATAATTGGTTTGCATAACTCTTAATGCTGTATAAAAAACATTAAAATTTGTATTGAATATTCGTAATTTGTTTTTTATTTTCAAAACAGTTATTGTGGTTACAACCCGTGTTGACCCATAACTCCAAAGATAAAGCATAAAGCCAAACTACTGTTTACACTGATTGTGAAAAGTACGCAGGTGAACACACCAATCCAAACCAGTGAACAATATCATTTTAACTTCCAAGAGTGTTACAAGTTTACCTTGCCAAAAGCATGATTTTCTGTCATTGATGAGGGTTACACTTACTCAAGTATGGCTCTATGGCATTGATGACATGGGGTAGCTTTTCATGTGTCAACTTGTAACAGTTCCTCGCGTCATCTTTCACTGGTCTAATGCCCAAGCCTGTGTAATGTACGCACTGAAACATACATGTGTACATAGCTTACATCAAGGCAGAGATGGCACAGACACACAAAATCCATGAAACAGAGATTTTATGTATTATTTGTTTATGTTTTCTCGTGAAATATAAAATTAGTCAATATGTTCATCCTCAGGATGGTGCTATATACATAAATATACACAAGATACGATTTCCCAAAGAATTCATATATGACATTTGTAGGAAGTAAATTTGTTTGCAAGGCAAGTTATGTAAAAGCTCCCCATCTGACTAGGTAGCTCCGAACAATTAGCCACTTTCTATCTGTAACAACTCAAATTACTGTACCAGGGTAATTGGAGTTTAAAGAAAATATATCTATCTATTTTTATCACAGTCATTAACTAGTTTAAAAACCTCTATTAAAGCTGCTTCTTCAAACGGT
The DNA here is from genome assembly GCA_020002185.1 of Paraescarpia echinospica. Classification (NCBI taxonomy): domain Eukaryota; kingdom Metazoa; phylum Annelida; class Polychaeta; order Sabellida; family Siboglinidae; genus Paraescarpia; species Paraescarpia echinospica. Next base: position 59,811,643 of record CM034539.1, on the reverse strand, counting down.
TTAACACATCTCAAATCTGGTTCTTTGATGTCCAGATCTGTAATGTCAATACCAGTAGCGTCAATAATATCCACCTTAGACTAATGCACAGACACAGCACCCTGTCATTTGGACGGGCTGAGTTGGCCTGGAGCGGGTAAGAATTGTGTCAAACTGTCATTTGGACAGGTAATAAATTAGGGTTTTCTATGACGGCCAAGAGGGTCTGATGCAGAGACCAGTCACTCCGACATTTGGACACGGATTGAGTCAGTCGGAAGGAAGTAAGAATTTTAACTGACAGGTATAAACCCGTAACTGTGTAATGACCCACCCTACGCTATATACAACGTAACTGTGTAATGGCCCACCCTACGCTATATACAACGTAACTGTGTAATGACCCACCCTAAGCTATATACAACGTAACTGTGTAACGACCCACCCTACGCTATATACAACGTACCTGTGTAATGACCCACCCTACGCTATATACAACGTAACTGTGTAATGCCCAGCTGCCAATTAATGGCTGTGTAATGGCCCTCATTTACAACATGCAAAGTATGGCAAATGAAGCCCACCTAAAACTGTATACCAAAAGCGCGTGAATTACCGCCCCTCGCTGCAAAGCGTAACTGTTATTGATGGCCCACCCTCGCGGCTGTAATACTGGTGATATGGCGACTGTGTAATATTGTGTATTATAGCCATGCAGGCGTGGCTGTGTATTGCGTAAGGCATTGTGTATGCATGACACCCTCGTGCGGCGGCTACAAGTGGCACAGTGTATGATACGCCCCCTGCTATATGCAAGCGTGACGGTGTATGATATTACACCCTCGGCTGTATGCAAGCGTGGCACAGTACCCTGCTATATACAACGTGGCGCATTTGGCCCACCCTACGTATATACCCTCAGTATGGCTTTGTGAATGACCCACCCTCGCTATAGCAAGCGTGGCTGTTATTGATACCCACCCTCGCAGCTATGTACATGCGTAACTTGACGGTGTATGTATTACGTTGCCCTCATTTACATGACAGCGTGTTGACGGTAGCGACCCACCCTCATATATTTGTAAGCGTCGCTGTAGCTGTGTACGCAGTGGTTACACCCTTTATATACAGCGTGGCTTTATTAGCGCATTTTCTCACGGCTATATACAGCGTGGCTGTGTAATGACCCACCCTGTAGATCGCGTGTAACTACCGCCCCTCTGCGCTATGTAACTGTGTAACGACCCACCCTACGCTGTAATGCAATGCATTAACTGTGTAACGCCCCTTAATGCAGCGTGGCACAATTGTAACGACCCCCCTCATTTGTATGCCAGCGTGACGCAATGGCGGGCCCACCCTAAATTTGCTTATGCAGCATGACTGTGTGGCGACCACCCTCGCAGCTATGCCCGTAACTGTGTAGCGACCCCCCTCGCTGTATATACAGCGTGGCTGTGTAACGACCCACTCAGCTATATACGAGCGTAGCTGTGCCTAGCGACGAACCTCGCTATATACAAGCGTGCCCTACGCTATATACAACGTAACTGTGTAATGACGCACCCTACGCTATATACAACGTAACTGTGTAATGACGCACCCTACGCTATATACAACGTAACTGTGTAACGACCCACCCTACGCTATATACAACGTAACTGTGTAATGACCCACCCTACGCTATATACAACGTAACTGTGTAATGACCCACCCTACGCTATATACAACGTAACTGTGTAACGACCCACCCTACGCTATATGCAACGTAACTGTGTAATGACCCACCCTACGCTATATACAACGTAACTGTGTAACGACCCACCCTACGCTATATGCAACGTAACTGTGTAATGACCCACCCTACGCTATATACAACGTAACTGTGTAACGACCCACCCTACGCTATATACAACGTAACTGTGTAATGACCCACCCTACCCTATATACAACGTAACTGTGTAACGACCCACCCTACGCTATATACAACGTAACTGTGTAACGACCCACCCTACACTATATGCAACGTAACTGTGTAATGACCCACCCTACGCTATATACAACGTAACTGTGTAACGACCCACCCTACGCTATATGCAACGTAACTGTGTAATGACCCACCCTACGCTATATACAACGTAACTGTGTAATGACCCACCCTACGCTATATACAACGTAACTGTGTAATGACCCACCCTACCCTATATACAATATACATACGTTGGCACAGCCTTCACAGGGCAGTTCCTGGAAATACTCTACACACCCGTGGCATGTGTATAGTTTGTCACAATATTCAAATGGATACTGTTTTAATGCAACAGCATAGATACATTGTTAATTACTGCTGTCAGTCAAAAACTGCCACTACAAAAACTTGCCCACATACACGCATGTCAACCAGACTGACATCTCACCTGAGACTTGACCGTGATGTCAGCGTATGGAGACATCATCTTCAGCAGAGGTTCCAAATAAACTGCAATAACATGAGACACAATGCTGTTATCACGAGGTAATAAGAATGTACAGGTAAGGGATCATCTCAGAACATTGATGTCCGATATCAGATGAAATTACTTTCATGTGGCCTCAGCCCCCACACTACTTGTTAGAAAAATTTTTGCAACCATTCACATGATGATATCAATATATTAAGAGTATAGTTCAAAAGCGTAAAATATCGAAACCTGATGCCAGACAAAACTGCCTCTGAACAAACAAAAGTAATTTCGTTTGATATCGGACATTGACGTTCTAAGATGATCCCTAAGTTCTTACATGGCGCTGCAACCAGTCCTTTAGAACCACCAAAAGCACTTTACACATCACCCCCTGGCAGCCCAGGTCATATGAATATCATCTTGTCTTCTCTAGGAAGCATTCAGACAATACTATACAAAAATATTGTTCACAAACAACCGGAAATACAATTAGCATTTTTTTTAAACCTAATACACTTCAATGTCCCTTTTAGGGAAAAAACAACTGCAGATATATAAAATAATTATCTAAGTTTATCTAAGTTAGTTTTACTATGATAAGTATGATCAGTTGTTAAAAAAATCCTATTCCGTTGACTTTTAATGATGCAGGCAGATCTACTTCTTACCGTCTATGGCTTCCTGAATGTACCACTCCACCTGAAGTAGGTCCGGCTGTGGATTCATCAAGGTGAAGGTCACATCATAGCCAGGATGTGACCTTAATGCCCTCATGCTTTCCTTATCTGGCTTTAGAAATGAAACGGAAATCATTAAGTTTGGAGAACCTGGATAGAAACAAATGAACTGCTTATAAAATGAAACTAGAATTGGCCAATGAATTGATTGATGTTCCCTGAGAATGTGAAATTTGAAATATCCAGTTTTGGGGATGTAAAAAAGGCTAAAGAAAATCTGGCAAAGGATACTTGAACCAAATACACCAGTTCTCCTAAATATCTATCCATCAGTCACAGCTTAATATCATGACATCATAAAATTGTCCGTTTCAACTATCAACATATATGTAGTTTGTGTTTTTCTCACCTGAGTACGCCGTGCTCCTCGTGCCCACAGAAACGTCTTCAGTATCGCAGCCTCGTTGACGTAAACATGCCGCAGCAGATGTGACAGTGGCTCCACCAAGGAGCCAAGGTCTACCAAACACAGCGAACACCTGTCATCAATATTCTACTAGTTTTACTATGGTCCATTTTTTATGTCATTTGTCCATGTTATATTTATTATTTAAATTATTATTATTATGTCATTACAATATATAAATACATAACTTTAGCTGTGGCATAACAAATAGTGTTTTTATTACAACATACAAGTTTTTGAAATTGCTAATTTTTTAAAACTCTGTAAAGCACTGTGAACTATGTTGAATGTGGCTCTATATAAAATAAATATTATTATAATATATATCTCCAAAAATGTATCTATTGAATCACAGAAACATGATGCGACATAAAAGATAAAACATACTTATACATGCGGGCAATGTGACCCACTTTTCTGCTAGAGTCATGTAACCATAATTGTTTTACCAATCATATTACGAGGGATTGGGAGAGGATTGGAGAACGAAAGTGAAATATACAGGGGAGTGGAGAGAGTTGATGGAGACAGCAGTGCAAGGACTGTGAGGGGAAAAGAAAACAGAGGACCAATATCGAGGACCAGTATCATGGACCAGTATCGAGAACCAGTATGGAGGACCAGTATCGAGGACCAGTATTGAGGACCCGTATCGAGGCCAGCCTCACCCCGGTCTGTCAGGGAAAAGAGGAGAACGTTTGTACCATTTAGGCAATTTAACTGAATACAACATGTCAAATGAGAGGACTAGAATCATACAACTCTGTCCAGTACCTCCTGTGGCTGGGAGATGGCCGACCCGTTGCCTGCCGACCACCGCTTTGTCCAGTTTGCTAGGTGGCAGCACTGTAAAGGTGTATCTACCACTGCCGGAGTCCAACTTCACCATATCTAGCCTTTGGTCAAAATCTACAACACATCATAGTCAACTGTAACCACATCTACGAACACACTTTGTATTTAGATGGTTAAATACACCCTACCAACATGAACACACTTTGTATTTAGATGGTTAAATACACCCTACCAACATGAACACACTTTGTATTTAGATGGTTAAATACACCCTACCAACATGAACACACTTTTTATTTAGATGGTTAAATACACCCTACCAACATGAACACTTTGTATTTAGATGGTTAAATACACCCTACCAACATGAACACACTTTGTATTTAGATGGTTAAATGCACCCTACCAACATGAACACACTTTGTATTTAGATGGTTAAATGCACCCTACCAACATGAACACACTTTGTATTTAGATGGTTAAATACACCTACCAACATGAACACACTTTGTATTTAGATGGTTAAATACACCCTACCAACTTGAACACACTTTGTAATTAGATGGTTAAATACACCCTACCAACATGAACACACTTTGTAATTAGATGGTTAAATACATCCTACCAACATGAACACACTTTTTATTTAGATGGTTAAATACACACTACCAACATGAACACACTTTTTATTTAGATGGTTAAATACACACTACCAACATGAACACACTTTGTATTTAGATGGTTAAATACACCCTACCAACATGAACACACTTTGTAATTAGATGGTTAAATACACCCTACCAACATGAACACACTTTTTATTTAGATGGTTAAATACACACTACCAACATGAACACACTTTTTATTTAGATGGTTAAATACACCCTACCAACATGAACACACTTTGTATTTAGATGGTTAAATACACCCTACCAACTTGAACACACTTTGTAATTAGATGGTTAAATACACCCTACCAACATGAACACACTTTGTAATTAGATGGTTAAATACATCCTACCAACATGAACACACTTTTTATTTAGATGGTTAAATACACACTACCAACATGAACACACTTTTTATTTAGATGGTTAAATACACACTACCAACATGAACACACTTTTTATTTAGATGGTTAAATACACACTACCAACATGAACACACTTTGTATTTAGATGGTTAAATACACCCTACCAACATGAACACACTTTGTATTTAGATGGTTCAATACACACTACCAACATGAACACACTTTGTATTTAGATGGTTAAATACACCCTACCAACATGAACACACTTTGTATTTAGATGGTTAAATACACCCTACCAACATGAACACGCTTTGTATTTAGATGGTTAAATACATCCTACCCACATACAGTCAATAAGAATTCCTGATGTAGCGAACATGTGTTTAAAATGAATAACTTTAAAATCCCCATTCTGGTGTAACAGTATGACCAGGTCCTAAAGTTTTTCTTAGAGCAATTAAGAATACACGAGATGACTATTATGTGATCAATATTATTTTATAGTAGAACACAGAAATATCATCCACGTACACATTTAAATTACTTAAATTGTTAACAAATCACTTTTCGGATTACACACAGTTTATGACAATGGCTACCACCGATCCCACACAAACCCACCTTCTACCGATCCCACACAAACCCACCTTCTACTGATCCCACACAAACCCACCTTCTACCGATCCCACACAAACCTACCTTCTACTGATCCCTCACAAACCCACCTTCTACTGATCCCACACAAACCCACCTTCTACGGATCCCACACCAACCCACCTTCTACCGATCCCACACAAACCCACCTTCTACTGATCCCACACAAACCCACCTTCTACCGATCCCACACAAACCCACCTTCTACCGATCCCACACAAACCCACCTTCTACCGATCCCACACAAACCCACCTTCTACCGATCCCACACAAACCCACCTTCTACCGATCCCACACAAACCCACCTTCTACCGATCCCACACAAACCCACCTTCTACTGATCCCACACAAACCCACCTTCTACCGATCCCACACCAACCCACCTTCTACCGATCCCACACAAACCCACCTTCTACTGATCCCACACAAACCCACCTTCTACCGATCCCACACAAACCCACCTTCTACTGATCCCACACAAACCCACCTTCTACCGATCCCACACAAACCCACCTTCTACTGATCCCACACAAACCCACCTTCTACTGATCCCACACCAACTACTGATCGCATCTGCCTCAGCACCTGTAGTTCCTCCTCATATGCTTCTCGCACCTTGCCACGGTACTGCACGTGTAGTCGGTCGTCTATCTTACCTGCACACGACGGACATCACAAGACATGGCAAATCCAACAAACAATAAGTTAAGAACATTATTATACTAGCCAAATTTGAAAATACACTAATTCCCGGAATGGATAACCAAGTCCTTAGTCTGATATTATGTACCAGAGGGCGCTATATACACATGCAGATGACTGTTTCATGAAATATTTGTACCGAACATTTGATTACGTCACTTCAAATGACTTGTGGGCAAGATATTCAAACTGCATCTGCTGCTTCAAAATGGACTTATGAAACTAAATTTGGCAGGCAATTACCTCCATGTTTAATTTTAAAACTGGTATTATGTATTTGTAGTACGAGTCAGTTTTTCAAATGATTTAATAGTGCTTATCATCAGGAGGTAATCTCCCTCCGTTCTTAATATTGTAATTATCAATGTCTGTTGACATCTGAACAGTAAGTAGTATTTATTTATTTTTGTTGTTTTAGTCTGTTATTTTGTGATATTCTATTAATATCTGTGTCATGTATTTATCTGTGTCTGTCCAAGGACCACAATGGAAACAAGCGCTTACACTTTCTTGTGTCATCCTTTATATTTAATGTACCTGTATTTATATGTTATTATGTATAAGCTTACATTTTATATTGAATAAATCCATCAAACCCAATTTATTTAGTCTAACTAGTATTAAGAAGATTATGTATTAATAAATTAGGGAAAAACAAGGTTTGTTTAACAAGACACACTGGGGCAGATAAGCAGACAAACAAAAAATAATAGTTATAATGAAACAAAACTATCAAGATATGCAAACATTTTGTTATGGGGTTATAATTCTGTTTTGGGGCGTCTACCAGTGTTAGAAACCTGAACTGACAAGTTGGTGGATTGGTGGACCTTCAACTTTGTAAAGTAGGCATTCCAACTAAAACATTATCTGTCTCAGGTCTGCTGGCCGGCAGTAATTTCAAACACTGGTAGCCATGCATGGTCAAACGTGTGTATGACAATGAAGTGGTCTCAATGATAGCGATTTAGACAACAACTACAAACTGCCTTACCCGCAGCATCCAGAGATTCCTTGAGCTGATCAGCAAACTGTGAGAGATCCTGGGCATCAAACCGCTCATCAAACACTGTCACAGTGAAGTCAACCACAAACGTCACCTGGCAAAAGAAAATGTCATGTGACATCTTTGGCGTGACTTTGTGACTTTGTCACTTGCATTACAATATATGTAGTGTGTTCATCACTGTTCACTGTAGAACAATATCGACCAAGATGATTAAAACCTAGCTTGATGCGTATAATTAATATAATAAACCAGATATATATGAATGGCTTATGATGCTATTTGACTGGGTACAAAATAATTGCATAGCCCATAATAATGCAGTTGATATTTGTGCTAATAAAAACTTTGACCACCAACCCATAACAATGAATTGGCTATTTGACTGGATAAATAGCCTGGCCACATATACAGGTGACTATCTGTCCGTATGTGAACAAACAGCCACACCTCCACTCCTTTTCCATCTGATTGTGGAACAGGATTCCCCATGAAGCACGCACGTTCACGACCCTCACAGGCTTCAAAGCAACATTAATAGTATCCATCTTCTTTTAAACCAGACTCATGTGCGAACTGTGGAATACTCCTCAAGATTGTACATAGTTCACCACACTAATATGAAGAAGAAATAACTACTTTGTAACTATAAATATACTCACTCTGGATGTGTTTAACTCTGCAATCTCACTGTACGGCAGCTGTACACGGTACACTGTGGTCGTTTTCCACCAGAGCGGCACGCCCACGACCACACACATGAAGGCGACACCAAGCGCTGCCAGCACCTGAGTTACCTTCTCTGTAAGATATATATGTCATTTTACATTAATAATGGTAAAGTGACTGCACTTACCTTACCAGATCTTTCTGTAGCTTTTGACACGATTGATCACAACATTCTCATTGAAAGCTTATCAAAGTGGTACAGCATATCTGGCACAGCTCTAAGCCGGTTTTCTTCATACTTAACTGATAGATACCAAACCATAAAGATTGAGAACTGCTTTTCGGCTGCACTGCCAACGTTATTTGGTGTTCCCAAGGGTTCTGTTTTTGGGCCTTTGCTTTTTACTCTTTACATGACGCCATTAAGCTCTGTTATACAAAGACATAACTTGGATCATCATATTTATGCTGATGATAGTTGATACTCAGATCTATATTTAATTTGCTACCCTGGATACAAATTGCTCCCATAACCAACTTTGTGATTGCCTCCAAGATATCTTCCACTGGATGACGACAGCAAATTGAAATTAAATGCAAAAAAAACTGAATTGGTCTTTATTGGTACTCCAATGCAGCGTAGTAAACTTGATGTTTTGTTCCCTATGCATATTTTGACTTAGCATATCACACCAGCGACCTCGGTGCGGAATCTAGGAGTGGTCTTTGGTAGTAACTTCAATTTCCAACAACACATATCTCAAACGTGTCGCTGCTGTTTTTATCATATTTGTGGTCTTCGCCATATTCGCCGGTATATGTAATTTTCTGTGGCTAAAATTATTACAACAGCGCTTGTTACCAGCAGACTTGACTATTGCAATTCTGTCCTTTATAATATCGCTAGCAAGGATAATACAAAACTTCAACGTGTCCAAAATTGTCTGGCAAAGGTAATTACAATATCTCCTCGGTTTTCTCGCTCTGTACCAGTTTTGAGGTCTTTGCACTGGCTTCCAGTACAATATTGTATAATATTTCAGAACTGTACCATTACATACTAGGCACTGTCCAGTAAGCAACCATCTTATTTGCATTCACTGCTTACTCCTGTTAGAAAACCTATCCAGCTTCAGAAAAGTTGTTCTTACAAAATCTGGCGGCTTGTCTCTGGGTTCTCTCTATGAGTTTGATATTTCTTAGGCAATGTGGATCCCATGATGCTGACGCATATTCAAGTATAGAGCGGACAAGGGTTGTGTAGGCTATGGACTTGATTTGGGTTGGGCATTTATTTCTAATTCTAATTATTTACGTCGTAAGGAGCCACTGTTGGCTATGGTTTACGACGGGGTGGGTGCATGTGGTGTTATTGAGTGTTTGAGCCGCAGGATAGGCGACTGAGATCGTTTATGGTTTCAGCCTAGACCTGCGACTCGTTTAGTTTATTCCAGTCTACTATTGTCTTTACAAAGTATGAGTTTTTGAATTGGTCGGTGTGGGATGCAGGTACTGTATAGCACCTGGTGTTATTGGTTGTTAGGTGTTGTACAAAGTTTGAGGATACGTGATCTGGGAAATGTTTGGGTTGGATGCGTCTTTTATTTATTCTTTGGGGCCGAAAGTATGCTTCTGCGGGGATGGCTGGGATAGATCCCTCAGCTATTTTGTACATGAATTTAAGTCGTAGGTCTCGACATCTGCTTTGTAGGGTATTGAGTTTTAGGTCTATTAATATGTTTGTGATCGATCCTTCATGTCTGGAGTGGTAGTCGGCGGTAATGAAACGAGCAGCACGGTGTTGTATACATTCTAGTTTATTTGTCCCCCTGATGGTATGGGTCCCACACTATGGCTCCGTACTCTAAAGCACCACGCACAAGGGCAATATATGCGGTCCGTTTGCTGTTTATAGGACAATGTCGTATGTACGCCTTAGGAATCCAAGTGTGGAGTTTGCTTTTTTAGTTACTGTTGCAATGTGGGAGTGCCATTTAAGGTCGTCGGAGATAGAGATACCAAGATAGGGATTGCATTATTTAAGTTGTAGAAATAGTCAGTTTTATGTTTTACACTGAAGATGTAGCATTTGTTTGTACTGAAGTTCATACCCCAGTCCTTTGCCCATTTTTGGAGTTGTTTTAGGTCGTGTTGTAGTGCAATGTGATCATTGTATGTTTTGATTTCTCTGTATATTAGGCAGTCATCTGCAAATAGGCGAACTTTAGATTTTACTGATGCTGGTAGGTCGTTTATATGACAGTGGAATAGTAGGGGGCAAGTACAGTGCCTTGCGGGACGCCGGATTTGACGGGTACTTCTCTCAAAGTTTCGCCATCTTACACCAACTTTCATAGATCTGTCAGTGAGGAAATTTTCTAGCCACTGGAGCATGGTTCCGGTTATGCCATAGTGGGATAGTTTATGGAGGAGTTTTGTGTGGAGGACTGTGTCGAAAGCCTTGCTAAAGTCTAATACTGCTATGTCTACTTGAGTTCCAGAGTCGAAAGAAGAGAATAGGTCATGCGTGGTGGTTAGGAGTTGTGTTTCGCAGGAAAAGCCTGCTCTGAAGCCATGGTTTAGGTGTGTTAGGATGTTGTGCTCTTCTAGGTAGGTCATGATGTGGCGGTAGATTATGTGTTCAAGAATTTTGCATGGGACCGATGTCAGGGAGATGGGGCGGTAGTTTTCTGGTAGATGCTTATCTCCTTTTTCAAATACAGCTGACACATTTGCTGTGCGCCAGTCTGACGGTAGGTTGCCTGTGTCTATGGATCTCTGGAAGATGTCTTGGAGTGCAGGGGATAGGGTGTCGGCACAGTTCTTAAGGACAGCATTGGGGATCTGGTCAGGGCCACATGCTTTATGCGGTTTAATGGACTTGAGTAATTTACATACTCCGATGGTGTTAATTTTAATGTCACATATATTAGGGTGTTGTGGGGGATCAAGGTGTGGGGTGGATCTGTCTTCTTTCGTGAAGACATTCTGGAACTGGTCCAACAGGATCTCAGCCTTTTCCTTACTGTTACACACCAGTATTTAAATTTATTCTAATAATTCCTAATGTCTGTTGTGCTTTTTTTGTGACTGAGTTGCACTGTATTGTCCAATTTATTGTATTTGATATACGTTTGCCAAGATAACAGTGTAATTCAACATATTTAAGTTGTTGTCCGCAGAAGGTGTAGAGATTTGGTGTTGGTTTTCTTGAGGCTATTGTCATTGTATAACATTTAGTGGGGTTGAATTTCATAAGCTACGTGTGTTGCCATTTCTCAAGTTTGAGCAGATCATTTTGGAGGACAGATGTGTCTTGGTCAGTTTTAATCGGTGAATATAACAGGCAGTCATCTGCAAAAAGGCGAACAGTTGAGGAAATATTGTCTGGCAGGTCATTTATGTAAAGTAGGAAAAGTAGGGGACCCAGTACTGTGCCCTGTGGTACCCCAGAAATGACTTGAGTTGATGTTGACTTGGATCCATTTATAACAACCTGTTGAGTCCTTCCTGTAAGGAACCTATTTATCCATGATAATATTGGGCCTGTGATGCCATAGTGTTTGAGTTTGTGGATTAGTCTTTTATGTGGAACTTTATCAAATGCTTTGGTGAAGTCAAGGATGGTCATGTCTACAGATTTTTTCTCATCAAGGGATTTGCTTATGTCGTGGATTGTTTGAATTAATTGTGTTTCAGTTGATCTTTTCGCACGGAAGCCATGTTGGTGGTCAGTTAAAATGTGGTGCTGTTCCAGGTGTTTCATAATGTGACTATGTATGATGTGTTCAAGAAGTTTAGAAACCACAGGTGTTAAGGATATTGGTCTGTAGTTAGATGTTTCTGCTCTACTTCCTTTCTTAAAAATTGCTGTTATATTGGCTTCTTTCCAGGTATTGGGGACTTGTCCAGAGTCAATAGATGATAGGAAAATGTCATGTATTATTGGTGCTAGATGAGAGCCATATCTGTTTAAGAACCATGGTGGAATGCCATCTGATTCTTACGATTTAGAAATGTTAATTTTGGAAAGTTGATCAAGTACTCCTTTAAGTGAAATTGTTAGTTTGGGGATTTCTCCATGTGGACTTCTGGCCATATCTGGTTGGGTGGAATTTCCTTTTTGTGTAAAGATACTTTGGAACTGATTGTTTAAGGCTTCTGCTTTATGTTTGTCATCGTTAATGATGTTACCCGCAATGTTAAGGTCCCCAATACCCTGGTTATCCTGTCTAAGTTTAGAAATGAAGCTCCAAAATGATTTAGGTTTCTCTGTTATTGTTGTTGTCAGGAATTGACTTATGTAGGATACGAAGGTGTTTATGCATGTTTCTCCTGATGTCACAGAATTCTTTCCAGTCTTCTGGATTTCTAGTTCTTTTTGCTTTGTTATATAGCTGTTTCTTTCTTTTGCACATTTTCTTTAAATCTTTATTGAACCAGGGAAGATTGTGTCTTGAAGTAGTAAGACAGTGCAGTACATACTGGTTCATAATGTTGATGATTTTCGTGTTGAGGCATCACGAACACGCGCTCACATGTAAAGCTTTATCTTTTTATGCACACAATAACAATAGCGCCACTGTATGGAATTTCTGTGAAGCTCATTTATTTAGCGACGCCTCGACGCACTATAAATTTTACGGTAACCGCGAAGCTAATCGCCGCCGGCAACGTCAAGTTTTACTTAAGTTTGTTTTATGAATTTTGATCGTTATGGGAATGTAAGAGAATTGTTTTTGTAAAATAGACGTACTCACATACTGTGTGTATATCACTGACACTGTAGCCTGTTGTTGGGTGTAGCCAGTGGCAGTGTAGGCTAATATATGTATGTAACTTGTAAGATATGTGAGAAGTTTGGCGGCTGTTGGTGGTCGTTTTCATGGTTACCGGATAGGTTAGAAACTAAAAGATCGCACAAACACCACTAGCTGAAGCCATCGGTCCAAGCCATCCTTTAGGATGTTGTGCCAGAAGCAGAAATTGTCACTCATTCACTATGACTGTCAGTCACTGATCGTTTACTCGCCGACTCGGTGATTGACAGTCACGTCATTTCATGTTCAATAATACCAGATCACCAGCATATTAAAAGAAATGAGACGTTCATGCTATCATATCACAGAAATAACAATGTTACGCACTACATTTCGCTTGGTGATAAGTTAAAAGCGTGCATTTAGATTGTAAATATACCTGATTTTTCTATTCGTTCGGCCACCGTAGCCGCCATGTTTGACGCTCTGCGAAACCGATACAAATGATCGGGCGGCATATTTCTTTGTAACGCATTTCTTCAAGGGCCGCCGTTTGCCAATATCATATCTTATGTCACTGCACGCGCGCACGGGCACGGACACACTTCAAACCAACGTGCAAGTATACATTTTTTTGTTTTAGCTTGCATTTCTACTGTTGATTATTGATTTTTTTAAGTAATTCGATGTTTTGTGGCTCAACTGATATTATCCCCTACCCCCTTACATTACCCCAAACCTATATTATCCCCAACCCCATGGTTGTTCATTCCTACTAAATACAAATATATTTAAGGGTCACCCATAAAGTACGTCACGCTATTTGATGATGTTTAACGTTGGCACTCCTAAAATAACTAACCCCTGTAGCGTATTTCGTCTAAATACACTATATATTTAGAAAACACGACATAACCATAAGATGGCGGAACAGGAACTACTTTTTATAGTATCCAATTATGGATCATTACGCCGATACAAAACAATAGTAATTACGCATCAACACGTAGTTCTAAATACACAACATTTCCTCCCCAATTAGTTTAGTAATCCCTATTGGAGATATGATACTGTTATATTTCACATTTTGAAGCAAACATAGCAAAGTTCTAACAGCAAGGAAAAATAACTTTGTCCGTTCTAGAAAAATAACAGTAGTCATGATCTAGTACAATTACTGTCCTAGTTCTGTGTTAGTCAGCGTCATTACTGTGAATGTTAGTAACAAGTAATGTTCCACTTGGTATCTGTTCACTCTCATTGAGTCCGAGTACAATTAAAAGGTAATGGATATTAAATTAAAGCAAGTCTTCGAATTATCTCAATTAACAAGAAGTCTCAAAACTTCAACAGTTACGTGTACTCCGAGTCACAACTTATAAATCCAGCTTCTGCGGTGTCTTGCGCATTCGCGAAGGATAACGTTTTTCTCTCACGGGCGAAGACATTGAAGTGGATGGTTTCATACGTGTTTCGCTGGGTTGTGGTGTTGAGTCACATTTCTTCTCTTCTTCAGTGAGAACGGATGGCGAAGGATCACCACTGGGAAACACAACCACGGCTTCCGGCACTGGAATTGGAGACTTGATTGTAGACTTGGCATCACAAATTTGTTCAATGTGTCGTCGCCTGGTGTTATCTCGACCTGGTATGACACCGTACCAGTATGCAACACGATTGTACCGGAAACCCATTTGTCGTTCCCACGATAGTCGCGCACTGCTACGGATTGTCCTACTGCGAGTTCGCGATGTTGAACCGTTTAACGAATTGCTTGTGACATCTGTTTAGCAGCAATGTCGCGGCGTAAGTCTGGTTTCAGCGCGTCCAGTCGAGTGCGAAGGTTTCTTCCGTAGAACAACTTAGCTGGCGTTTCATTTGTCGTTGCGTGGGAAGTATTCCTGTACGCCATCAGGAAATTTGCAAGTTTTTGTTCGACCGAACCGACTTCCCACTTCATCGCACGAAGAGATTGTTTGAAAGTTTGTACAAATCTTTCAGCCAATCCGTTGGTTGCGGGATGATACGGTGCTGACTTCAGATGTTTGATTGCATTGGCTTTGGTGAATTTGTTAAACTCATCTGAAGTAAACTGAGGCCCATTGTCACTAACCAAAATTTCGGGCAGACCGTTACGAGCGAATACACTTCGTAGAATTTCGATGGGCTTTGTAGCGGTTGTTGACTGCCTGCTGATCACCTCGGGCCATTTCGAGTGTGCATCCATGATGACGAGAAACATAGTTCCTTGAAAGGGGCCGGCGTAATCAACATGCACACGTTGCCATGGCTTGGTCGGCCATTCCCAAGGGTGTAATGGTGCTTGTGTGGGCATCTTCTGTACATGTTGACAGCCTGGGCATCCTTTTGCCATCTGTTCAAGATCATGGTCAATTCCTGGCCACCAAACATGACTTCTGGCCAAGGATTTCATTTTGACTACTTCCAAATGTCCTTCGTGTAGCAAGTGTAGAACCTGCGAGCGAAGTTTCAATGGTATTATCACTCTGATTCCCCACATCAGACATCCTTCTGACAGGGAAAGTTCTTTCCGTCGCGTGTAGTAAGGAGCGATTTCCTTGTCACCTGTGTAGGCCCAACTGTCCTTGGTTAGAGTATATACTTTCGCCAGAACTTGGTCATTTTGGGTTTCAAGTCTCACTTGAGCACTAGACACTGGAACTGCGTCCACCTGAGATATGTGGAAGGCTTCCACAGGATCAATGACCTCTTCATCCTGGTCGTAGGTTTCCTTTATAGGAAGACGTGATAACGCATCAGCGTTCGCATGACTGGAAGTATTCCGAAACTTTATTTCATAGTCCATTCCAGACAAGAACAATGCGTAGCGCTGAAGTCTTGCAGATGTCATCGTCGGTACTCCCTTGCTTGGACTGAGAATTGATAGCAAAGGCTGATGATCCGTCACTAATGTGAAGCGGCGACCATATAGATATGAGTGGAATTTCTTCACTCCCCAAATCAACGCAAGTGCTTCCTTGTCAATTTGGGCATAGTTACGTTCTGCCGATGTCAGTGAACGTGATACGAATCCGACTGGTCTGTCAGTTCCATCTGCCATTGTGTGAGACAAGACTGCGCCAATTCCGTAAGCTGATGCGTCACATTCCAACTTTATTGGCAACTGCGGGTCGTAGTGTGTCAACACTTGATCGGAGCTTATCATGTGCTTTGTTTCCGAAAACGCCTTCTCGCACTGTACAGTCCATCGCCATTTCCTGCCTTTCTCCAACATCTGGTTTAGTGGCCATACTACTGTGGACAGATTTGGCAGAAACCGGTGATAGAAGTTAAGCAGGCCTAGGTATGCCCTCAGCTGAGCTACATTCTCCGGTCTGGGCGCATTGACTACAGCGTCGATCTTCTCAGGCATTTTGTGGAGTCCCTCTTTGTCGACTCTGTGTCCGCAGTATGTGATTTCGTCCTTGAAGAATTCACATTTCGTTATTTCAGCCCTGAGATTGTAATCGCGTAGACGCTCGAGGACTCGGCGAACATTCGCTAGGTGCTCCTGGTCAGTCTTCCCA
The DNA here is from genome assembly GCA_020002185.1 of Paraescarpia echinospica. Lineage (NCBI taxonomy): Eukaryota > Metazoa > Annelida > Polychaeta > Sabellida > Siboglinidae > Paraescarpia > Paraescarpia echinospica. The sequence goes on along the minus strand of CM034539.1, from coordinate 59,794,910 downwards.
GTAGTGATGATGTCATCCAGAATAACTTGTGTTCCTGGAATATCCTGTAGTATCTGGTCAATTGTTCTTTGCCAGATTGCAGGTGCAGATGCGACGCCAAATAACAGTCGGTTGTACTGAAACAGTCCTTTGTGCGTGTTGATAGTCAGATACTTCTTTGACTCCTCCTCCATTTCGAGTTGCAGATAAGCTTGACGGAGATCAATATTTGTGAATTTCTCACCTGCACTGATTTGCGAAGACATCTTCAATCAGGGGTAACGGATAGTGATCCACTTTCAGTTCCGGATTTATGGTGACCTTGAAATCACCGCATATTCTTACCGATCCTTTTGACTTAGGTACAGGCACGATTGGAGTTGCCCATTCACTCCAATCAACTTTTGTGATGATTCCTTCTTTCTCAAGTTTCTCAAGTTCTGCTTCAACTTTCGGGCGTAGTGAATAGGGTACTTGTCTGGCCTTGTGGAATTTTGGAGTTGCCCCCTCCTTGAGATGGAGTTTCGCCTTGGTTCCTCGGATGGCTCCAAGTCCGGCTTGAAAGACTTCCTTAAACTCCAATTTAAGTGCATCCAGTTGTTCCTGCATACTCCCTGTATGCTTCGTTGCAGTGATGTGTTTGATGGGCTTCCAGTCTAGCTTAATCCTGTTAAGCCACTGGCGCCCAAACAATGCTGGTCCTCCCTTTCTGACCACATATAATGGCAAGTTTTGTTGCTGTCCATTGTACTCTACATCGACATATACCATGCCGAGTGGAGCAATTTCTTCGCCAGAATAGGTCTTTAAGACCACCGAAGTGTGTTGTGTCTTTACTTCGGGAAAGTACTCATCAAACCGTTGCTTGTTTATCACCGACACTGCCGAGCCTGTATCGAGTTCCATTTGTAATGGTTTACCATTTATTTCAGGATTTACCCAAATAATCCTGGTATCAGGCGATCGGTCCATGGTATGTATTTCCAGAGCAGCTACATTCTCAGCATCACTGTCATAGACATCTTCAATCACGTGTACATGTTGGGAACCTGTGTGTTTACCACCAGTACTACCACGCGATGCATCGTTACCCTGGCTTGATATGTCCTTTCTTTTTGCATTTATGACACTGTGCCTCTTTGAATTTGCAATCTTCCGGGGTGTGGCCCGACCGTGCACATCTATAACATGGTTTGCTATATTGTCCTCTTTTTGGCTTGACATGGACTTTGTGTACAGCCGTACCATTTCTGTACTGCACCAGTTCAGCTGCGTCCCTTGTAGCTGTTTCCATGGCCACTGAAATCTCCACCGCACGCTCAAACGTCAGTGTTATTTCTGACAACAATCTCTTGTATATGTTTGTTTATCAGGCCACACACAAATCGGTCTCGCAGGGAATCTCCCAAATTGTCTCCAAATTCACAATGTTCTGACAGTTTTCTAATTTGTGCAACATATTGCGCAACACTTTCTCCCTCTTGTTGGTCCTTGTAGAAACGAAACCTTTCTGCAACCACGAGAGGCTTAGGTGACATATGTTGACTAAGTATCGCCGTTAACTGAGCGAATGTTTTCGTGGCAGGTTTATCCGGCGCACACAAATCTCTCAGCAGACTGTAAGTCTTACCTCCTATAAGACTCAGCAAAGCCGGCACTTGTTTCACATCTGGAACGTCATTCGCCAGAAAATATTGTTCTAACCGTTCATAGTAAGCTGGACACGATTCTACCGAGCTGTCGAAAGTTTCAATTTTGTCAATGGGGGCGGCCATTGCAGCGAATACGGTAACACGTTTTTATCGGAGTTCCGAGCGCTTCAAAGTTCGACACAAGTCAACGCACACTTGTACCAGCGTGACAGTTCATCATTTTTCTTCTACCGACCTGTGCAAGTGGATTGACGAGTTCTTTGAGCCATCCTCGTCGCCAGTGTAGCGTATTTCGTCTAAATACACTATATATTTAGAAAACACGACATAACCATAAGATGGCGGAACAGGAACTACTTTTTATAGTATCCAATTATGGATCATTACCCGATACAAAACAATAGTAATTACGCATCAACACGTAGTTTAACAAGATTTAACAATATTGCCATCCAGAGAATTAACTCTAGATGGCAGGTGGACAAGGAAGCCCTTTGGCTTATCGAGAGTCCAACCCTTTTATCTACATATATCCAGCCCTTCTGAGGTATGTGTCGATTTTATTTTTAAACATATTCACACTACTAGCACCCACACAATCATCAGATAATCTGTTCCATTCATTCACAGTCCTTTGTGAAAATGAGAACTTTCTCACGTCTAATCTACACTGCTCCTTTACTAATGTAACTTCATGTCCTCTAGTCTTTCTATCTTTCTTAACTGAAAAAAACATATTTCTATCAATATTTTCATAACCATTCAATATTTTAAACACTTCTATCTGATCTCCTCTCAGTCTCCTGGTCTCTAGTGTTGTTAAACCACATTCTTTTAGGCGTTTTTCATAACTAAGATCCCTCAGTTTTGGTATCATTTTAGTCGCTCTCCTCTGTACTCTTTCTAGCATATCTATGTCCTTCTTGCGGTATGGCCTCCACGCTTGTATACAATATTCTAAATGAGGCCTAACTATTGTTTTGTACAGCGGTATTATTAGTTCTTTTTCTTTATATGCTATATTTCGCCTAATCAATCCAAGGATTTGATTTCCCTTTGAAGCTGCAATTCCACACTGCTCTGAAACCTTCATGTCAGCACTAATTGTCAGCCCTAAGTCTTTTTCTTTTACAGTAGTACTTAGTACAGTTCCCCCCATTGTATATTCTACATATTCGTTCCCATGTCCTGTGTGAAGGCATTTACATTTCCCAAAATTGAACAACATTTGCCACTTTTCAGACCATTTGATCAACCTGTCTAGATCATCTTGTAAATGCTGTCTATCCCCATCACTTTTAATCCTTCTAAACACTTTTGTATCATCTGCAAATGTCAACACCTTGCTAGCTATATCATCGTCCAAATCGTTTATATATATTAAGAATAATATAGGTCCCAGTACTGATCCCTGTGGAACCCCACTCAAAACTGATTTCCAGTTTGAAGCCTCCCCATCAACAACTACCCGTTGCCTTCTGTCAATCAGCCATTTTTCTATCCAGTTAATTATACCATTTCCTATGCCATGGGCTTTTAGTTTAAGCAGTAATCTCTGATGTGGCACTTTGTCGAAAGCTTTTTGAAAATCTAAGTAGATGATATCTACTGGTGATCCATCATCTACCCACTTAGTGATATCTTCCAAAAAACATAACATATTTGTTAAGCATGACCTCGCTTTTAGAAACCCATGTTGAGATGGGTTTATCAAGTTATGTTTAACAAGAAAATCCACCATGTGATCTTTAATTAGTCTTTCTAATAATTTACAAATCACCGATGTTAAACTAACTGGTCTATAATTATTTGACTTGTTTCTCGAACCTTTTTTAAATAACGGTATAATGTTTGCTTCTTTCCATTCTAAAGGAACCACTCCCTCTTCTAATGACAAGTTGAAAACTGTTGCAAGCGGTATGCTAATTTGTTCTACAATTTCCACTAGTAGTTTGGGTGGAATACCATCCACTCCAGGTGATTTATTTTCCTTCATAGCCCTAATTTTCTTAGCTACCATTTCTGGGGTTACAATTAACTGTCTTAAATAGTCTGATTCTGCCCCCTTGAACTTAGCCTCTGGTACTGGCAGTGAACTAGTGTCTTCTCTGGTAAACACTGAACTAAAATAATCATTTAGGTCTTCTGCCATTAAGAATCCTTCTGATATTATATTTCCAGCACTATCTTCTAGAGGACCGACCTTATCCTGAACTTTCTTTTTGCTTCGAACATACGTATAAAAACTCTTGCTGTCATGTTTTATATTACAAGCTAATTTATGTTATTAGCTTCTCTTTGAATTTCTAATTTCAGCTGTAGCTTGGTTTAGTGCTTCTTTATAAATGTTGTAGTCTTCGTCATTTCCAGTACGTCTATATGACTTCCACATCATTTGTTTATACTTAATTTTTTTAATGGCTTCTTTCGATAAGTATTTCTTTCTGATCCGTTTCCCTTGTTTTTTGAAGGGAACAAATGTATCTACGATGCACTCTATTTCATTATTTAAGATATTCCAGCATTCTGTTGCTGTCTTATTCTTCAGTGTATTATTCCAGTCTATCTTTGCTAAATATTTCCTCATTTCCTTATATCTTCCTTTGTGGAAATTTCTCCTGAACTGCTTTTTATTATTTCTTTCTGATTTTACTTTGATGGTAAAATGTATCTGGTTGTGATCACTACTTCCCAGAGGCTCACATAATTTAACATTGTCAACTAATTCATTCTGTGAGGACAAAACTAAGTCTAACACATTCTCTCCCCTGGTTGGTTCTAGCACATGTTGAGAAAGGAAACTATCTTGTACTAAAACTAAAACTTGTGGTCCTCACTACCCATACTCTGTAGAGATTTCCATTTTATATGCCCATGGTTAAAATCCCCCATAATAACACAGTCCCGTTTGCTCACTTCCCTTATAGCGTTTTGTATTTTTTCATTCTCTTCTATGCTTATGTTTGGACTTCGATAAACTAACCCAACTGTTAACGTTGAGTTTCTTGTAACTATGTTACACCAAACAGCTTCTTCGCAATCTGCTTCTCTTTCTAATTTTATTTCATAAGCCTGGATAGATTCTTTAATATATAAAATAACTCCACCTCCCCTTCTTCCTATTCTATCTTTCCTAAACATTACATATCCTGTCAGTCCCAATTCGGCATCTGATATATCGGTGGTTGCCCATGATTCGGTTATACCTATTATGTGAGGGTCAATATCTTCTACCATAATGTTTAGTTCATTTCTTTTGTTTACTATACTCCTTGCATTTAAACAAACACATTTATACCCAGCTTCAGAACAGTTTTCCAGACTGTTCTTTGCTGAATTATTTTTGCTGCCTTTATGTATGCCTCCAGTTTCAGGCTTCTCTGCGAGTCCCCCCTGCGAATTTAGTTTAAATAGATGCAAGCTGTCCCACTGTCAACATATCGCAGCAGATTCTCTGAGAATACTGCTGCCCCCTTTCCACTTAGATGGAGGCCATCTCTCATGTACATATCTTCTCTCCCAACAAAGTACCCCCATAAATCTAGGAATCCCACGCTCTCTTCCTCACACATCTGCTCAACTAGTGCGTTGATCGCCATCCTCTTACAGTTTCTGTATCTTGCCCCCCTTCCTCCCATTACTGGCAAATTCCTGAGAGAATAACCTGTTCCACTCTTGTCTTCTTTAGCTTCCTCACTAGATGTCTGTACTTCTGAACTATCCCAGTTGTTCCCTCCTTGTCTGCATTGTTTGTCCCAACGTGTACTAGTATAGACCCTCCCTTGCCATGCCCCAATACCTTCTCTACCCTTTCGGTCACATGCTCTATCCTAGCCCCCGGTAGACATACAACAACGTCCTTCCCCTCGCATATAGTCTTGTCTGTTTTTCTCAGAATTGAATCGCCCATAAACACTCTCTCTTTTCTCCTTGCCCCCTCAATCACTGCCTCGGAGTAGCTCCTCCGGTTTGCATATGTCTGGTTGTTGTCTTTTCCTCTTGTCGTCTTCTCTCCTGTCACATTCTCTTCCATTCCCTTCTTTCCTGTCGCGTTTTCTCTTGTCCCCTTTCCTCCTGTCATCTTCTCTTCTAGCACATTTACTCTCACTTCCTTTCGTCCCTTCTTCTTTCCTCCCATCACATTTTCTTCTCTCCTCTCCCGTCCCTTTTCCCCGGCTACCTCCTTCACTACGGTCACTTTCTCCCCTGTCACCTTCACGCCTGTCATGTTTTCTGTTTTTTGCTGAACACTGTCTTCTTCCATCAGTCTTCTGTCTCACAGTCTTACCAACTGCCTCTGTGGTATCTACCTCTTCACCACCTGTATCGCTGTCGTGTCTCTCCTCGTTCTCTACAGTCTGACTACCTGCTGATCTATCCCCACTGGCCCGTTTTCTTTTCCTCTGCCGAACACTTTTCCTCCGTCCCTCTGTTTTCTCAATGTCTTGTTCCTTCACACCGGTCACCTTCCTTCCTCTCAGTCTCCTTTCTTCAGTCTCCGTGTCACAACTCTGCTCCTTCCGTGTTGTAGAATTCTCAACTCTCTCCGCGCCATCCCTCTCTGCTCCATCTATTTCTATGTTGAGTCTCGCCTCCATCTCCTTCACTATATCCGTCAACTTACACACCTCCTTCATCAGACATTCCACCCTCAAACACCCCATACACCGAAATGTGAATCCGTCATCTTTGGTCTCTGCCCATGATTTTGGACAGCCAGACAACGCAAAATCCACCCAGCTCTGGCAGTCGTTGCAAACTAGGTGTCGTTTTGCCCTGAGTTGCCGCTTGCAAGGTGCCATATCAGAATTTATTTATGTTCAAAGTAGTTTTATGTAGTCTTTGAAAAGACTTTTCTGTGTACAATTTACACCAGATTGTTTAAGTTATAGTTAGTTATATTTGTTAACACACAGTGACACACCGTGCCTTACCTAGTTACGATGTCGATGACAATGTATTCAAGTTAGGCTTAGATACAAGTGTCGTATTAAACTCCTAAGCATGTTTTATTACCTTGATTGCCATTATTATGTGCATGTATGCGAATATCGGCGTATATAAGACCGATAACACTTGAATGTCATTTATACATATATGTTTCGCTTACGCTCATATTGAATACGTTCAATTTTATTGTTAGAGTTATAAGACATATTTTACGAATTCCATTTAGCTAATCTCAAAGCGAGCTGTAGGAGGCCAGAGGTTAGTAAAATATGTATACGCATGTTTTGTAAATTAGCCATATAACGATAGTATCCTGCAGGATATTTTTGTTAGTTTATTGTGAGTTTAAAATATATATTTTAAACTAGAAGTGTGTATGGTATGTAACAGACCTGCAGTGGCTAATTTAGTTAATTAATATTATTATTAGTTATCAGAGAAAGACTAAAACAGAAAATCCAGATTCACATTATATAAAAGCATTATATAAAAGAATGCTGCACAAGGCAAGCATATGGTCGCCGTCACTGTGGGCGCGTTTCTAAAGCAACAAGGTTTGAACGATTTGTTTATTTTCGCGTCTGTAAAACCAGTTCTTGGTGTCTACCGGAACAGAATGTAGTTGACAGTTAAGAGTCATGACTGGAATTTGGTGCAGACATTGGCCTGACCTTAGATTCACTTCGTGACCATGTCCTGGTTTTAAGATCGAAACGGAAAGATGAAATTATGCAAATAAATGCAGACCCCCTCACGTGAGTGAGCATCCTCATCCCCATAGTATGACGACATAAAACACGCATGCGTAGAGCCATAATTCTACAAATTTCATACTATGCGTTTTAAAGACAATTCCCGGATTTGGCTTGAGGCCAAGCCAGTATGTTTAAAAGGGAACTATTTTTGGAATTACGGGGAGGGCGGCAATGAACACAAACGAAGAGACACGTTGACGCTCTTCACGGGAAACTAGGAAAATGTTTCCTACAGTTTAGACTAATCAAAATTTCGGCAAACATAAACCATGGTGGTTTATATATTGTTTTATCGTTCGATCTTCAAAAACCACGGACACTTTAAATGTAAAATACAGTTATACTGTCGGCGCACATGAATGTATAAACGTTGTACGGTCACCGTGTCTGAAGTTTCTACTGATGAATAAAACATATGTATTCGTGACGAACCTGGAACGCTTGTTTGTTCAATTTCATTGACAAACAAATACACCCTTAGCCGTGAGGGGACATTGCATCACCCCAGCACGATGATGCACACGGCTTGGCGAGCGACATACCCGAGGTAAGGCTCCGGTCTTCTTAAGCCATTTGCGTACTGCCCAACTGAAGGAAGGAAGGAAGGAAGACGGAGGGGACAACAACTTTACACTATGACGGGTATAGCTATAAGCCTGCATCTATAAGAATTATCATATTTATTACTCTTTGTATAAATGATTCGCTGTCTATACGAAAAGTTATACTTTAGCAACAGTCCAAAAATCTCCAACTGCATCCCATTGCCGAAATATCGTGGGTCTAAACTAGCCCCGGCTTCGACTACAAAAAGTCACAAACAGAACCATTCTCCACATCGCAAAAAAAATCTCCAACACTACGCACTCAACTGCGAAAAATCTCCGATATTACCCTCCACCGTCGATCGCGAAAACTCTCAAACAAGCCTGCGGCTGAAACGTGATAGGAGTTTGTTGGAAATGTGCAATCCCATGCCGAAAACGTACCCCATCTCCAACAAAAAGCAACCAATCTGCGGGCCTACAATATGTTACATTAACTCGATGACGCATCATCATAGATGGGGACAAGGGGGGGGGGAAACTTAGTCACACATTAATATATCGTGCTAAAGATAAATGGCGCAATTGTTTCTTAGACCCGTATATAGGACACATGAATTCAGAAAAATTGCCAAAATGGGCATGACCCACCCCGCACTCCCTGAAATACACCACAGCCACATCGTCGACACACCAGCTGCAGCCCTGAGCTACCACAGTGTCACGTCATATCCGAGGTAGTTCCTAGAACTCCTAGAATACCACCTGTGCTAGTATTAGAACACGCGGCTCATGCGAATTACAGTAAACACGCGCCGCTTCGTGGGACGGTCAAGGAAAGGGGACGGCGATCGTTTCAGACTCAAACTATGTGTCCATGGCTACGGACAATTGTTATAAGTCTGATGTAACTCGTGATAGATGTTTCTGCGAATGACGTACGTAATCGGACGGACGGAGTTTCTCGGCGTCAATTCTCACCGCCTTCGCAGTGTCGGGTTTCTCGATCTATTCCTGTAAGCCAAGCCATAGTGGCTTCGCGACCGACTGCAGCGAGTTTAAGACACGCGCGGCGTGAGTTTCTCTACGCTGCGTGGCCACTTGAAAGATGGGAGATAGCAACAGCGGAAAGTACGTGCGGGTTTAGATTTTGCACTGTATATATGTAAATATAGATTATGTAATAGTATGGATATCGCCTGTGTTCCCCGTGTATATTTCAAGCAGCGATGTGTCCAACAGTTACGAAGAAGTGTGTTTTATTCTGTGTTCATAGTTAGATAAAACACGTAGGCCGACAGTTATGTCCAATATTATATTACGCAGTGTAGGCCAACAAGCATCGGTTCGCGTCTTTGCGGTTCATTTATGAAAAGCCAACAGACGTTTTTAAGCCACGCCCAGCGCGCTCGTGATTGGTCGCTAGGGCAAGGAGCGTATGAGATATGTGTCACGCGCGTTGCATTTTTTTTTTCGCGGGGAGAAGTCAGGGCTTGTTATAATTATGTTAGCAAGGGGCTATACGTACACAGACTAATTTTACGAACAGGTAGGCAGGGCTATACGTACACAAAATAATTTTACGAATAGGTAGGCAGGGCCCTACGTATACGTACGTTCATCCAGATTATATTATTTAGCGTTCAATTTAGACTGACACTGATTAGAACAGTCGCGAAATCCATTAATTGTAAATGTTGTCATACTGTTATCTTAACAAATTGTAAACAAGAAGTAAATATGTGCAATGTGGAACAGCAATTACCTTTGTATTTATATAATAAAATTCTAGAACATGCACAGCACTAATAACTAATAATTTGACTTTAACCGATCTAGCATATTAGGGAAGACTATTCTCAATATACTAATATAATCGCGGTCTTCAAGCTTTAGTGTGAATATTTGCGATGGGGTGGGTGTAAAATTATTAGAATGTTGTTCATTTGGAAGAAGGATATATAAATGGAAATATTTATAAATGCTAGCCAACTAATGTGTTATAAGTTGTATTCAGCACAAATGATTAAAAACTGCCAAAACACGTATTTGGTGCTAAAACAATTGAGATTTACTTAAAGTTAGTTTTAAATATTTGAGCAAAAAATAATAAATGTGTTCTTGTAGATGTATAATATAATGTATACTGAATATAATCCTGCAAGAAGTATGATATATTCGTTCACTCACGTACTCTTTTGGCATGTTTACTGCTGAGCTCGACTCCACTGGGCTTTTGTTTACATCCGTGTGCCCACGCAGACATTTTGAAATGTACACATGCATACTTAGCTATAATTAAATATATAAATATCATATAGTAATTGGGCTGCAATTTGCTTAGTTCGTAAAGTGAAAGAGTCTCAGTAATTGTGCATAATGGCAATCCCATTTATTTAATAAAACATTTGAAAACGCGTGCACAGTGTGTATTAAACATACCCCAATTATAGTACATGATCACAGTCGATATGCATTATATAATTACTAAAACAATTATTATTTGAAAAACAAAAGTATGGTATGCATTAAATACGTGTGAATTAATGCAGTGTATGTGGATTGCACAGTTGGGTAGTGTACAAGTAACTATGCCTACAGTATCTTTGTTTCATTACTAGCATCAAGCCAACTATATAAAGGATTATACACATTTTAATTAGTGTGTATAATGCACGTTATATTTTGTGTGACTGTCACACGGATAAAATAATTTTAATCTTACTGTTATGGAATGCGCACAATTCCTAGACGCCGTCGGTTCATGCATGTAACTTAAATCTTGTACGTGCACGCGCACGCGCACGCGCACATTGCAAAACTGATATATTATTGTTATTATTATTATTATTAGTAGTAGTAGTAGTAGTAGTATTAATATCATCATCATCATATCTCTGTATAAAATACACAGAATACATTTTATTAATACAATCGTATTGTTATATTATCTTGTGTTTGAAAAAGAGCGAATAAAAATGTAAATGTTTGTGAATTATCTTCTATCACGTTGATTTATTATAGATAAGCCTACATGGTGGTCTATGGGTGGAGTTATACATTCAATCCATGTGTGTGATTTAATCGTTCTACTCACCTTTGCAAAGACACTGCGGATTTTCGGCAGTTTAGTTACTCATCCGAAAATCACACATTTCCAACTTAATTCTCATACATCTAGATCCAATCGCGTAAGACCAATTGGAAAATAGCACCGGAGCATGCCATGCGCACCGAACTACAATGTATTTAAAGTTGCATTCTGATTTAAACTACCATTTTTAAATGTTTAACTCTCCGAATGTAACTTTAAGTGTCCATTGTATATATCCAAGCATTATGAGGAAATGCAACGGGTTATTACGGACCACCGAAGGGGGACGTACGCACTCTGAACTCATGATACTCTTATCTCCTCTTAATTTCTCCTTGTGGTCCGGGGTATTGATACTCGATTATTTATTCTCGTTTTTTTCCTTTGGGCCGAAGGTCCAACGGACGTAAGCCATCACTATGCGTCCGCCGTGCGCCGTCCTCAGTGCGCCATGCGCCGTTAGCTGCCACATCTCAGAAACCCTTCAGCAACTCTAATTTTGCCTAGACGTATCTTAGGGTACTGCCACTATGTACGAGAAATCTGTATTTGATTGAATCGTTCTAAGGGCCCCGTGGGGCCGCACAAGGCCCGCGAAACTGGTAATTTATCAAATTTTGCCTACTTTTTCAAAAACTCTCCCCCCAAAAATGCTAAATTGTCATACTATTTCCCTACTAGCTTCCTGCAGTAGCCTGCGCCACAGATCTATATTTATAACTGGATAATGGACTTTGCCCTATATCTGATCACGGGTGGGTGAGTGGAGTGGCCTGGTGTCAGAGATTATGCTGTGAGCCTATGTGTTGGACTAGCCTGAGCTCACTGCCTGCCATTGTCCCAGTGTCAAACAGGATGCCTCCATGTGGGCTGTCATTATAATGTGTAATGCGATTTCCTACAGCACTGGCAGAACCTGAGAAAGGTTAAAACAGCAATAGACATAATTATCAATGCAATATATGATCTAGGGTTAAAATAAAATAACTTCGGTATAAATAATATATAAAATTAAATAACTAAGGTATACTCGAAAAAGGTTAAAGCATATTTAGCAAAAACTATAAAGAATATTATTCAGATGTTTTACTATACATGTTGCAGCTATAACTTCATCCCAATTCAATCAATCAGTACTATGTCATTAATTGCTACTGTTTTTAAGTCAGAATGCATGCTATGTATATACATAGCATGCATGTACCTTGTGAACGAATAAAGTTTTATCATAGTTCATCTCTTTCTTCTTTCCATTCTGGGAGAGGGTGTTAGGGGCAAAATGAGAACAGAAAATGTGTGCACAACCTTTAACTGTGCTACATGCGAGATTGCTGCTCACCAACTCTCCTGCAAGGTTTCTACAACCAGTGGAAATTTTCACGAAACGGTCTACTCGAATATTTTATTTCCAGGTGTATTATCACTGGCATGCATAATAGTCTCCACTAAACATGTCAACATTTTACTTCCATCATAACCCTTAATGATCTGTAACTATGATTCACCAAAAAAACTTTCATTAATAATAACAAACTCACAATATACACTGCAGTTCTTCCTGACATTGATCCCACACTGCCGTCTCCACTCCTCCACGGTACTCTTTCAATGTACACTCTCCTTCCAATATCGCTAAGTCTCTATTCATGCAATCTTCACATGAGTCCCATCTAAGTAATGGTTATCCTCGTCTGTGTCTGACTTCTGAGAGCATCCGCTCCCTTCTTTCGCTGATCTCCTCCACTCATTCCACGTATCCACGTATCCAGCCCACGTTATTCGACCAATTCCTCACCAGCTTCTGCATTTATAACATTAAAATGGTTTATAATATGCATTCAAATTGCCAAAATATTGGCGGACTAAACATATCTCCAGTTCTACCAAAATATTGTGGAGGCTCACAGTCTGTCTGTGTGTCTGTCTGTCTGTCTGTCTGTCTGTCTGTCTGTCTGTCTGTCTGTCTGTCTGTCTGTCTGTCTGTCTGTGTCTCTGTCTGTCTCTCTCTCTGACTGTCTGTCCGTCCGTCCGTCCGTCTGTCTGTCTGTCTCTCTGTCTGTCTGTCAGTCTCTCTCTCTCTCTCTCTCTCTCTCTCTCTCTCTCTCTCTCTCTCTCTCTCTCTCTCTCTCTCTCTCTCTCTCTCTCTCTCTCTCTCTCTCACACACACACACACACACACACTCTCTTTTGCTCAGTCTCCTTTGCTCCTCCCTCCATCCATCCCCCTTCCACGTCTCTCCTTATCCCCCTCTTCCCTCCCTTCCTCCCTCCCTCCTTTCCTACCTCCCTCCCTCCCTACCTCCCTCCCTCCTCCCTCGCTCCCCCTCCTCTAGCCCTTCTAACCACCCTCTCTCCCTCCCACCTCCCGTCCTCCCTCTCTCCCTCCATACCGCCTTTCCCTCCCTCCCTTCCTCCCACCCTCTCTCCCTCCCTCTCTCCCTCCCTCTCTCCATCCTTCCTTCCCTCCCTCTCTCAGTCTCCTCCTCCACCCGTCTCTCCATCGTTTCAGTGATCTCTAAATTAACTTGTGTGACATTCTAACCTTGTAGCAGCCTGTTGGACCTGGTCCGCACTGAGAGGACATACGACCTGCTGCACGCCTTGAAGACAGACCAACACGACCAGACGGACCTCGACGAGGCCCTACACGAGGCAGTCTGGCTCGGTCATGTGCTCGCCACACGGCTCCTCCTGGCGGCTGGCTCCGACATCCGCTCCCTGAATCAGTACGGGGAGCCGCTGCTGGTGGAAGCCGTCTACAGCGGGAGGGCTGAGATGGTGAAACTGCTACTTGAGCAAGGCTATGAGGTGAGAAAAGGCAGCCTACACTTCACGAAGACCTCCACAGGACCCATATATTCTTCCAGTTCCGCGTATTTTCGCACTGCGCGAGGCGTCGTAGTATACATACTTACTGTGTTCCCTGTCAATGCAGAGGAATGGTACAAAAATTGAATGTGTACATAACTTTAAAGTATTACGTAGTGAAACGTAACTTTAGACAGTCGTATAAAAACAACTAAAATATTAACAAAATCAGTGAAGTTTTGCAGTTTTCTCCAATATCCAAACACTGTCACGACAAGGAAATGTGTCGTAGGGCCTGTCATGGTCATCTTGTTTCCAGGTGAATTATCATACTGGAAACACGCCCGACATAGGCACTATGGTTCCCCTACACATTGCCGTAAGTAGGAACATGGTTGACGTCATTTCCGCCCTCCTAACGGCCGGTGTATACACGGAGTACGAGAACAAAGATGGCGACACACCATTGATGGCAGCCGTAAAGGTACAATATTGTATAGGTTTTTGACACAATCTATAGCTGGCTGTAGATTTTGCAAACCATAGATCACTTTCAATATGTAGGTCTAAATTAAGAATATAATTCAGTACGTCCTATTTCTACTACTCCTGGATAAAGCGGCAAGTCCCACAAAATGGATCGAGTTTTTCACGTAACTACATCCCTATTCAGTTTCTTACGTAAATTTCATTATCGATATTTCGAGATTTTGCAAGAAATCACAAATCCGAACATTGCCCTATAGAATATTATCCGACAACGTGAAAGTAAGGTTACACTGAGAGGTATACGCTATCACAAAACTATTAGACGACTTCATGGCAGAACATATAGAGATCTCATTCGAAAAAAGCTAGTTTAAAAGGGTTCATACTCTCTTGACACCCTCCAGCTCGGGTCGAAGGAAGCCACCACGCTCCTGCTCCGCGGAGGCTGCAAGGTGAACGCAGCGACACCTGGCGCCAATTCACCGCTGCACAGCGCTGTTGACCGTGGACACTCTATTATCGCCCAGCTGCTGCTCGACCACGCAGCCCAAGTAAACGCGGCGAACAGCGACGGAAACACGCCGCTTATGGTTGCGTGCGACAGCGGAAACAGGTGAGTCGCAATTTTGACGTACATCTAGGTCTATAGCAGGCTCAGACTTTTCTCACTTTTGTATTTAGATTCGGCACAAATAAAAAGTAAAACATGGAACACATGCGTATATTTTGGGACCATTTTTTTATTTTATTTTAATATAACATTATAATATATACATATTAACAATTGTGTGGGGTTAACAGATGGATGGTATAAGTGATAGTCGTAGAATATTGGCATCTGTCCCATCCGCTAACTCTCTATTTTGTGGCGGGAATCTTAAGAAATGAAACCTACAGCATGTGTTGGCATCACTTTCTTCGTGCATTCGTAGCAGATGATAGATCTGACTAACGTCATCTGTCAATTGTCATTGTTCAATTAGGCTGTATAGATGCGTATGTTAAAATATCTCCATATTTATCGATGTGATATGTATACAGTAAAATATTTTACATTTTCAACAACTTCTTGCACACTTATGTCCATCAACTACAAGAGAGCATCTTTGGTTATACATGTCTGCGTTAATGTGTACTCGCACAGAGTCAGGCTTTTGTTGAGTGAACGCAACACTGGTTTGCTCGTAACCCCACAGATCATGCGTACAAGTTCTTCTGAGCAGTCGACCGGTTGAGGTCGACCGCATCAACACAGCGGGAAAGACAGCCTTGCACCTGGCGGCGACGAGCGGAGAACACACGCTAGTGGCGCCACTGCTAACCGCCGGCGTGCCAGTGAACGTGTCTGATGCGGCGGGAAACACGGCTATCGTCGCTGCCGCTGCCACCAATAATGAGAGATTCGCGACGGAGCTGCTCTCCGATTCGCGCGTGGACGCGAGCGCACGCGGCGACGCCGGTCGCACGTGTCTCCACTGGGCCGGGCACCACGGCATGGCGCAGCTGGCTGCGGCACTGGTGTGTCGGAGTGACATCGACAAGGACGCAGCCGACGACCACGGCAACACGGCAGCGATTCTAGCGGCGAAGGCGGAACACGTGATTGTCACAAAACTTATGCTTGACGCCGGATGTGACGCAGGCGCACCCGGCGAACACGGCCGCACGGTGGCGCACTGGGCGGTCGTGCACGGTATGCGTGACGTCATGGAAACGGCGGCGCCACTGCTGTCACGGGACGGGATGAACGCGATAGACGCCGAAGGTAACACGCCGCTGTTGTGCAGCGCCATCTCTCGGCGATACTGCGTCATGTTGTTCCTGCTGCAGAGTTGCACCAATGTTGACATATTCGTGCATGGTCAGCAAGGCCGAACAGCCCTCCACTGGGTGTGTGCTGACGGAGCGCTAGACATTGTCCGAGTATTACTGGGGAGCGCAATGGTGAACTCGCGTGACACCAACGGGGACACACCACTCATTCTCGCGTGTAGACACGGCCACGAGACTATAGCGCGAGAACTGGTTGCCACGAGTAACGTGAACGCGAGAGGGCGTGGCGGACGCTGTGCGCTGCACGAGGCGAGCGCTTCTGGTCTCACGACAACCGCCCAACTCCTCCTAGACCGCGATGCCGATGTCGACGCGATGGACGATGACGTCAACACGCCGCTTCTACTCGCCGCCAACGCCGGCTCTGTTGACGTCACCAACCTGCTCATACGGGCCGGATGTGACGTCAATGCCGTCGGCCCGGGTGGGTCGACTGCCCTCTGTCCGGTCGCTGACCGCGGCTCGGTCAGCACTGCCCGACTGTTGCTGGACAATGGAGCTCGGCCCGACGCCGATGATAGCGGGGAACCACCGCTGACGCGCGCTGCTCGACGTGGACACATGGACTTGGTGCGGGCACTACTGGCCCACGGAGCCAGGTCGGACCGGATCGACCGGCACGGCAGAACTCCGCTACTGTGGGCAGCACAGGGCGGCTTTGTCGACATCATCAAGGCTCTCGTTGCACACGGCGCTGACTGGTAAATATAATATACCTTGCTTTCCTTATTACACTAGCAGATTAGGATGTTGTATAACATGGGGCGTTGTGAAATCTGCATTTTAGGGTCCACTCCTTTTAAACAGACGTTCTTTTCTTCATGCATTTGCAGTTGCTACATCATAATAAGACGTTGGCGAACGCAACTATTTTCCTTACTTTCAGACGCGGTCATCGCGGGTAACTGATTTTTTAATAAATGGCAGACAATCATACATCAGTAAGCTTGGAGTTCTCCAAATTCACGCAGTGTTGATATTATCACATGCGCCTGAGGATTTATCTAAAAAGAAATATTACGTTTCTAGATCCCACAATTTATGCCGTCTTGTGATATTATATTGACTGTGCACAAAACCGAAATACAGCTGACTGCTGCGATACCACTTACAACTGAATTTGCTAAAAAAAATTGTTACACGCATGAAATCAATGTAAATGGTAGGCTTTGGCGATATACATGGTGCTGTAATGGTCCTTGGCGGTTGGCGGAGTAGCACAAATAGTCGAACGCATATCCGATTGGTTGTGCTAGTCCGTCACCGTATATAAAAAATAGATAAGCGAGCGAAAAATTAACAACTAAAAACACGTCCCAAAAACGCTTTTTTGAACGATTGCTAGTACCATTACGGTTCGTCCGATCCCAACAATCTTGAAATAATTTGAAAGATTACGCTTTCTGCTATTCAAACATATAAATGGTTTCCTAATAATCATTCGTAAAATAAACTATAAACTGAACGACAACCGTGCCGTGTCCGGTGTCTTAGACACTGCGAACGATGTTGGTTCATCGACACAGTTCACCAATCTACCGATTGAGGCACCACTGTCTCATTTCATGCTATAAGCTCCACCCACGTTTAAACAGCGGCTACTTTAAGTAGGCGTGACGTCACAATCAAAGACCGTATATCAATACAAGACGGTGCAGCGCGCGCTGTCTACACTGTTCGAGGAAAGTACGTAACAGTTCGTTCGCCATTCTGGAGTTGCGCCAAGCCAGACCACACGCGTGCTGAAAATGCAGTTCTTTGCATTATCATTACTCAACATTTTCAACGATAACCTCAACATTTTAATTATGTAAGAAGCCAAAACAGCTTTTCATCACATGAAAAACATTTTAACAAATAAAAATATATCAATTGAAGTGAGAAAACGTGTACTGCAATGTTACATAGAGCCCATATTGCTATATGGATGTGAATCCTGGACAATAACCAAAAAAAGATCACCAAAAAACATAGAAGCCACTGAAATGTGGTTCTTAAAGGAAATAAAAACAAGGCATTAGCTAAAATCCGTTTTCCATGTGTACAGAAAGTTTAATATTGCATGTAACATTCGAGAACATTAAAAAAATACAGAAAAATACATTTGTAGCATAAATTCGATTTTAAACCCGTCTGTGTAGCGATTCCCGCGGAAAATAAAAAATTTATGAGCTAGGCGATCACGTGGTATTTTAACGTCACACATGACTCACACTCGCAGCAGGCCGACCCTTGCTATGCATTCAGAGCATGTTTACATGGATAATGTTGGGGTCGAAACGAGCGTCAGATTGAGTTGTTATGCAATAATCCGATGTAATACAAACACTAGTCATCATAGAGGAACAAGCAGTTATCTTACGTTTCCACATGAATTCAGTTTTATTCAAAACAATGAATGCGAATGAGCCTACAAGTCGACTAGGTTTCGTCGAGCTTGGCCCTGCCCCTGGGCTCGTTTTCAGAATAATTACATCGAACGCAACCAACGGGAGATAATGTACACCAATATACATACATAGCAAACATAATCGTATCCAGCTACAGAAAGTAACGTGTAAAATATCATAATATTACTAGAATATCGATGTATGAAGGAGGAGTTCTACAATTTATCATAACAACTGAAATCAGTCAGCGGATTTCTGCCGGCCATGATAGCTCAGTTGGTAAACGCGTTGGTTCCTTGGCGTATGTTTTACAATCGGGCGACGCCGGTTCAATCCTGACAGCATGCAAACTATTGATTTTGTTTACACTTTTTTTGTTTATGTTTTCACGAAGTAATATAAACCAAATCATTTAGTATACTATGATGCACTGTTTGTAAATATTTTTTATATTTTTGTAGTAATTATTTATTCGCCACAAAAATGAAAATATGGTCATTATATACAACGATGTTTCTAAATTGTATTTATCCAGACAGATCACAATCTGTTTTCACATATATAATTACAATATATTATTGTACAGTATATTTACAATTAATAAATTATATATCCATTACATTATATTTGTTTGGATAAATAAAATTTAGAAAGATCGTTATATAATGACCATATTTTCATTTTTGTGGCGAATAAATAATTACTACAAAAATAAAAATTATTTACAAACAGTGCATCATAGTATACTAAATGATTTGGTTTATATTACTTCGTAAAAACATAAACAATACAAGTGTAAAGAAAATCAATAGTTTGCATGCTGTCAGGATTGAACCGGCGTCGCCCGATTGTAAAACAAATGACAAATAACCAACGCGCCTACCCACTGAGCTAGGGGGACCAGCGGAAACTCTCTAACTGATTTAAGTTGTTATGGTAATTTGTACAACTCCTTCATATATCGATATTCTAGTGATATTATGATATTATACACGTTACTTTATGTAGCTGGATACAATATATGTTTGCTATGTATGTTTATTGGTGTAGATTATCTCCCGTTGGTTGCATTCGATATAATTATTCTGAAAACGAGCCCAAGCTCGGCGAAACCTAGTCGACTTGTAGGCCCATTCGCATACGTTGTTTTGAATAAAATTGGATTCATGTGGAACCGTAAGATAACTGCTTGTTCCTCTATGATGACTAGTGTTTGTATTACGTCGGAAAATTGCACAATAACTCATTCTGACGCTCGTTTCGACCCAAAAGCTATACTTGTAAACATGCTCTGAATGCATGGAAAGGGTCGGCCTGATGCGAGTTTGAGTCATAAGTGACGTCACATCTCGGCATCCCGAAAAGCGCGCCAAAAATATGCATATTCGAAAATGTCCTGATGTACAGCATAAAATGTGGAATTTTTAATTCATTGATTTTTTTGATTTTTTTTGCTTGGTGGACGTGGAAATAGATAGCAGGATGTAATATAACATGAATTCAAGCAATATATGTTTTTATTCCCTTTAAGAAGAATGCTGCGAGTGCCATGGACTGCAAAGCAAAGCAATGAAGTCATCCTCAGGAAAGCCAAATCAAAAAGAAAGATCATCAACAAAGTTAGAACACAACAAGCACGATTTATAGGCCATGTCATGAGAAAGAAAAAGTTAGAACAAATAGTAACAACAGGAAAGATAGAAGGAAAAAGATCCAGAGGACGCAAGAGAATAAAAATAATAGATAGTCTCTCAACATGGTGTGGAAGGAGCACAACAGAACTGCTACAAACTACACACGACCGTGCGGTTTGGAGGGCCATGATCGCCAACGCCTGTGACAGACATGGCACATAGAAGAAGAAGAAGAAGAAGAGGTGGTACAGCCTGACGATTATTCTGATGAAACACGACGAAGTTCAGTTGGCTCAATAAATAATTGCAACGTTTCTACGTGATTTGTTTGCAAATTCATTATTTTTAATTGTGATAGCTAAACAACTTCAATGATTACTTTAATATGTTTCATTTTATATGACGCATCACAGCTTGATGATTATTCCGATGAAATGTGGTGACTGAATAAATACGCTAAAATCGCGCGCTGGCGGTCCCGCAGGCACAGGCGCATGCGCTTGCCTCCCGAATGTGTAGACTGCCATTTTCTCGCTCAGTGACGCCTCCTGTCCAAATATAGGCTCCTTGGTCACAAATACGTATCAAGCAACCAACGCAACGAATTTTGACTCTTAGTTTCCGTTGGTTGGCGTACGTTATGGTGACGTCACGCCGGTGTAGAGATATATCGGTTTCGCTGCCAGCAAAGCACGTTTAAAAGTGTCTTACTTAGACTTAGCGGCTCCCGCGTTTACAGACGTATAAGGCATTCAAAGCTCGCCATCCAGATATATCGCTTGTTAGGCAGGTCTTGTAGGTGGGAGCCTTGTGACATGGCCGAGCCAGCTCATTCGTCTTCTGCAGATAGTAGATGATGCCTGAGGTTGTCTTGATCGTATCCGGACATCTATATTCGTCACATGGTCGATCCAGTGTAAAAGTTTAAAAGTGGGTGGAGCGTATACAACATGAAATCAAGAAATGGTGAAGTGCGCATGTTTGAACCTATGCAAATGAGGAAAACAGCGCCGGATTCGGAAGATTAGTTTACTTAGTACCCGCCGCTAACATTGTTCGGAACCGTACAGAACACCGAAAATGGCACGATTCTAGGTCCGTTTATGGGTGTTCAATGAACGTTACTGGGAAATCGCTAGAGTAACTTTCAAACGATACCAAGATCGTCGGGTTAGGACGAGCCGTGAGGATGGTAGCGACCGTAGAATTTCATGTTTTTGAACGTGTTTCGAGTTGTTCATTTTTCACTGGCTTATCTATTTTTTATTATATATATATATATCAAGGCATTGTTCTGTCGCAGTCGGCGATGCGACGATTCTGGCGACTCTGCGTTGACGCTAGCCGCCTGGCACGGTCACGTGACTGTCGTCGATGTCATCGCCTCGTTCTCGGACGTCAACCACTGCGAAGACGATGCTCGAATGAGCGCGCTCCAACTGGCGGTCAGTGGCAACCATTCAGAGTGTGTCGCCAGACTGCTGCAAGAGGGCGCTAGCGTCGACATCACTGATGTCAAGGGCAACAACGCGATGCAGACGGCTGCTATATATGCATCCGATTGCAGCACATTGAAGGTATATCGATTCACACACTATGCTCGCTGTTGATAACTAAACTTTGACTTCAGCGCATCTGTAAAAATTCAAAAATAAAAATAAAGACGTTTTGCAAAGCATACGAAATCACAGGAAGAACCTAGGCCTTACATCGCTTTTTTATGAAAAGGTAGACCCCGTCTGGGAGGAATTTTTAAAAATGCGCACGATCGAGTTTGCTGAATATAATATGAAAGGCGACCTATATTATAACATGTTTTGCTTTGAGAATTGTAGGCCCTACATATTTTCTGTAGGGCACGTTTTACCTGAAGTATGTGTTTTATATACGTATTCAAATCATCGATACAAACAGATACTGTTGGATATGAGGCCGGACTGCGACATGAACTTCCGCGGCGAACTCGGCCGCTCTCTTATGCACTGGGTCGTTGGAGACCCCGAGAGTACGAGGATCGTCCTCCATTATCGCCCGGATCTGAACGTCTTCGACGATAACGGCGCGTCGCCGCTTCTGCTTGCGATCGCTCACCGACAGCCGGAGTCTGCGCGGTTACTCATTGAGGCCGGATGTGACGTTATGCTGGTAGGCTTAAGCGTATAGTTGCGATGTGTACTGTTGAGCTAGGAATTATAGGTAGGGCATGTTATTCCTCTACTGTATATATGATGAAGTAGTTAATATATCACCTGGGCTTCGGATACGGACAACTGCCGAGAACATGCCCGAGAAAGACTGAGGGAGAGAGATAGTGAGGGAGGGAAGGACGGACGGACGGGCGGGCGAACGGACGGGCGGACGGAAAGACGGTAATGTTTGTGTTAAACGTAATGTGGTAATGTTTGTGTTAAACGTAATGCTTCGTGGATTCTGACAGCTTCACAATGATGACCGCCGCCCCATCCACCACGCCGCTATATACGGGGACCACCGCACGGTGGCGCTGCTGCTGCGGAACAAGAAGGTCGCAGCTGACACACCGACAGAAGGTAAGATTATACTGCATTCACGTATGATTGTTTTAGACAATAATTCTAGCCAACTCTCAACAACAGACTATCATATTTTACCTGTGTGTGCGTGCGTATATGTGCTTGTGTGCTGATTCGGGCGTACACCAGTCCATGCATCCGTTTACTTCGGTTAGACAATTATCCACTTTTTGGTCGCAGCCTGAATCATAATATTATGTTTGATAACACTGTAAAATGGTCTTACTTTGTCGTAAATACGTTATTAATTACTATCTACACGTAGGCTTCTACTGTTGTATCCAGCAGGACAATGTTTTTTTGCCAAACGTGCATAACGTCTCATGTAAGCTCGTATATACGTAACGGCAAAGGATGTTTCAAAAGTGCTGACGATTCTAAGCAAATTTTATGCAATAAGTGAACGTATTTTCACAAGTAGCATTTGGAATACAAATCGTACTCAGTCGCCATATTTAAGAGTAACTTAATACAGTGACATCTGTTGTAATCATTACAGTCTGTTTCGTTAACAGATGGTCGGACACCATTGCTACAGGCTGCCATCGAAGGCCACCTGGCGGTCGTGCGAGAATTGCTGAGTCACGACTGCTGTCTGGACAGCGTTTACTTCGACGCCGTCACGGCCCTGTCCGCTGCGGTCACAAACCACCACTATGACGTCGTCAGACTGCTTCTAGCTGTCGGCTCTGATCCGGACAGGATTGGGCGTGAGGTCTGGCAGAATTACTCGTTTCTTGTTTTAGGCCCGTGAATTAGAACAGACTATAAAAATATGGATAGCATGTATTAGTTCATGCTACTGATCGACCCTAACTACACGGATATGAGATAACAAAATGTAGAGGGTTGTGTTTTGTGCTCATGCAAACTGGAACACACGCACGCACGCACGCACTCTCTCTCTCTCTCTCTCTCTCTCTCTCTCTCTCACAAACACCCACACACATACACACGCACGTATTGAGTCTCGCGAAACAGTGGTGCGAGAGTCACACTCCCGATGTATCGCAACCGCGTAAAGTATGTAAATATTTGATAACACATCATTTTGCTTGCAGAAACATCGCGCCCTCGTCACGTGCGTCCTTACCAACGACAGCGTCGGCGCGGTGACACTCCTGCAAGGAGGCGCGAAACTCGGCTGCGTGTCCGGCGAGAACAAACATCCGCTCGAGCTGGCGGTAGTGAAACGTCACCTGGCGCTGGCCTACATTCTTGCGACGGCCGAGAATGACGTCAACGTGATACGGCGACTGCTCAAAGACGGCGCAGTCTTCTACTTCACACCCGACGTCAATTTCATTGATATGCTCAAGGTTCGCATTTATTGACACGAACAGTCGTAACAATTGTAGTTGGTAGACCAACACTACGTAACTAGACCAACACTATGTAACTAGACCAACACTACGTAACTAGACCAACACTACGTAACTAGACCAACACTATGTAACTAGACCAACACTACGTAACTAGACCAACACTACGTAACTAGACCAACACTACGTAACTAGACCAACACTATGTAACTAGACCAACACTACGTAACTTCTGTAGCATGTCAGCAAATTTATCTAAGTAACAAGTTGATCGTGACGAAATCATCGTCTTCTTCTATTGATCAGTTCCGCCTTCTCGACAAATTGTCTCCACACATCACGACTATCTCCCACACTCGGCTGTTCTTTCATGCCCTGTGGAGATCTCAACAGTAAAGACATATCCATCTTCATTCCGATCTTTCGCTTCTACCACCATTTTATGGTTGGCATGGTCTATTGATCAGATCATTCTTCACTCATTCTCTGCACGTGTCCTGTCCATCTTAGTCTGCTCCAAACTACTTTAATTTACAGGTGTTTCTTAATTGTTTTCTTCCTTCTATCTACTCCTCGTGTCACTACATTTTCTTCGAACCCAATTCTTCTCTGCTACTTCTACAGTTTCTAGAAAAGTTGTTTCGTTGAACGGTTTACAGGTGATCGCGTCGCGACCTCGGACCCTACAGATGCTCTGCAGGAGCGCTATCCGTGGCGCCGTCAGGACTCCGTTGTTGCCGCTGCTACTGCACATGTCGGTTCCAAGAATGTTACGTGACTTCCTGCTAATGGCGGAGTTGGACAGTCTCGTCTCGTGGACTGGAACGGAACAATCACAACCGGTCACGGACGGATGATGACAGTAACGCCTGTCAGATCAGTCGTGTGAACAATGGTCGTTAGACAGGAGATACACACTCGCCTACACATATACCCAGGCCACTACTATAAATGTGTTAAGATATTCTTGATTGGACTGATGATCTGGTTTCTTGGCTATTAGTATTTATTGGTTATTATTATTTATAGTTACCTTTCAAGAAATTTGGTTTCCGATTTGGATATTTCGACCGCCTCCCGCGGTCTTCTTCGACAGAATGTTACCGGCGTGTCACATGACCAATGAGGAGAAATGGCATAGCCACACAGAAGGTAAAGGAGGCGATCAACATCCAAAGAGGGAAACACACAACGAACCGCAATATGGGTCAGGAGCTCTCACAAGTCGTTCTTGTGTGTCACATAACATTGGTCATAATTTCTGACACATGACATGTAACTTCATTCTGCCAAATAAGCTTCGCGGAATGCAGTCGAAATATCCACATCGGAAACTAAGTTTCTTGAGAGGTAATTATGTCTAACATTACGATATTGTTTCGTCTGCTATAATGGTCGTGGCGTTAGTTCGGATTATTAAAAACTATTATATCAAATGGCACCTTTGCGAATTACATGCAGTTGTAATTGCACGAGCTGGCGGCGCAGTAGTACAGATAGTCGTCGTCCAATTACGTTTGCTACTATGCCACCGTATAGTTCGTCCAAACACGTATGCTACTATGCCACCGTAGAGTACGTCCAGTTACGTCTTCTACTATGCCACCATATATTACGTCCAATTACGTGTGCTACTATGCCACCTTAAAGTACGATTATAAAGAAACGCAAAGGTACAATTTGATATTTAACATACGTAATGATTTAATTAAACAAAAACAATCTGCGGCCACGGTGGATACTTTTAAAACAAGACTGGGCAGACACATCTAAAGATCCTGCAGTGCTAGTGCATATACCCCCCCATGTTGGCGTAACGACTTTGGGGTTTTCGTCAATTAAAAACTAAGCGAAAGGAACCTTTTTTAATCCCAATCTGAATGAACTATACCCTAAAAATAGTGTCCTGATATTCAACTAATTATTAAATCCCTTTGTAACTCTGGTCAAGGCCCCTTTTGGTCGCGCTTTTCTGTACATTTTTTACAGTTTGTTGCGACACATAGCGGTGGTGGTGACGTCATCGCAGGTAGCATCGCTAGGCATTAACATGGCGCGCATCCATGCGGGTTGGTGTTTCAGGCCTAACCTAAAATTGCAATGGCGGATTTTTTTTATATTACCGTAAAGATAATAATGTTACTTACAAATGTATCGCTAGATCCACATCGAATTTTTTTTTTTTTTAGTTATTGCCGTTTGAACATTGCGAATGCTCAAACTTGCAATGGGGTTTAATATGTTTTGATATCACAGTAAAGATAATCATCTTATCTACAAATATGCCGTTGTATGTACCCATGATTTGTTTGTTTAGTTTACGAGTTATTGACGTTTGAATATCGCGAATGCATAATCCTGCAATGTATACGCGGCAGCGGATTTAATGCAAGGTTGAGCATTCACGATGTTCACACGGCAATAACTCAAACACACAGTAATCTTGTGTACATCCAGCGGAAATTTGGTGATATAAAAAAATATTAAATTGCGCGATTGCAATTTCATGTACAGTCTGACACAACAGGCCGCACCGCCGCGCTAAAGGATAGGGCGCGATCAGCGGCATTACGTGTGGTGACGACAGCAAGATTTTTGCTTTGTGACACGCAAATGACCACGTTTGATCGGGCTTAATGACATGAGTTCGCAATGAACAGGCTTCATATTTGGTATATCACTTGACACGAGTATTAAGTTTACATATGCGAAGTTTCAAATACATTTATAATTTCATTTCCCTTAGTCTTTAATACATAGACATAGAGCAATTTCAAAATAAATTTTGGGTTCTGTTTTTATCGCCGCAGTCAGTTGTCATGCGGTTTTTAAAACAATTTACTTTTGAACGCGGTGATCGCGTCGTGACATAACAAAATAGTTTCGTCCTAATAGAGTGCATCGTAGATAAATTTGTTCCCTTCAGAAAACAAGGGAAACGGACCAGAAAGAAATACTTATCGAAAGAAGCCATTAGAAAAATTAAGTATAAACAAATGATGTGGAAGTCATATAGACGTACTGGAAATGACGAAGACTACAACATTTATAAAGAAGCACTAAACCAAGCTACAGTTGAAATTAGAAATTCAAAGAGAAGCTATGAACATAAATTAGCTTGTAATATAAAACATGACAGCAAGAGTTTTTATGCGTATGTTCGAAGCAAACAGGTTCAGGATAAGGTCGGTCCTCTAGAAGATAGTGCTGGAAATATAATATCAGAAGGATTCTTAATGGCGGAAGACCTAAATGAGTATTTTAGTTCAGTGTTTACCAGAGAAGACACTAGTTCACTGCCAGTACCAGAGGCTAAGTTCAAGGGGGCAGAATCAGACTATTTAAGACAGTTAATTGTAACCCCAGAAATGGTAGCTAAGAAAATTAGGGCTATGAAGGATAATAAATCACCTGGAGTGGATGGTATTCCACCCAAACTACTATTGGAAATTGTAGAACAAATTAGCATACCGCTTGCAACAGTTTTCAACTTGTCATTAGAAGAGGGAGTGGTTCCTTTAGAATGGAAAGAAGCAAACATTATACCGTTATTTAAAAAAGGTTCGAGAAACAAGTCAAATAATTACAGACCAGTTAGTTTAACATCGGTGATTTGTAAATTATTAGAAAGACTAATTAAAGATCACATGGTGGATTTTCTTGTTAAACATAACTTGATAAACCCATCTCAACATGGGTTTCTAAAAGCGAGGTCATGCTTAACAAATATGTTATGTTTTTTGGAAGATATCACTAAGTGGGTAGATGATGGATCACCAGTAGATATCATCTACTTAGATTTTAAAAAAGCTTTCGACAAAGTGCCACATCAGAGATTACTGCTTAAACTAAAAGCCCATGGCATAGGAAATGGTATAATTAACTGGATAGAAAAATGGCTGATTGACAGAAGACAACGGGTAGTTGTTGATGGGGAGGCTTCAAACTGGAAATCAGTTTTGAGTGGGGTTCCACAGGGATCAGTACTGGGACCTATATTATTCTTAATATATATAAACGATTTGGACGATGATATAGCTAGCAAGGTGTTGAAATTTGCAGATGATACAAAAGTGTTTAGAAGGATTAAAAGTGATGGGGAGAGACAGCATTTACAAGATTATCTTGACAGGTTGATCAAATGGTCTGAAAAGTGGCAAATGTTGTTCAATTTTGGGAAATGTAAATGCCTTCACACAGGACATGGGAACGAATATGTAGAATATATAATGGGGGGAACTGTACTAAGTACTACTGTAAAAGAAAAAGACTTAGGGCTGACAATTAGTGCTGACATGAAGGTTTCAGAGCAGTGTGGAATTGCAGCTTCAAAGGGAAATCAAATCCTTGGATTGATTAGGCGAAATATAGCATATAAAGAAAAAGAACTAATAATACCGCTGTACAAAACAATAGTTAGGCCTCATTTAGAATATTGTATACAAGCGTGGAGGCCATACCGCAAGAAGGACATAGATATGCTAGAAAGAGTACAGATTATCGGAGAGCGACTAAAATGATGCAAAAACTGAGGGAACTTAGTTATGAAAAACGCCCAAAAGAATGTGGTTTAACAACACTAGAGACCAGGAGATTGAGAGGAGATCAGATAGAAGTGTTTAAAATATTGAATGGTTATGAAAATATTGATAGAAATATGTTTTTTTCAGTTAAGAAAGATAGAAAGACTAGAGGACATGAAGTTACATTAGTAAAGGAGCAGTGTAGATTAGACGTGAGAAAGTTCTCATTTTCACAAAGGACTGTGAATGAATGGAACAGATTATCTGATGATTGTGTGGGTGCTAGTAGTGTGAATATGTTTAAAAATAAAATCGACACATACCTCAGAAGGGCTGGATATATGTAGATAAAAGGGTTGGACTCTCGATAAGCCAAAGGGCTTCCTTGTCCACCTGCCATCTAGAGTTAATTCTCTGGATGGCAATCTTGTTAAATCTTGTTAATTCAGTGTGCGTGATTACGAGATCAGAACTGCTTGTTTGTACACGTGTGTAGCAATCGCCCATACGTTACGTATCACTGTGTTTCTTCGGTATGAATTCGTGTGTGTGTGCTAGCTTTGGATGGGTACACGTAATGTAAGCGGCTACTAAAGTATCAGCCTGTGAAATTAACAAAGTGAAGACGCCACTCTTTGAAATATTGATAACACTAGGATACTTTATACAACTCCCATCAGTGCAAATAAACAGTACATCATTCATATACAACCTCCATGAAACGTATCTACAATTACTAACATTATCGGCATTTGAAACGTCTAAACAATGTACAATGGCTTGGAACAAGAACAGAAAATAGGCCACATTAATAAATCCATTTTCATAATCTAAAGTAACTACAGTGTATTCGTTCTTACAGGCGGTTCATAATTCTGTTTCTGCAGTATATCAACCTAAGAGCTAACATTACTGATCCAGAGGAAAATGCAAACTTAGTATTTGCAACTGAGACACTTTTCATGTACAAGCGTATATAAATATCAATTTTAACCAACTATATCAACACATTTTATTATATACAATTACGGTAAAATTACAGGTGTCCGTATTTCAAACAAACAAGAGTTCCCTCTGTTCCCATTACAACAATAAACAGCAACAAAAGTACCACAGATAAGACAATGATACTCACAAATGTTTCGCAAACTTTCAGTGCCAATGCAAGCACCACAGCCAATAAAGGCATTTAGTGAGTTAAATAAAACCGGAATGTCACAAGAACATCTGACATCGTATAGCTAGAGTGCATGCCGGCGTAACTGCTGACGGGCTGGTACAAAAGACGCATCCAGTACGTCACTGTTTGCCTACTCATAATTACGCGCATGACCTCTGTCAAGCTTTGCCTACCCAAACTGTTTACATAATATTTTGTGCATTGCATTATTAGAGCGGCATGACATCTACCAAATCAATCATCCCCGCAAGCACGTATTGCTTAAACAACGGCGCCCTATGTTTTTGTTGCAAAGAACAACATCTTGGTCCAGAATTTTAACAAAATACACGATGGAACATCCGCCAGCTGCACCTGAACGGCATCCATTTTTATAGCTTGGTGGACCTTGTTGCTAGGCAACAGTTATATGGTGGACAGGTCAATTGTAACACCAATGAGCATACGAGTCAGTGTGTTGTTCGCATCACCAAGAAACAAAAACTCCCTCAAGGACACTCGGAATTCGGCAGGCCACTAACGTGTTTTCTTAGGCACCAACATTTTCAGTTGTATGATTAGGATAGAAAACACTTGATTTGGAATTATGAAAAACGATACTGAGAAAACAAAAGTGGTAAGACATAGGAAGATGTAAGTCTATATCATGTAGTATGTCTCTCTATAACATGGATATTCACAACACAATGAGATATAGTTGAATAATGTCAGCCAGGTGAACATCACCATCTCTATGAGAGAATAGCAAACATCACAGATGGGTAAAGGCTGCTTTCACTTCCATTGCCTAGCAATAAACGTTTCAACTAAACCGACGTCACACTTGATTTGACCATCAGTCGAAGAATGTTTTATTACCAACCCCTGCAAACGGTATCATACAGTGGTAGTTGCTAATGTCTGATTAACTTTACATCACTGGAGCCATTTACGAGTATGGAGACGATATTATCCTCTCCATAGTCCAAGTTACAACGGAACAGCCTTTACGTCCGCTTATAAACGATCACTAAGTTCACGTAGTAGCCACACTTTCACTGATTCTGACAAGTCGGGCCATGACAGACCAGCAGATATCTTATTTATTATTGAATGATAATGACACAGATACCCAGGCATATATCAGAGAAGCATCCACCTGTTACGAAGGACATTTGACAAGAAATGGACAGTTGACAATGTTCTTTCGGAGGATGTAACAGAAACAAAACGCGCGTGTCTATAACTCCGACCGGCAGCACTGTTGTACTTGTAGCTATCTTACGTGATCGTGTATTAGACCTCTAGCACAGACCTACAGCACGCTCAGTGGACCTCCAGCATGGACCTCTAACACAGACCTCCAGCACACTCAGGGGACCTCTAGCATGGATCTCTAGCACAGACCTCCAGCACGCTCAGTGGACCTCTAGCATGGATCTCTAGCACAGACCTACAGCACGCTCAGTGGACCTCTAGCACAGACCTCCAGCATGCTCAGTGGACTTCTAGCATGGACCTCTACCACAGACCTCCAGCACGCTCAGTGGACCTCTAGCATGGATCTCTAGCACATACCTCTAGCACGCTCAGAGGACCTCTAGCGGGGACCTCTAGCACGGACCTCTAGCACGGACCTCCAGCATGGACCTCTACCACGGACCTCCAGCATGCTCAGTGGACCTCTAGCACAGACCTCCAGCACGCTCAGTGGACCTCTAGCACAGACCTCCAGCATGCTCAGTGGACCTCTAGCATGGATCTCTAGCACAGACCTCCAGCACGCTCAGTGGACCTCTAGCATAGACCTCCAGCACGCTCAGTGGACCTCTAGCACAGACCTCCAGCACGCTCAGTGGACTCTAGCACAGACCTCCAGCACGCTCAGTGGACCTCTAGCATGGATCTCTAGCACAGACCTCCAGCACGCTCAGTGGATCTCTAGCACAGACCTCCAGCACGCTCAGTGGACCTCTAGCATGGATCTCTAGCACAGACCTCCAGCACGCTCAGTGGACCTCTACCGCAGACCTCCAGAACGCTCAGTGGACGTCTACCACAGATCTCCTGCACGCACAGGGGACATCTAGCACAGATCTCCAGCGCGCACAGTGGACCTCTAGCACATACCTCCAGCACGCACAGTGGACCTCTACCACAGACCTCCAGCATGCACAGTGGACCTCTAGTACAGACCTCCTGCATGCACAGTGGACCTCTAGCACAGACCTCCAGCACACACAGTGGACCTCTAGCACAGACCTCCAGCACGCACAGTGGACCTCTACCACTGACCTCCAGCACGCACAGTGGACCTCCAGCATGCACAGTGGACCTCTACCACAGACCTCCAGCACGCTCAGTGGACCTCTACCACAGACCTCCAGCACGCTCAGTGGATCTCTACTACAGACCTCCAGCATGCACAGTGGACCTCCAGCACGCACAGTGGACCTCTACTACAGACCTCCAGCATGCACAGTGGACCTCCAGCATGCACAGTGGACTTACAGCACGCACAGTGGACCTCTAGCATGCACAGTGGACCTCCAGCATGCACAGTGGACCTCTAGCATGCACAGTGGACCTCTAGCACGCACACACGCACATTTGTCATCTCTACTTAAGCATGGCTGCTGTTTTGTCACAGGTAATTGGCAGGAAGTTCGCTTTTAAATTCCCATTCTAGCCGGCAATGTTTTGTGTATCCATGCATATGAGGATCACTAGAGACATATGGAACAGTTTGACCAAGTAACAACTAGCTCCTTATAAAAAAGGTCCACTGTGAACCTAGAATATGGTTACTGCTCCACCTATGGCAAATGACATTGTTCTGTAGTCAGACATCACTGACAACCCTCCACTAAAGAATCAATACACACACAGCAATGGTGTTCGTGTGAACATAAGATACATGAACAATTTGTGTGAACCTTGCCACCCTGGGTGGATGTCCATTAGTGAAAGACGTAGAGAATGAGCAGTATGAAGCAGCCTGAGATAACCAGGCCCAGGATGATTGTGTCTCGTCGCTTCCGAAGGTTCACTCGCTGAACCAAACTGTTGATCACCGGGAAACGATCTGGTCACTGTGTCAAGGTCAATGAAATAATAATAAAGGATCATCTCAGTACAGTGATGTCCGATATCAGACAAAAGTACTTTTGTCTGGTCTCAATCCCTCACTACCTCCCCTCAGACAAATGTACTTTTGTCTCGCCTCAGTCCCTCACTACCTCCCATCAGAGAAATGTACTTTTGTCTCACCTCAGTCCCTCACTACCTCCCATCAGACAAATGTACTTTTGTCTCACCTCAGTCCCTCACTACCTCCCATCAGACAAATGTACTTTTGTCTCGCCTCAGTCCATCACTACCTCCCATCAGACAAATGTACTTTTGTCTTGCCTCAGTCCCTCACTACCTCCCCTCAAATGAAAGTTAGTAAACGCTGATATGATGTTATCAATACACTAGAAGTAACAAACCGGAGCGTAAAATATCAATGTCCGATGCCAGATGAAGCGGCCTCTGATCACCCCAAACGAAAGTAATGTCGTCCGATATCGGACATCGATGTTCTGAGATGAGCTGTGATTAGAAATCTTGTATATATATATATATAAATTCATGCTGAGACTTGACGCCACCAAGCAGGTAATTGCAATCATGTCAACTGTGATTTAAAGATACAACATTGGGTAAAGACATAATAGTTTTGACTGAGTCTACAAATGGTAGGACCATTACGCAATACACGTATAACTTGCTTTATTTATTTGTATGTGTTTTTAATATTTAAATATGAACAGCATTGTTTAATTCTGTATTTTAACATTCTAAATATTTTATAATTATCTTAATCTATTTAATCTTTGAGTTATTATTACTTGAAGCACATTAATGGTTGATAATTTACCTAAAAGCGCTATATCAAGAAACACAATTATAATTATTTACCTGCACATGCTGCACAGATTGAAATAATGATATTGAATTGAAATATAAAAATGTTAACTTAGTAGAATAAGACATTCGCCAAAGGCATCTGATGTAGATAAGGGTGGAGAAACTCCTCCATAAAGCCTCTTACAAAGGATACTTGCTAACGAGTTCATGGTTTCAGAGATTTTCTTCAGGGCTGTTTTCTGAGACTGTAGGTTCTCCTTTGTGGCAATTGCAATACTGTAAAAGAATGTGCCAAGCAGCTGTATTACTAACAACATTATGAATAAATCATCATAATCCATACATGCCACATGATTTCTCATT
Source organism: Paraescarpia echinospica (assembly GCA_020002185.1). Taxonomy (NCBI): domain Eukaryota; kingdom Metazoa; phylum Annelida; class Polychaeta; order Sabellida; family Siboglinidae; genus Paraescarpia; species Paraescarpia echinospica. The sequence continues at coordinate 59,760,950 of CM034539.1, read as the reverse complement.
TACATTATGGACTTTTTATTTGGGGAGGAATATGGCTGTATCCTGTTTTATGTGGATTTGTTTCAAATGGAAAATGTTTGATAAAATACACATTTTCTTGGGTGAAGTGAGTCTTTTGTTTTGGAACTGAATAATACAAAACACACATGAAAAACAAACTTAACGCAACATCTGGTTGATAGCAGAGCCGAAGCTGTTGCCAGTGTGTACCTAATACAGACGCCTGCTATTATGGTAAAGCAACAGAAAGATAAATTGGATTAGAATAAAGATTTTCGTAGTACATGGGAAATCTTAATTCTGCAGGAATATTAACTTACATGTATACACCTTGTTTTTACTGTTGTCAGAGATGGCAATTGGCTTACCTAATTTGTTCATCCACCAATCTTTCTGAGCTGAAATACAGAAGTAAAAATAAGTGGATATTCTACAAAAAACATTAATACAGTGGTTCTTTTGAGAACACACTGTTTTCTCAAATGTACTTCACAACAAATACAGATTATGTAAACATCAAACAAACAAATTGACAACAGAAATGTTATTTAACCAAATCTGAAGACCAGTCACATGCAATATGACCAAGTAAGATTTTACAAAAACATGTTGTATCTCATTTTTTAATATAATGTCCTTAACACAAAAGTAAAAATGTGGATGCTATACTGCCCACCAAAGTGTGTTTACAAGTCTGAAACGATGTTAATAATTTGAATCTTGTGCCTACGAAATGATCAGGTTGTAACCAAAACATTAATATTCTAAATATGTTCTATTGGCTGGGATAACAGCACACTCTTTGGTGTTAGATGTGATCACGTGAACTTACTGCCAACGTGTTAGATGTGTTTACTTAGTTCCAACATTCAAGACAACTGATTCAGTGAACTTCAAGCCAACTTGTTACACGTGTTCACTTGGTTCCAGCATTCAAGACAACTGATTCAGTGAACTTCAAGCCAACTTGTTACAGGTGTTCATTTGGTTCCAGCATTCAAGACAACTGATTCAGTGAACTTCAAGCCAACTTGTTACAGGTGTTCACTTGGTTCCAGCATTCAAGGCAACTGATTCAGTGAACTTCCTGCCGACTTGTTAGATGTGTTCACTTGGTTCCAGCATTCAAGACAACTGATTCAGTGAACTTCAAGCCAACTTGTTACAGGTGTTCATTTGGTTCCAGCATTCAAGACAACTGATTCAGTGAACTTCAAGCCGACTTGTTAGATGTGTTCACTTGGTTCCAGCATTCAAGACAACTGATTCAGTGAACTTCCTGCCGACTTGTTAGATGTGTTCACTTGGTTCCAACATTCAAGACAACTGATTCAGTGAACTTCCTGCCAACTTGTTAGATGTGTTCACTTGGTTCCAACATTCAAGACAACTGATTCAGTGAACTTCCTGCCGACTTGTTAGATGTGTTCACTTGGTTCCAACATTCAAGACAACTGATTCAGTGAACTTCAAGCCAACTTGCTACAGGTGTTCATTTGGTTCCAGCATTCAAGACAACTGATTCAGTGAACTTCCTGCCGACTTGTTAGATGTGTTCACTTGGTTCCAACATTCGAGACAACTGATTCAGTGAACTTCCTGCCGACTTGTTAGATGTGTTGACTTGGTTCCAACATTCAAGACAACTGATTCAGTGAACTTCCTGCCAACTTGTTAGATGTGTTGACTTGGTTCCAACATTCGAGACAACTGATTCAGTGAACTTCCTGCCGACTTGTTACATGTGTTCACTTGGTTCCAGCATTCAAGAAAACTGATTCAGTGAACTTCCTGCCAACTTGTTACATGTGTTCACTTGGTTCCAGCATTCAAGACAACTGATTCAGTGAACTTCCTGCCGACTTGTTAGATGTGTTCACTTGGTTCCAACATTCAAGACAACTGATTCAGTGAACTTCCTGCCGACTTGTTAGATGTGTTCACTTGGTTCCAACATTCAAGACAACTGATTCAGTGAACTTCCTGCCGACTTGTTACATGTGTTCACTTGGTTCCAGCATTCAAGACAACTGATTCAGTGAACTTCCTGCCGACTTGTTAGATGTGTTCACTTGGTTCCAACATTCAAGACAACTGATTCAGTGAACTTCCTGTTGAATGATTCCCGATAAAATAAATAAAACATACATAAGAGAAGCCACAAACGAAAAACAAGGTGTAAGAAGGTAAAAGTCTACATGTATATAACAATACAGCCATGTATCAGGGAACTCTTACTTTCTAATGTGGTCGTGTTCTTTCAGGTACATATCCGACCGTCGATTTGTTGTTGATGAATTGTTGTAGGCACTGAAAAATAAACAGATTGCGTCAGCAACTTGAGAAAAAGTACCACTAACACTCACCCTCAACACATAATTGATTTATTTTGTATAATTGAACTAACTGCCACAGGGTACTTCAATTATGATTAACTTCAGTAATTTCTTCATATCATAAGCATTATTTTAAAATGATCAAAAACACAATCCTATCACCAAGTCTATTATTACAGCACACCGCCGCCATGTCAAAACTTGGCTATTTCATTCACCCCACATGGCCTGTGTCTTTCATAATGGAAACTATCAACTGTTGATCCCTTCTTTCTAGTGTCTATAGCATAGGAGGTACTAAAAATTCCACACAGGGAAATGGAAAAACCTGTCATGGACTCTCTGAGCTGGGATCTCCTTCTTCAAACACCCACTGTCATTAATGTCCAAAATGGAGCCTGCCAATTAATAGTAGAAAAAAGGTAAGTTCTTATATAGCGCAGTATCCAATCCTCATGACTGCCCAAGGCGCTTTACACTTTAAACCATGGTAGACCTGTTCAATTGAACACCATCTCGAATTCTCTGGGAAGCTTTCAGCAACACTGCAATTAATGCACAAAAACTAATCATATACAAATATCCACCACTGCCAGGTCCTCATTCATACAAACTGAGTGAATAGGAGCTTGCTCGAGATTTGAAACGGCAGCACAGGATTCGAACCCGGGCTCTCTTGGTTGAGAGCCCATTGCTCTAGCCACTGCGTATGCACTAGAAGTAGAACTTACTCTATGTCTCTGCGGACTGACCCTAGAAGGTCCTCCCGCTCCCGATGTGCGACGATGTTTGTCTTTGTCTTCTGGAACTCGTGCGAGTAGTCCTGGAGGATGTCCCTGTGTCGCTGCAGTGTGTGGAGGAGAGCTGCACTCTGGGAATTCACGCCCAAGTTCTGGGTGTAGTCTGCCATCCTGTCGTTCACCTCCGTAAGCTGTCAGCAGTCACACCATACTTTAGCTAGAGAGTATGAGACCCATCCATGCGTTTTTAGATGGGCTGAGGTCGTTTTGGATGGTTAAAATGTGATCCTACATAAAGGCCTATATGACACAATTCCATAAGATTTACCAGAATGAGGTGTGACCTCATACGTTCACACAGTAAAAAATGTATCCCGTATTTGATCTATTTAAGCATACAGTATGCGTAAAACATATTTGACATGCAATAATAAGTCAAATTGTGCATCCCAATAATTGTACACTGGTGTGCAACCATTTTCTGGGGTGCGTGGGCAGAAATGAAATTACAATGATGAATTTAACAGTCAAGGTTGGAATTTCCGATAGCTGTAGAACACCATCTCGAATTCTCTGGAACGAATAGGGTACATCATTGGCTTGACTGCACTACAAGCAGACCTGGGGCCGAGTACATTTTTATGAGTACGAGTACAAGTACTTTGACGATGGACGAGTATGAGTACATTGCTAAAAGCTGAGTACGAGTACGAGTACAAGTACATTTTTGTAAATATAAATATTAAATAATAACGTATTGTAAAATTATTAAAATTAATCTAATTTATATAACTCGGCATAAGTGAATATACAATGGCAGTTGATCAATTTTTTATGAGGAAAATTTTAAAAAACCTCTTTATTTCATCGACAATGACATTTATTTATGTGGCATCCTATGATTTCTGACCTAGACTATCATGCCACATGGCTTCACTGGTGTCACACTAAGTTGGCACCGGATTATATTAGTGTAGGGTGCAGTCTGACTTGAGCCACTTTACTTCTACAGAGGAAGACTGGCAGTTCTTGTTCTTAGCAGTTAGCACTGTCTGCCAGTGCCAAGTGGCATGGTCTCCAGACTACATTAAATGCATTCCCTGTCTAACAGGTGGGTTAACTGCTACTAGTAGTTGGCTCTTTATGGACATCCTGGTGGCTTGATTAAACTGTTTTATGGCCTGAATTGATAGCCTACAATTATTGTTTGCTTAACAGGGTGTTTCTGACTGGGGAAAGATGCTGCCTGTTGGCATGTTAGGGTATCATAGTCATGGACTCATGGCTATCAGAGAATGAGGATGTACTATGTGTAGGGATGGCAAGGTGGCATTCTATGTGAAATAACAAAGTATTTAAAAAAATAGTTGAGCATTTCAATATTTCAGGAAAGTTTGATTTTATAACTGCAAATAAATTAATTGTTCCCAGTATATATTGAGAAAGTACTCAGATGTACCCGTAAAATCTGAGTACAATGAGTACGAGTACATGACCCATAAGTTTTATGAGTACGAGTACTTCAAAAATGTACTCGAGTACACGAGTACCGAGTACTTCCGCCCCAGGTCTGACTACAAGCAAGTTTGATATTACTGACAAAATGTTGTATTATTAATTACTGTAAAAGAAAACTGTTCTTGTTCTTACCCGTGCCAGCAGTTGTTCTATCTCCATGGCCATTGTATCAAACATGTGCTCGCTGCTTGCTCTGTTCAACAGCGGTGTCGAGTCACTGAAACATGCAATAGCAAGTCACCAGCATATCGTCACGTTTTTCTAGAACACCTCCAGAAGATTTCATAAGATTTATGTAGGTAGACTGATCAATTACTGCCAGACTACTAAGTTATCACATGTATAGAAGTAGTTAACTAGTAAAGTTGACATCTTTTAATTTAATTTGACTACATGTCATTCACAATGGCAGTGCTAATGTTGCAATTTGGCAGGTGTGCATACATACATGGGAAAGTGTATAATAGTTTGGTCAATCTAACCCTGATAGTTTTATGTAAATATCAAGGTTGTTTTTGATAGAACCTATTTACTTACAAAGATCCATTTCCAAACTTATAATTAAATACATTTACAGATTTAAGACCTTTCTATTATCAAAAGTTACACTTAAAAATTAAAGACCTTTTCCATGACTATGACATTGGCAAAATTAATGCAAAATAACAACATTCCATTCAAATATTCAATAAGAGCATGATTTTGTCAAGACTTCAAAATAGAAGATTCAATTTAAGACTTTTAAGACTGCATGCATGCTCAGTAATATTGATTAAGTAGGACCATAAGTGTAATCAAGTCAATTATACTAAAAAGAAAACAAAATATGTATGGCAATGGGGAAAACCTACTACATTCTGAGAAACCATAGCAAGGGGTCAAACAAATATGATGGGTCTGGAATGCACCAAAAACATTGCTTGAATATTACATAAATTAGCAGAGTCAATACCAAGGACACTGATAAGTTTGTCATGTGATATGCAAATGAATAAGCTTAAAACTATAGGCAGCTCAACCCCAAAACCATTATATACCAGACACCACCAATACCGCAAAAATTCACTTGAATGAACATACCTTCTAATACAGCCTATCATTATACTTTTACAAACATGATCATCATGTGATCATCATGTGATCATCATGTGATCATCATGTGATCATCATGTGATCATGGGAACCAGGTAGAGATTGAATGTCCTTATGTTTCATGTATTACTTCATTATTCTAGTTTCGCACTAAATTGAACTTTTCTGACTGGTTCTATGAAGGTTGATTACCTAATGTCCAAATAATGTTAGCCTAACCTGTGACCCCATCACTGGATCATTTGACTGATCAATGATGTCATTGCGCAATTGGAATAGACATGAAATTGGCCTTTGTGTACTGAATATGAAGTAATAAGTGCCACATTGTAAAGAGCTGCATTGCTCATTTGTTTAAAAAACAGCTGATGAAATTACTTAACGAAATAAAGGTGACTATTGGGAATAGTTTACTATGTCATTAATATTATGATAGTTGCTTTACCATTTCAATGATACTGCGACAGTGTCAATAGAATCATAGAATAGCAAATAGGCTGGAAAGTTCCACACCACCATAGAGGATGTGTATGGATGGTACCATCACACAGCCTTGGGAAGGAGGAAGATTATTCAATTTTAAGATTATTCATGGTCATTCCATGAATGATGCTCCTATATGGTCTGTGACTGCTGATGTTACTGTTAGATCGTCAAAGAAGTAACTTCAAGTAAGATTACAAAATAAAGTTCAAAAGCCTGGTTATCAACATCATTACAATAGTACAACTTAACTCGTTGATTTGTTTCGCCAAATGTCAATAGGTACTTTTGCATATATGAGAATGCTACTATTAACAGTAAAATTAATATCTTATGTTAGCGGCATGGATAATGCCTTAATGAGAGTCTCTGTGACCACACATTTCTTTACATTTATAAACAGTAAAATTAATATCTTATGTTAGCGGCATGATAATGCCTCAATGAGAGTCTCTGTGACCACACATTTCTTTACATTTATAAACAGTAAAATTAATATCTTATGTTAGCGGCATGGATAATGCCTTAATGAGAGTCTCTGTGACCACACATTTCTTTACATTTATAAACAGTAAAATTAATATCTTATGTTAGCAGCATGGATAATGCCTTAATGAACGTCTCTGTGACCACACATTTCTTTACATTTATAATCAGTAAAATTAATATCTTATGTTAGCGGCATGGATAATGCCTTAATGAGAGTCCCTGTGACCACACATTTCTTTACATTGATAAACAGTAAAATTAATATCTTATGTTAGCGGCATGATAATGCCTTAATGAGAGTCCCTGTGACCACACATTTCTTTACATTTATAAACAGTAAAATTAATATCTTATGTTAGCGGCATGATAATGCCTTAATGAGAGTCTCTGTGACCACACATTTCTTTACATTTATAAACAGTAAAATTAATATCTTATGTTAGCGGCATGGATAATGTCTTAATGAGAGTCCCTGTGACCACACATTTCTTTACATTTATAAACAGTAACATTAATATCTTATATTACCGGCATGGATAATGCCTTAATGAGAGTCCCTGTGACCACACATTTCTTTACATTTATAAACAGTAAAATTAATATCTTATGTTAGCGGCATGGATAATGCCTTAATGAGAGTCTCTGTGACCACACATTTCTTTACATTTATAACCAGTAAAATTAATATCTTATGTTAGCGGCATGGATAATGCCTTAATGAGAGTCTCTGTGACCACACATTTCTTTACATTTATAAACAGTAAAATTAATATCTTATGTTAGTGGCATGATAATGCCTTAATGAGAGTCTGTGACCACACATTTCTTTACATTTATAAACAGTAAAATTAATATCTTATGTTAGTGGCATGATAATGCCTTAATGAGAGTCCCTGTGACCACACATTTCTTTACATTTATAAACAGTAAAATTAATATCTTATGTTAGTGGCATGATAATGCCTTAATGAGAGTCTCTGTGACCAGACATTTCTTTACATTTATAAACAGTAAAATTAATATCTTATGTTAGCGGCATGGATAATGCCTTAATGAGAGTCTCTGTGACCACACATTTCTTTACATTTATAAACAGTAAAATTAATATCTTATGTTAGTGGCATGATAATGCCTTAATGAGAGTCTGTGACCACACATTTCTTTACATTTATAAACAGTAAAATTAATATCTTATGTTAGTGGCATGATAATGCCTTAATGAGAGTCCCTGTGACCACACATTTCTTTACATTTATAAACAGTAAAATTAATATCTTATGTTAGCGGCATGATAATGCCTTAATGAGAGTCTCTGTGACCACACATTTCTTTACATTTATAAACAGTAAAATTAATATCTTATGTTAGCGGCATGGATAATGCCTTAATGAGAGTCTCTGTGACCACACATTTCTTTACATTTATAAACAGTAAAATTAATATCTTATGTTAGCGGCATGGATAATGCCTTAATGAGAGTCTCTGTGACCACACATTTCTTTACATTTATAAACAATAAAATTATTATCTTATGTTAGCGGCATGATAATGCCTTAATGAGAGTCCCTGTGACCACACATTTCTTTACATTTATAAACAGTAAAATTAATATCTTATGTTAGCGGCATGGATAATGCCTTAATGAGAGTCCCTGTGACCACACATTTCTTTACATTTATAAACAGTAAAATTAATATCTTATGTTAGCGGCATGATAATGCCTTAATGAGAGTCCCTGTGACCACACATTTCTTTACATTTATAAACAGTAAAATTAATATCTTATGTTAGCGGCATGATAATGCCTTAATGAGAGTCCCTGTGACCACACATTTCTTTAAATTTATAAACAGTAAAATTAATATCTTATGTTAGTGACATGGATAATGCCTTAATGAGAGTCTCTGTGACCACACATTTCTTTACATTTATTTGCTGTATATAATATATATTTTATGGTCGAATAAACGATTCTGATTCTATAGTAAAATATATTGAATTGTCAGATCAACACCAATGAATTGTCGGGGTCATCCACAGTTGTAATGTTGACATTTGATTATTTAGTACAGAGCATACTAGTTGTCAAACTTCCCTCCTTCCCCCGAATTTGTACTTTAAAATAGCAATAATTTTCTAGACCGAAAGTCATATGTAGGTATGTAACAGTGTATATATGACACGGTCACGGTATATGCAAAGAATGTACAACATGTGACCGACTTTTTTATAATTTAAATTAGTTAGTATGTTGGCCTTTATCCCCATTTTGTATGCTCTGTATAAATATGTAAACGACAATAACAATGAGTTTTATTTCCCTACGACCCCTTGTGGAATATGAGAGAATTTTTCTCTCTATAGTACATTTTAATAGAACATATTGTATTATTAAGAACATCTAGATAAATATTGTGTAAATCATATTTATAGTATGTAAACAATATAAACAACACACAATGCATAAAACGATCAGTGACCTTACTGTATTAAGTATTTTCAATAATTTTATAATCAGCAGTGCAAACCAAATAATGTAAAATAACATAAACCATGTATTATAGTACTTATGTCCCTTTACACCTCAGTTGGCATGTATCTAACCCCAGTGGAGAACACCTTACTGCACCAACACAGACTGCCAGAGGTCAGCAAGACACAGCATGGAACAACATTACCAAGGCCAAGCACATGAATGTGTATGCTATATATTGTTCAGCATCATGCAACAATACCTGCTTGCTTCTGGTTGGCTGGGAGGAGAGAAACCATTATTTTAAAATATGGACTTTTGCTCTCATTTTGTTGTCCTTCAAATGCAGAGAAGATTTACAGAACCAACGACAGACAGAATGACAAGACAGACAGATAGATGGATAGATAGATGGACGGATGGATGGACAGTATTTGTTTTGCCCATCATGATCTTATAAAGAATACAATGTATGGTTTGAGAGATGATGACACAGATAATGACAGATACTGTGACACAGGCAGTGACAGTGACAATGATAGAGGCAATGAAAGAGACGACAAGAGACAATGACAGATATGATGATAAAATAGATGATGACAACAAAGGACATATTTTTTTATTTTACGGGCACATGTCAATATGTCCTTCTCATGATCCTATGAACCTCTGAATCTAATCAACTTTGTTCACAAGTATTGAAAAACAAAATATACGTGGGTAAAGATATTTAGAATAACTATATGTTGACACAGCATGTATAACTTTAAAGACAACCAAATAGGTTATGTTCACATAGGCAGAGTATGCTGGTGTACATCTTACCAATAGGTTCAGTGACTTCAGTCTGCAACTATACTTACCTGTTGGATGAGCTGAAGTCTCTGTAGCTGCTGTAGTTTGTTCCCAGTTTACTGAACGATATAAGCTTGAGGTCAATCTCATTTTCCAACTGGCGTGCCTGCTTACGCAGATCTGAAACAAAACAAATCAAGTAAAAGTATAGCTTTGTCCATGTCTGTATATTAATTGGAAAAAACCTGAAAGTCATTACGCCAATATGGGGGGTGCAGACTTGGGGGGCATGTGTGTAAGCACTATGTACAGGAACTTTAGATTTGTCTGCCCAGTCTAGTTTTAAAAGTGTCCACCGTCACTGCAGACACAACTGTTTCAGAATTCAGATAGTCCGTTCCAGTTCTTTACAATTCTGTTAAAAAGCTGCTGGCGTAAACATGAGTCCTGGCTGGCACCTGAATAAAATCGTTCACTATGGGCACACAAGTTAACTGAATGAACAAGGTAGTATGGCAAAGGAAGGGCAATTGTTGCGGTGAACACTAAATAAAAATAAATCTAATCAGTACTTTGGCTGAAACACTGGAACACCTTAGAATTTATGTGCACTATTAGCATGGGCCAAAACAACAACTGCAGGCATAGCCAACTTCAATAGCAAGGATTTTGGGTAAGTGGGCCAAACCATTCGTTGGCCTGGGACTAACTTGAGATAGGTCGAAGCATCCACAAAGCAAATTATTAACATGTTGACAATGACGTTTTTGTGTTGATGTTGACGATTGTCTTGTGCCTTTGAGATTTGTCACTTGTCTAAAATAAACTTAGATAAAACGATAAATAAAAAGCGATGCTTCCGCAAAGTTTTACATTATCCGCTCAATAAACTACATTCACATATTTATTTTAGTGCATACAACAGATCATACCAAAACAAACAACACAATCTTACACCTGTAATTATTCTCATAGCCATTCCTATCATCAAACGCAGTCGGTATGACTGCAAGGCGCACGACCACGCACGACCGAAATGTATGTACTGTAGTGTTAGTAACCAAGCGGGCTGTTGGATGGCACGTCATAGGAGGTATGTGTGTGCAGCTCGCCAAATATCAGATATGTTCTTCACATTGGAGTACCAAAATTCACAACTTTTATCATCGCTTGTGGTAACTCGCCAGTTCAATTCGCCAGGAGGCGATACTGTGTCAAGACTAAAAGCTCGTCCGGAAGATCGGATAAAATTCCTAAATTGTGTAACTCCTGGGTGAAAATACAGACTCAAAATTTTTAACAATGCACACACAAACCATATACATACCACCAACGGCCAAACTATCTACCAACACATTATATTACATGGTCGTGCGTGGTCGTTCGTCAACTTCATGGTCGTGCGCCTTTTAGTTAAACCCAACGTAGTAGTAGTAGTAGTAGTGAGTAAATATACTTGTATTATCGCCCGTTAAAGGCCACTCCATAAAAAAGTTTCACAGCTGGTAAAACCAAACTACACGAACTATTTATTAAAAGTACGAACGACAAGCAAAACGTAACCAAAATTTGCTAAACAAATACCCTCAATTAAATGTAAGCATGATGTTATAAACAAACCTTCCCACTGATTTCCCACGTCAAACATTTTCGCTCGGTTCATGACGTCATCGGCTACACGTCCGTAATTTCGCGACATAGAATTAAGCGCAGGTTTTGTGCATTTATTTCAATCACACTAGGCTTGTTGTCGCATTAGACACTTATCGTGTTACTCTACTAGAAAATTCAGGTAACAGCGCTGACAAAGTTAATTTTACGACATATTAGCGGACGTATGCTGCAAATGTAGTTGTACGACAGGGGGAGGCACTAAAGGCAGCCTTGAATAACCAGTTTCCGTAATGTGGCGCCAGTATTTGTCGCTATTGCGCCGTCAGGAAACACTTCCCTTCCACTTCACACCGTGACCAAAACACGATTATATTACCCTGGATCAGGATGACCAATGAAATTAACTCACGTGCAAAGTCATGAAATAAAAGCATATCTTCAGTTTATTCGAACCAACAATAAACTCCCCGGAATATATTAACAAAAATCATACAATACAATGACATCGATTTGCCAAAAAATATAGGCCCCTTTAGAACTACGGCTGCACAATGATGATGATTATAGAACCCAGACAAATAGGCTGTGGAGAGTGCAATGCGGTGTACGCACCCAAAACCCCACCCCCGCTGAGGCAAAATAATTCCGCTTCAGAGAAAAGAGTTCCATTTTGGGGCGCCTCGATCAAGTGGGGTGCAGCTGGATGTCTTAGAGGAGAACTGTTGGCAGTGGCGTACGTAGTGAGGGTTGTCGGCGTTCGGATGCAAAACATAATACGGTGCCTCCCGCCCAGACAAATATTTTACATGGTTCCTCCCCGAGCAAACTTAAACGTAATGCAAATTGAAAATCACCTGCACATAAATCTATACTAGGATATTTAAGCTTTGTTTTGTAAATAGCCTGCTTACTTGGTGAATACCAAAAGTACAGATAACTTTTTTCTCGATTTGAACTGTGCACAAATAATAAACAATGAAAGCATTTACAAGCACAAATAGGTGTGCGCACCTAAGACGAACTTCACACCAAGACCGGTCACTGAATCGATCTTGTTCTATAGACGCTTGCAGATAAGAATTAGCATCTACTTATAATCGGGCTAGCGTATGCATACGGTTAGGTTAACGTTTACCACTTATAGACGGCTCCAGCCTCGAGCGCTAAACTATGACCCCACGAATAGGACGTCAGACCTATATTTTTTTCTTTCAAAATATCCCATATATGTCAAGATTCTCAGCTATTATGGAGTAAATCAGTTGTTCGGAATGTAAAACATAATATGCGCGTCATACGTAAAACGCAACCTAACTATATCGCAGGAACCACGCGCGCGCGGCAAATACTTCGGGAAAACGGCCCCTGCACGTAGACTTGGCAACGTGAATTAGACGCTGACACAATAATGCCCATGTCTACCCTCTTGCCAAAATATAGCAATATGAATATTAATTGGCAATTGTGCAGTATTTCGACTAAGGCCTATCTGACGTAGGATGAATGACATTGCCTAAACTTCGAATAATGGCAAGACCGTAAATATAGACTTACAGCCAATACGTCACAATTCCAAAGACTTCCGTTACTGGTGCATGTACCTGTGTTATAGACAAAGCAGCAACTCATGAGCGCCCACATAATGAGCGCATGAACGCTCCTTTCTAGTCATGGGTTTGATATGTTCTGTCTGGCAACAGACACTACAGAACAAATGCGATTACCACATCTCAAACGTATCAGATCATAATTATTCTCCTCAACATATTTCGCTATAAAAGCGTATTTTCATTTCTCTCTTGCTCTGTTGCTCTGTTGCCCTGTTGCTCTCTTGCTCTCTTGCTCTCTCGCTCTGTCGCTGTCCCACTATCTCGCTCTCTCTCTCCTTCAACCCCGTCTCTCTCTCTCTCTCTCTCTCTCTCTCTCTCTCCTCTCTCTCTCTCTCCTCCTCCCTTCCTCTCCTCCTCTCTCTCCTCCCTCCTCTCTCTCTCTCTCTCTCTCTCTCCCCTCTCTCTCTCTCTCTCTCTCTCTCTCTCTCTCTCTCTCTCTCTCTCTCTCTCTCTCTATCTCTATCTCTCTCTCTCTCTCTCTCTCTCTCTCTCTCTCTCTCTCTCTCTCTCTCTCTCTCTCTCTCTCTCTCTCTCTCTCTCTCTCTCTCTCTCTCTCTCTGTATCTCTCTCCCTGTCTCCCTCCCTCTCTCCCTTCCTAGGTCCCTCCCTCCACTTCCCCTCCCGTCTTTCTTTCTGTCACCTCCCTCCTCTCGCTCCCTCTCTCTCCCCCTCTCTCTCTGTCTCTCGTCAGGTGAATGTCGATGTCGCTGCCATTCTTAATCAATGTCACAATTTGCCCCTAGCAACATCTGTCCATCTTTCTGGTAGGATGCCAATAGCTTTTAGATCTCATTTGAGAACATATTTGAAGCAAATATATGTGGTCGCTTTACTGTTCTTTTTCCGTTCTGCAAGCCGCATTTGGAAACTATGTTCTCCATCCTGCAGACGCGACCAGTCCAGCATATTCGGCGAACGCGCAGACTGTTAATAAATGGCTGGAGGCCCCTTGTGTTTCTGCTTATATATCCGATGTTATGCATAGTGATTCGGCACGTTGGCAACATTCAAACTGCGAACACTATTTAACGCATGTTTTCGTGCAGCAGGTCAACATATTTATTCTAATATTATGAACATTAGGCCTGTACTTAATAATGACTGACATAAAGCCCCTGTTAATTTAAACGTAGGCATGTGTATTTACCCCTATTAGTTGTTTCAGGAATGTGTTTAGAACGCTCGTGTAAACACCCATTTATTGATTTCCCATCGATGTTTACGCCGTGAATATACCGACCTCATATAATTTATCAAGGATGTCCAAGATCCAATTTCAGTACGTATTGTTAGTTACAATTAGACATAGAAGCATAAAAACATAGACACATCAACACAGTTTAATAACAATTGTAATAATATTAACGTTATACTTCCTATTAAGACCACTCCACAAATAGTTGAATTGTAAACTATTACCTAGAAAATTATTGTTGACGTAATAATGTTTCGGTAGGTTATTGTTAAGTTGTAAACAACTTTAAAGTCCATAGTTCCCAAGCACAAATCCACAAGTGGAACGAAATAGAAGTGTGAACTTCCTGCTAATTATTAACTAATGGAATAAACACCCTCCCTTTAACACCACGATGACAACTTCGAGCACGGGATCCTTCTCGCATGTATATATAAGTGCAATTGTATAGTTTGGATAAGGCTATTTATAAATTAATAACTTCTTGCGTTTCTCTTCAACATGTTCAGATTGTTCAATTCTTAACTTATTTTAGATGTTCCACTTATTAGTGGCAGTTAGCTGTGCACGTACACTGAATATTGAAATTGTACTCCTACATTGATTATATTGAATACATTTCAATTCAATTTTTTTTAATGGTTCCTTGCAGAATAAACCTTAGTAGTGACGCGCGGCGGTTTATTGGGAACCAGCGAAATTACGTAATAGCGAAAATGACGTAACTGGTGCATGGCGACATTTCTGCCAAGGAAAATTGAACGAGGCACATATTTCTGGATTAACCCGGTATACTACGTCTACAAGAGGCAGTGGACAGCGAAGAAAAACTACCAAGGCACACGGAACAACGTTGGGAGTGTCATTGGCCAAGATGGAGGAGCTGGTGTACACACCCGTAACAGACTGAACAAGGTACGGAATGCCTTCATGAGCCTTCTTGCAGTTTGGCGATCAGCACAGTACAGCACAAGGACAAAACTCAGAATTTTCCAGACTTGCGTGCTGTCAACATTGCTATGTATGCATGGGGCGGAGTGCGGGAGAATGACGGAGCAGGCAGTGACCTATCCAGACTGTCCACCTTACAAACGACCTACCTCAGAAAAATCCTGAGGATCTTCTGGCCAAAAGCATACACCACCAGGAGTTGCTTGCCCAATACCAGCAAGAGGATATACCCACCATCATTGAAAGAAGACGCTGGAGGTGGATTGGACATGGATGCAGACGTCATCAAAAAAAATCAGTTCTCTGGTGGACACCAGAAGGGAAGCGGAAACGTGGGTGCCCAAAGACAACATGGAGGAGAACAGTGGAGGAAATGAACCACAGCTGGAGCACCACACAGCGAATGGCCGGAGACAGACAGAGGTGGAGCAACTTCGTCGCTGCCCTAAACGCCTGAGGTCGGAACGGATAGTAAGTAACACGGAACAACATGTTTTGCTAGTATCAATACGGTAAGTTGACACTTTATTCAAATGTTATCTACTTCGTTATGTAAATGGGTAGGTTATGGTACCTACCTAGGTTAATATGCTATTATTACTGCCAATGGGAACGCGTTGTAAAACTGTACAATGTATATGTTTTCATCAGATTCCAATACTATAGAGACTTTGTAGGCCTAGCAACAAACGTAAGTTCCGCGTAACCATACACATACCAAGGAAAATTTCAATATATCAAATAATTTTTGTGCGGATCCTGGGACGCGGAGGAGTTCTTCAGTTTTGCTTGAAAACTGTTCTACACAAGATGTCTCCAGACCTACAAAGACGTCGATCACTATGGTAAAGGAATCAGACAAAATGCAAATTCGAAGCAGTGTCCGATCATGAAGATGACTGAACATATTTCTGAGACAGTGATGTCGGTGCAAAGGCGACGTGGGAAACAGACCATAAGGCCGGTGGTCTTTTTCGATTTGTTTTACCGTTTTTAACACGGCGGCTATAGGCCTACATTCACCATCACACATTCGGTGGCTATCGGTCCCAATTTAAGCTTTTAACAACGCTCGCTTAAATGTGACGTCTCAAAGCAAATGTAGAGACTGATTAAAATAAGTACCGTTCTTTTTCTTGGAGGAAACGTTTCCGTGTGGAGAATATGTTGCGCTGCGTGATTATATCATGCAGGTTTTTCACTAAGCGCATACTTGAGCACTTACTAATTACGTAGGTTAATGAGCTCACCTTACCGAAAAGGCCGTAGTAATGAGGCGCAGTGGTTTATTGGGAACAAGCGAAATGATGTAACAGCGTCACCACTTACAGGGTAAGTAAATTGCTTGTTCAGGCGACAGATGGCGTAGTTCCATGATTGTTCTTAGCTTCAAATTCTTCCGTGCTACACCTACACTTGCCTATTATGGTGGCGTACCCTGTTATCCTGTGAAGTCGCTTCCCAAAGGTGATTTTTGTTGCATGAATGATACCAGTTAGGTCACAACCAACAAAACCTCGAAAGTGGTAATTTTATTTTTTAAAGAAATGAGTCATTTTACGAAATGGCCGTAAAATCAAATTGACGTGGCGATCGGTACAGCGAAATCGTTCCGATACGTCAATGATCGGGGATGGCCGTGAGCAGAATGTGTCAACCGTTTAGTAATCTTTGGAGTGTAGGCCTATTTAGGGGCCGGTATCATAATAAAGTCAATAAAATCATGTTTGAAATGACTTCGCCCCATTATCACACACTAGGGAATATCAGGCGGCTACATGATAAGCAATATGGCGGATATAAATGTGGGAGAAAGTTAGCAGTCTTTTAAAATGGCGGATAGTTAAATATCAGCAATGGTCAAAAGTACCATAAAATATCTTAAATCGTCTCACATGAATACCTACATATTGACAACAACGTCACGGTTCTAGGTGATGTAGCTCTTCGGAGTAATAGATAATAAGCTTTGACGGGCGCCATCATTAAAACATATATGTGGATATTTGAATGTCGATGAAGGTCATAAATAGTCTATTTGTAATCATCGCAGCTGAAAACCTATATTTTGACATAAACACCATAGGTGATGTAATTCTTTAGATACTGCAATATTTGGCGTCAAGGGGTGCCATCTTTCAACGTAGCACATATATGACTGTTGGCAGAGGTCATATTTCATATATTTGAAATAGCTGCCCAAAATCTATATGCTGACATTCAAGTAAATATTGGCTCTGTGTAACGTAATTGCTAAGATAATATTTATGGTGAAATTGGTTTTCTTTTAAACTGGCGGATCTTAATATCGGAGAAGGTCAAATATAAAACATTTGAAACCTTTACAACCTGTACTTTAACTCTAACATTATGGCTCTAAATGGCATTGTCATTAAGATATGCGGACATTTGATTTGACGGTTATTTTGTAAAATGTCTGCCAACTCTTTAAAAAGGGGGTTTTCTTTTGGGTTAGGGTAGGAACAACGTGCAAAACTATCCGGTCGTCTGAGCACGTTTCCCGTATACTAAGAGAAAACCTCCTTGGCCTCGCTTTCAAGCAATATTAATAAATGTAGAGAATAAGCAAAGCCACTGAAAAGATGGAGTGATCAAATCAAATACATTCTGAGCGTCCGTTGTTAACGGTGAGGTGTAAACAGGACGGAATTTACGGGTGGAATGTTCAGGAAGACAGCGAGAGGTGAATTAATGTTGACCTGAGCATAATCAAAATGTAGTAAATCACATCTGAAGGTTATGTTTATAAAGATGAACACCGCTCGCGCGCCTGGTTATGTTGTTTAACCGCTAGTTGATTATGAACTATGAAGTATCAAGTTTATTTCATATTTCAAGTTTTCATGTCTAGCTAAATAATTAGTACTCGTTCGTAGCGGTTGGAAGCAAATTATATTTGAACGGGGCTATACACTTATATTGATCCAAGGTTAGCTTAGTCAGAAATTTGCGCTGGTACGTTTACTGATTTGTCTATTAAAGGTAAGCTCTTATATAGCGCAATATCCAGTCATTAGGACTGCTCAAAGCGCTTTACCCTATACTCTCTGGCAGACCTTTTCAATCGAACACTATCTCGACTTCTCGGGAAGCATTCAGCCACCCTGCACTTAATGCGCGAAGAATACTCGTGCACAACTAGCCACCAACGTCTATAGACAGGTACTCATTCATGCAGCTGAGTGAACTGGAGCAGCGTAGAGTGGACGAACATGCCCGTGGTTCGACACCGCAGCACAGGATTCGAATCCGGGTTTTCTCGGTCGAGAGACCGACGCTCTACACTGCGCCACTGCGCTCTACTGTTTATGTCAAACAATCGAAAGTGTCTTGAGTTCCAGTAGGTTTTTAATGTTTGTTGACATAATCAGACTTTGGTCGATGTTAACCGTGTCGAGGTCGAAGATGTTAATGGCCCAGAAATCGTCGCCGTATTGTATATCCCTGTTTGACCTATTTAACCCGGTAACAAAGAAATAGTTCACGTAGACAATCAGAGATTAGGCTACAACAGGTACAAAGGACGTCTTTCTAAGAACAACACATTGGGTATTTCCTACTGACATAGAACAGATGACTTGTTATTGAAGTTTGTACGCTGTGCTTTGAATCAGAAATGTGTTGATAAAGAGGCACCACAGCCAACACCAAGGGGTTGAGAGGAAATCAAATGAACTTATTTTAACAATAGAATTGATGTATCAAATATTTAATATTAAAATAAAATAACTCCCTTATGGCCAGTGGCGAAAACTCATTTTAACAACAGCATGTTGTATGAAATGTTTAATAATAATAAAATAACTCTCTTAGGGCCAGTGGCGAAAAAAAACACAGTTTTAAGCATTCTCATAATCGTGTACAAAGCAAACGTTGTCAACAGATGGATGAAATTGCTAAGAAGCTAAGGAAGATATGCAGTATTAAAACGATAGGTTTCTAGTTGATGGCGAAATTAAACTATCTTTCCTGCTGATTTAACGCTGACACGGAGTGAGTGTCACAACATGCAGTAGGTGGGTTATCTGGAATCATACTCTCGAGCCAGGGTGGTAACTGTGTTAAACTACCCCTGGTAGAGTTTATTTTTGGAATCATATAAATCATACATACAAACAAACAAGTATAACAATTGATGATATAATATACGATTCCAGGCTGACGGTGGAGCCAGTTAAGGCTGTAACCAGTTAAGGCAGTAACCAGTTGGTTTAAATGATAATAATATAAAGTAAGTACTTATTAAGTGAATTGGTCGCAGTCAACCCCACAAATAGCTGTATAAACAATGTCATAATAATTTCACGTGTAGCATGTTGATAAAGTTTCTATAATAGACCAGATATGTAAAATGGAACAACAACTATATTAAATAGTAAAATCAATTAAATTGTATAACAAGCATTTGGTGATACCAACCACCAACAATGATTGGAATATTATTACACATGCGAACAGGTGTCTCATAATGAAATAAAGTTCTGCTAAAACTTCATACCTACTTAAAGCAATTGCTTTTAGTGATAATACAAACCATTTTAGGTTGTTTTTGTTTTGAGCAATAGTTGGAATTGTATTCCAGATCAACCGACCTTTACATAACAAACTGTTTGAAGATCTTTGAGTAGAAGTGGTGAAAGAACGTATATGTGAAGTTTGTCTAGTTCCGTGAGTGTGTATGTCACGGGTAATTGTCAAAATATCGGATAAAACATGTGATAGGCTCCCGTGAACATAATTACACATACATTTTCCAACTTCAATTTCTAATAAAATTATATCTCGCAATTTTATTAAATTTAGGCACTATAGAAGAGGAGGGAGTGTTCCCAGTAATATATTTTAAGTATGGAACGAACAATTTTTTTTTTTAAATAATTTTTTTTGTAATGAGTTTTGAATGTGGATCACAAGATGATTCCGTATGTCAAGTAGGGGTAAACTAAAGTATAATAAATTGTTTTAAGGGCAGAAACAGAAAGATAGCGGTTAACTTTATTAATTGTGACTAAAGCACCGGTTAGCTTATTTTTGCATACTTGTGTGTTCCTACCAATCAAGTCTTTCAATATGAAGGCCTAGGAATTTTACAGCCAACACAAATGTACGGGAGTTCGCTGAATCAATTGTAGGGCCTACTTCATCCCACTTGCTGTCTTCGCCGGTGTTGATTGTGAGAACCAAGCGTCATCAAAGAGCAATTCCATGAACTTTCGGTTAGACAGTCTGCCTACGCCATATGGCTGGTATTTACTATTTTAATATTTTGGTTAAACCGTTTGGCCGTCTGCCTACACCATATGGCTGGTATTTACTATTTGAATGTTTCGGTTAGACCGTTAGGCCGTCTGCCTACGCCATATGGCTGGTATTTACTATTTGAATGTTTTGGTTAGACCGTTAGGTCGTCTGCCTACGCTATATATAGTGTTAGTCAAAGAACAATGAAGATTAGAGTTGTTCCCTTTCGTCTCGCACAATAGGGACTACGTGATGGAATATCGATCGTCTGTAGCTTTAGATTGACAATTAATGATTGCCTTCATACTACGTCTTGTATAGTATATTAAAATGGTAAATCAGAATCATTGTAGGAGCATCTCCTCCGAGGGTCGAGATCTACTCCTTTCTTTCTGTATTCATTCTTATCACGTGACCTGACCACGTCATACGGCGTCTTGCTGTTAACCTTCATTGCATCGGTTCTTTTCTCCGACGTCATTCGTTCTCCTTCTATCCGCCCTCTTTGTTACTGTAAATGTCCGAACCCAATTTTCTCCGGAATATCGGCATGTCAAACAAAGTAAAAGTAAGTACTTATATAGCGCAGTATCCAATCTTCAGGACTGCTCAAAGCGCTTTACACTTTACTCCCTGGCAGACCTGTCCAATAAAACACCATGTCGATTTCTTTGGGGAAGCATTCAGCCACGCTGCAATTAATGCGTGAAGATTGTTCATTCACAAATATACACACTGTCTATAGCCAGGTACTCATTCATACATATGCGTGAACTGCGCTCCATGTAAACCCAAGGAACCCGAGTTCGAATAATGTTGATGCCGTTCGAAATCTGGGCAATGTCATACATTCCTCGTTGTCGCAGTTCAACCAGCCACACACATACTCGCACGCAAGGATCAAAACACACAAAAAGAAACTACTGTCTTAGTAAACAAAACAAACACACATACAACGTGACGATTATTACGTTTACTGTATATATGACACGAAACAGGCTGTACATTCAACGCAGTGGAACAACAGAATCAATACCCAAATTATGGTTTCCCGAAGTTTCATCACTGTGCGCTGATCTACGCTATCAACAGCTGCGTTTATGGTACAACGAGATCTCATTGAAACACGCCGAGCCATGCGGTTGGTGTCGCGTGCAGTCCCGTGCTACTTGAGAGCAAAGATCGTCGTGGCTTGACCGAACGTCAAGCGTTCCCGCTCGCACTCTTCAAAGAAAGCCTTCAGCGTGTTCTCATTCCTCATGTTGGTGATTTTCTGGCAGAACCATTCAATCTGTTCCTGAGACGCCTGGGAGAATCTGAAGACAGATTCGTGCAAAATCTTTACTAATTTAACATGTTTCCTAACTGCGAACACAAGGTAACACAACCACGATGTTCTCATCTGCGAAGTCCAAAAAACCGATATGCGGTTAGTATTAGTTCAAAGTCCACCATGAATAGATCGTGGGGGACTTGTGATTTTACGGGCTTACTTTGCTATTAGCGTTAATATGCATCAACACGTGTTTAGCCCACTAGGCGCCGCCACTGTAGCCATTTATTTTCTCCGCGGTACGTCATGAGGACCGAACCACCACCCCATACGTAATGCTTAACCTATGCTGGAACTCAGCGAACTTACGCGACCACCCGTAAAGGAATTAGTGCTAGTCACAAACAGAGGGGCATTTCGAAATAAACCTAGGCTGTATGGTTCTCAATTTGTAATATAAATGCTCTTAATACTTGAATAGATGTCTTGAATGTATACTGCCGGCACACTGAATGGCCGACTTACCCTGAGTCTGCCCGTCGCCACGCCGGCAGCAGCGATCCCTCGATGTCGGAGTACATGGCGTAGTCCATGAGGACCCGCTCCGGCTGCACGTACGACTGCACGGTCGTACAGCCGTTGTTCTTGAGCGCCTCACGCAGCAGAGACACGGGCGGGAAGCGAATCTTGTACTGCTCCGTTATCCCGAGCACCGGGTAGAACCAGAATCCATGCTTCACCTACGGAGTGGGATAACGTGTGTAGCTAGGGCTTGTAGGGTGAAATCGTGTGCGTGTGCGAGCTGGTGTGTGTGCGTTCGTGCAAGCGTGCGTATCGTTGTGTGCATTAGGGCGATTATTCTAGCATTGTTTTATATACCCATAATATGGTATGTCCTTCGTGCGAGTGTTCTTACATTTGTTATATAATGTATATATTGGTAGGAGGATACTGAAAGCTACCAAATTGAAAATAATACTAATGTATACCAAAAACTTGTATACGTTCTTACATAATGTTAGATGTACACGCACACGCATGCACCCATACACACACAAACACACACACACACTGGTCGCGAAATCTATACTGACAGATCGACATAAGATATTTAATAGACCATGAACTACATTGACATCTGAATTGAAAACAAAACTAGACTCTCAAAAGATAGTCGTATTAAAATGCAATCAAAAGTGAACACCACAAACCAAAAGCTTTGCCAAAATCATGGTGGGTTTCTTTCACGCACACAGACGCATATATATATATACATACATATATATATATATAAATAGATGCCAATAAAAATGTATACTACAAAGAATATCAACAAGATGGTGTAGGGGTTCCGATCTGGCACAAAAGCATGAACGCTAAATAGTCCATCCCATGCACCAAAATTCCACAAAATAAAGTGGTGCATAGGTTCCAGATTCTTCTGAATTACAATTGACATATCGTGTAGTATTCATAAGTAGTCTATGAAGTCGTACTTCGTCGCCTGTAGGATGTATCTAAGATATCATTCCAATGAAGCAAATAAACTATCGGCCCGTCAGAAACAGTACGCCCATGGACTCCACAGTACATACAGTGATATCACAAAAGGGATTGTGTCTAATAATATACGACCACTCTACATTTCCTGTGAGCCACCGTATATTTATTTCTCACTACTTCACTGTGCAACTAAATTGTGCAAATTGATTAAACCGCCATTACATTGTACAACTATAACCAGGCGTACGTGCATATTGTTGAAGGTGCGATGTTCGCGAGTGATGTCTGCAGATTCGTGGTTAATATGGCATGCTCTCTATTTTTGCATGATTAGTCAAGCGCGTGCTATGTAAATGCGACCTCTTCATAATAAAGGACACATTATCTTGCCGGTTTAAAACCGGAAGCGAGCGGTGGCGCCGTCTATGGTAAAACCATTAGCAACACAGCCGGCCTGTTGACCGTCCGAGCACTTTCAAGGTACCGGCATAAACAATGCATTACTGTGGTAGTCTTGAGCGGGTCTTCTCTCGATTTTCACATTTCTTCTGCTTCACGTCTACATAAGAACTCATCATTAGCTGAAGAACAATGATTGAACAACGAAATTAAGGTCATAGTAGATTTCACACAAGTACACGGGCTTCGAAAATATGAATGTCCCCAGTATTCCACACACCGGAGAGGGATTTGGTTGGCGCTATGTCAGTGGTCAACCATTAGAATATAAGAACTAATGATAATTATAAATTAGTATGGCAAACCCAATTTTAAACGGAGCCAGTCAGTTCCTTTACCCGGAATTGGCGGGCGTAGTAATTAGTAACAGGATGTCTGCTGTGTTGAACGTGGGGAAATGGGACATCGTTGAACATTAAAGGGTATTGCGGTTAACTCGGAAGCAACTGGGCTGGGCAACTTGGAGCAAAGCCAGACACATAGCCGTTGACAGGGCGAGGTGGCGGAGTCGCACAGCAGCCTTATGGGCCACAAGGCCCGAAGAGGATAGGTAAGGTAAGGTAAGGCGGTTAACTCAGCCCGACTCGGCCGTATTGCCAATAAAGACTGTTTTGAAACTGGACGATTTGTTTACTTTTTCAACATGCTCCGGGGTCGTACCTTTCAAATTGGGAACGTTGTTATGGCCTTACTAAAAACAATTTGGCAGGCAGTACATCTTCAACAAAGTTGGTATAGTCTTAAGAACAATGTATTAATTTATAAGTGACAAAGCATAAACAGACAGACTCCTTTAAAAACAACTTGACGTCCTGAATTTCAGAGAAAGCCCGATGCTATGTTCGCCGGAAGCGAAAACATTTCTGACATGTCTTACTAACATGTTTACTGTAAGGGAACGTGGGTGGATTAGTGGAATATGAGGTGGACGAACATATCTTGTGCAACTGCTGACTAGACATGACATAACAACGTAACATATGGTACACATTTGAAGCAGGTCGTTTGACCACTCACAGTTCGATTGAGACAGTCGACATTATCAAGGTCGGTCACGTTATGGCTTAATACAATTTAAAAAGTTAACCAATTATCTCCGAGAAATAGTACATTCGTGTGATGCCTGCATCTAGGCACGCAACAAGAATTGTTCAGTAGAGTCACAGACGAAAGAGTTGCACGAACTAGCACTAATCAATGTCACACCAGCTTGCAAATATGGCTTATAGACCATGGCGATGACGGAAAATAAAAGAGAAAGTACTAGATTGGACAGGTAACTGGGAGAGAAGAATTGCGGGAGTGGAAAGAACAGACAAGAGAAGAATGGAGGAACCGAAGGAAGAAAAACGTTTCAAGAAGAAGAAGGTAAGGAATAACCTAAAGGGGGCTGGACACGTGGAACGAACAGGACAGGTTAGCGAAGAGAGCGGATGTGAGGAGAGTGGAAGGTACAATAAGTACCGGAGACAAGGATGAGTTGCCTCGGGAGCAGCAGTTGGCGCCGTTCTTGAGCAAAACCTTGGCTCCTGGAAACCAGTGGCGTTCTTTAGCCGCAAACTTCGCGCTGCCGAACAGAAGTACAGTGCGTTAGATCGTGAACTTCTAGCCGCGTACCTGGCTATTCGACACTTTCGCTACTTCCTGGAAGCAGGTAAGGAATAACCTAAAGTGGGCTGGACACGTGGAACGAACAGGGCAGGTTGTGCTCAGAGTGGAAGTTACAATAAATACCGGAGATAAGGATGAGTTAGACTATGGTGGGAGGATTGTTATGATATATTGGGAAGGTTTGAGAGAAGAGTGGAGAATGACAGCGAAAGATAGAGGGGAGTGAAGACCGCTGATTGAAACAGCAATTTACGAACAGAGGGGATGGAGCAAAAAGAAATCGAGGAGATGCATCGAAGTCTGCTTCATCCTAGAATTTCAGACAAGACAAAGACATTTATTTCTGACCATAAATGTAAAAATTGGAATAATTAACATAAATGTAAAGGTCAGAGGTTCCCATTAAGACATGGCATGTTACTAACATGGGAGCCCGCATTTAATGATAAAAAATTGAACACTAGAAGTAGTAAAAAACATAATAATAATGATAATAATTTACTGCATTTCTCTGGGCCATAAATCTGACAGTTACTACCATTCAGAGGCGCATTACAATCCTAAAAACATGGCATGTAGCTATTAAGATTATAAAATAAAAATATATAAATAAAAGCATTAAAATAAACATGCATATCAATAGTAAATAGATATGGATAGTAATAATACTAATTAAAACGACAAGTGAAGAGAGAATAATAATAATAGTTAAAGGCAGATATTAGAAAGTCCAGAGGGCGCCACTGTCAACACATGTAATTTAAAGAGAAAAAGCACGTTTAAAAAGAAGTGTCTTCAGCTGCTTCTTGAACACGATGAGGCAGTCTGTAGCACGCATGGCAAGTGGCAGATTGTTCCAGAGGCGTGGCTTTGTCGCCTTGTACTAAAGTTTGCAGCGCGGGACCTCCAGCAGGTGAGCGTCGGAGGAGCGTAACGTGCGAGTGGGCTGGTGTCGAGTTAGCAGGTCCGCCAGGTATGATAAATAAATAAATAAAAGAACTTATATAGGGCCCAATCAATTAAAATTGCCCTCGGGCTTTACATACATGCACACGTATATAATAGTATTTTACATAAAAAAATGCTAAGAAATAAATATGTAAAAAATATACCATTACCTTAAATATAGTTACTAAAAAAAGAGAGATCATTAAAAAATGTTTAAACAAATTAAGACATTCTTAAAAAAAACTACTATAAATACATTCATTTATACAAGAAGAATAACCATAAATATGTTAAGAAACTAATAAAATAAAAACTATATTTATCAATAGAAAGCACATAAAATGTCCTCGTCGGTGAATTATAAAAAGGCTTATTTAAAAAGGTGAGTCTTCAAAAGTGTTTTAAACACTTGTAATGATGTTGCTGTCCTGAGTGTAGGAGGCAAATTGTTCCATAGAACCGCCGAGCAAACCGCGAAACGGTGATCACCATGAGTAACAGATTGTGAGGCCGGTACGAACAAAAGGCGAGGCTGCGAGGTAGATCGTAGAGTTCTGTTGATGGTACGGTAGCCAATTAACTCACTTATGTAGTTCGGCGCTAGACCATTCAAGGCACAGTACGTAAACACCAGCACTTTGTAGGTCGGTCTCAAATGAACGGGTAGCCAGTGTAAACGCTGCAACACGGGCGTGATGTGTTCGTATTTCCTCGTGCGAGTAATTAGGCGAGCGGCACAGTGTGTGGGAGACCATAAAGAAGTGCATTCCCATAATCTAAACGGGATGTCACTAGTGCGTGAACAAGTGTCTTGCATGATTCTTCCGTCAGATGTGGCCGAATTCGCCCAATGTTCCTGATATGATAGTAGCAGCTTTTCACAGTGTTGGCAATCTGCTGTTCCATTTTCAGGTTGCTATCAAATAGCACACCCAAACTGCGCACGCTCGATGATGGTTGAATTCGATGGCCGGCTACTGTGATGTATACATTGGCAGGCAGACTGCCGGGTTTCTTCGCTGGAGAAAAAACGATCGCCCCGGATTTATCTGTGTTCAGTTTTAACTGGTTTCTAGTCAACCATGCTGCCACTTCCGCAACACACAATTCCACCTTAGCCAGTGCCGCCACAATTGATTCATCTCGTTCAACCGTGAGGTAGATTTGAATGTCATCAGCATAACAGTGATGCTCCATGCCGTGTTTAGCAACAATATCTCCGATAGGTTTGGTGTACATGCAATACAAAGTAGGGCCCAACACCGACCCTTGGGGGACGCCACATGCCAAGATTGACTCAACCGACTCGGCACTTCCCACTGCCACTTTCTGATACCGTTCGCTAATGTATGATTTCAGCCACGCAAGCGCCTTATTGGTGATACCGAATGAGTGTTCAAGTCGAGTCATCAACAACTGATGATCGACTGTGTCAAACGCGGACGACAAATCAAGCATCACGAGAATTGTTGTACATTTCCTATCCAGTGTCGCGGCAATGTCATTCTTGACACGGAGTAGAGCTGTTTCTGTGGAGTGTCCACGACGGTACGCAGACTGAAAAGGGTCGTGCAGAGCATGTTCATCAACGTGCGTGCCAATTTGTTTTGCAACGACTTTCTCAACCAATTTCGACACAAATGGCAAGTTCGACACTGGCCGGTAGTTGCTCAAAATGTCTTTATCCAGCGTAGGTTTTTTCAGGAGTGGTTTAACGATTGCATGCTTGAAGTCAGCAGGTACATTTGTTGAGGTGAGAGACGCATTTATCGTAGCGGTGATTAGTGGAACTAACTCATGCGAACATTGTTTTAGCAGCCACGTCGGTACTGGATCTAATTCACACGACTTAACCGGAACGGATGCAACTAATCGTTCAACGTCCGATTCAGTGACTGTCTCAAAGCAGACTAGTGGCACACCACTGAATGCCGCGTCGTTGCTCATAGCAGCCAACGTAATGTCCGAACGATCCTCACCGCAGTCGACGATGTATTTTCTGATGTTAGAAACTTTCTCAATAAAGTGATCACCAAAGCGTTGTGCCATGTCCACCGGACACACATACGATGGCATTGTCGTTATGCCACTATTGCCCATGAGGTTTCTTGTGATGCAAAATAGTTGTTTTTGGTCATTTTTGCAGTTGGCGATCTTAGCCGTGTAGTAGTTTCTCTTTGTGGTAACCAGCATGTTGTTGAAGACCACGCATTGAGCGCGATACGCCTGTCGATGTACCTCAAGACGAGTTTGCAGCCATTTGCGCTCAGCTTGCCGTCGACGCTGTTTCTCGTCACGAAGCTCGTCAGTGTACCACGGACAGTCCGGCAGTCATGCCAGGCAAACTGCGGAACGTAAGCAGGAATAGTTTGTACTTGATGCGCTGTTTAATCGGCAACAGATGAAGCGCAATTAGAGCAGGAGTGGTGTGGTCGTGCTTCTTAGTTCTGGTTATGGGACGGGCTGCAGCATTTTGTACTCTCTGGAGTCTGGTGAGGAGATGGTCAGAAATCCAGTAATGCAGGCCATTTCCATTGTCAAGACGAGACGTCACGTAGGTATGCACCATCATTTCTGTCGTTTTCCAGTCTAGAAGATTTCGAATTCTTTCAATACTGTGTAGATGGAAATATGCTACACGACACATGTAGTGTACATGGCTGTTCATGTTTAGGGCATCATCAAAGAAAACACCAATGTTCCTGGCCACAGTGGAAGTAGGCACGATGTTATTGGCAAGTTCTATGTGCGGCATAGAAAGTTTGTTCTTATGTACGGCGAACATATCACAATAGCCTCTGTTTTGTCAGCATTGAGTTTGAGTTTATTCATGCGCATCCAAGCTTGGATGCGCAAAGTTTATTCATGCGCATCCAAGCATGTAGTTCAGCGACACATGTTTGTATGCGCTTCACAGCTTGGGTTGTGTCTTCCTCTAAGGGAGGACTGAAGGCGATGTAGAGTTGGGTATCATCAGCATAAAGTAAAAGTAAAGGTAAGTTCTTATGTAGCGCAGTATCCAGTTCTCAAGACTGCTCAAAGCACTTTTACACTTTACTCCCTGGCAAACCTGTTCAATCGAACACCATCTCGACTTCTCTGGGATGCATCCAGCCATGCTGTAATTAATGCGCGAAGACTATTCGTACACAAATATCCACCACATTCTATAGTCAGGTACTCATTCATACAGCTGAGTGAATTGGAGCAACGTATAGTGAACGAACTTGCCCAAGGTTCGACACCGCAACACAGGATTCGAACCCGGGTTTTCTCGGTTGAGAGTCCGAAGCTCTAGCCACTGCACCACACGCTACATATAGATGCATGTTGAGTCCATGCCGAGAGTGCGATATCGAGTGCGATATCTCCAAGTGGTGCCGTGTAACAAATGAATATGAGCGGGCCGAGAACGGAACCTTGCGGGACTCCGAACGTCACTGGACTTTCCGCTGATTCTCTTCCTTGCACTTGATTACTCTGACTTCGGTTAGCCAAATACGAATCAAACCATGCAAGAGATGTTCCGGTTATTCCAAAACGATCTCTGAGGCGTGATAACATGATCCCATGGTCGATTGTGTCGAATGCTGCTGAGAGATCTAGTAGCACAAGTATGGCAGCCTTGCGCTCATCCAATATACAAAGCAGATCGTTGCATACTCTCAGCAATGCAGTCTCAGTGCTGTGGTGCGGACGATAAGCAGATTGCATTTGCTCATAGAGTTCGTTGTCAGATAGGTGTTTGGAGAAACGGGCAGCAACGACCTTCTCTGCAATTGTTGACACATCCGACAAGTTCGACACTGGACGATAGTTCTTTAGGTCATTTGGGTTCAGTGTTTCTTTTTTCAAAAGAGGAGTTACGACAGCCTTTTTAAAGGCAGAAGGAAAGACTCCTGTCGTAATAGATAAGTTCACAATGTCGGTGATGACTGGTGCCAAAGTAGATATGTTGGCCTTCAGCAGATGAGTCGGAATCGAATCCAACTTGCACGATTTACAAGCCGAATTGCCGACCAATTTGGTGATCTCGAGAGTCGTGGTCGGCAAGAACTAGATAGATAGATGCGACAGGATAACACAGGGCTCGTCGGAGCGCAGCAATGTGTGTTTGTCGTGGGTATCAAGATCGCGTCTGGTAATGTACATTTTGTCCGTGAAATAACTGCTGAAGTTTGCAAGCAATTGTCCGAGGTGGCTGTCGGCCAGTGCTAGCAGGTGTTTTGTATGCAGCAGAGAACCAACTATCCGGTACAGAGTTTTGGGGTTGCCAGCATGTTCGTTGTGGCTCTGGCAGTGTACAACATCTTCTTCACTCGTTCTCTCTGGTTGCTGAAGATTTCTCTGTCGATGGTCAACCTGGACAATCTCCATCTTTGCTCCTTCCGGCGCCTCTACTTCCTGGCTGATAGAATGTCGTCATCGACCCACGGCGCATCAGGTCGGATGGTGAGCCATTTCGTTTTCAGTGGGGCGAGTTTGTCAAGCAGCTCGCTCGGGACATTGTTGTATTGAGCTACAAAGTCGTCTAATGATTGTTCACGCTTTGTGTGTAATGTGGAGTTCACAATATCCGACGAGAACGATGTGAGATTGATCGTCTTTATCTTGCAGTAAGTCTTCTTTTCTCTCCGAAATGGAGGCTTGCGCATTGCAAGACGGCAGTGCACAGCGTGGTGATCAGAAATAAGCTTGGCGACCACCGTGTCAGCCACACAGGAGTTAGTATCTACGGGCTATCACAAGGTCTAAAATGTGGCCTTCTTGATGCGTTGGTTGTTGGACATATTGCGTCATGTTATGGCAGTGCAACGTCAAAATCGCCAACTATAACAAGTTCATCAGGTGGTGTCGCATACGTGTCAAGAATATCCAGTCAGCACGCCACCCTCGGGCGGATCTGAGCGGCTGGGAAGCGGCACTCGTCGGCACACGACAGCCGCCTGCCAGCCCCTCTCCAGCCTCTGTTGACCCAGTGACAGAGTCCGTTAGTCATTTATCAGCAGCAGGGCCTCCCTCTGCTGGAGCACTGGCGTACTGACATTTGACACTACGCTGTACCGCCATTTAACCCATTTTTGAACAGAGTCCTGGAGCCGGTTTCATGAGCGTACTTACGACGTCGTAGCGGCCGCTACGACGTTTTAAGTTTAGAACGTCGTAAAGTTACGTTATTTGGGTTTCATGAGTTTCCTAAGTGCGATTAGCCGTTGCTAGTTGGTCGTAACTTTGCGCTTGGTATATGGCAAGCATAAGCTTACGTTATTTGACATATTCCCGGGATGCTCCCCAATTTCTAAGTTGCTCCCGGGACGCACACATGAGACATAAATATTTACATTCATCAATGACAATGCAATAGCTTGGCGTTTGGTGCATGAACTGCAAAGAAGACACATTAGACGAGAAAGAGTGTTTAGAGATAGAAATAACCCTCTTGATTCGTTAAACGACGATGAACTAGTTGAACGGTATAGGTTTAGAAGAAATTATATATTGTGGCTGACTGACGAGTTTGGCGGTGCGCTCGAACACCGGAACGAGCGAAAAGGAGGACTGCCGCCCTCGATGCAACTTATGGTGGCGTTGCGAGTTTTCGCTTGTGGAGGTTTTCAAATTGATGTCGCCGATACATTCGGAATAACCAAACCAACAACCTGTCTTTGGCCGCTTCGATGCGGCATTTGCGTGAAGTGCTACCCGTTTTATATCCATCCATTTCTTCCGGACATCTCCGGGTGTCCTTGTAGACATGCCATAAGCCGATGCGGCCGTGGCAATTTCTATCCACACTCGAGTTTTCTTTTTTTGAGTTACTTGACTAGAAAATCTGCTCTGAAGCAAATGACAGTGCTGCTGGTACAACTCCAGCAGCACTGTCACCTCTCCGTCTGAAAAATTAGCGTTACGCTGTCTCCACTTCCGACTCTAACGCTACCGGTACTTTCGACATTTCCCCAGCGCCGTAACGGCGTAAGTGTAGGGTTAGCAAAGCTAAAGAAAAGGCATGCGAGACGCTGTAATTCGCATCTTTCACAGTTTATTCAAATATGGCATTATTCGGGCTAATTTCACGCTGTACAACTACATATATGTTTTATGCACAGCCACACATAGCAATAAAATATACATTCGTTCGAAATTACAACATGCGAACTTTTATGGCTCATTATTATTTCCTGCGTGCTTAATTTTTACTGCGGACACGGATTCCCCATTGCAACGTAACTAGGTCAAGTCTACGTCAACGTAGTTACGCGAGTGTTAAATTGTTCTCATGAAACCGGTCGTAAGTTACACCATCTAGTTGCACTTAACTACGACCAGTATAACGTCTAGTTGTGCGTAAAGTTACGCCGCTTCATGAAACCGGCTCCAGACTGACAGTTAGAGGAAACAGTAAATTTAAAGCAGAGCTCCGGGGAAAAAGGTACATTTTAGACATTCTGTTGTAAATCTTTGTATATTTCTAGATTATTCAAATACATTAATTTTGCCTTGACTTTATAAGCACACATTTGATTGTATGGAAATGTGTTGTTTATGCGTAAAACATTAAATAGAATGTGGTGCAGAATAATCTGATGTCATGATTGTGGCCGCCCTATACTATAGGCTATGGATGACGATGATATGATGAAGATGAACGTGTCTCATCAACAACAAATGCTGTCCCTGTGCTGCGTGTTCCTCTTTGTTAGTGTGACAGGGTAAATGTGTGAAGGATGAACTGCTTACACTGCGCGTCTTCTGTCAGTTTATGGCCAACACAATTTCTGCCATTTATATTGCTTTACTTTAGGGCTATAGTTCCAAGTTTCTCATCAGAACTTTATTAATATGTAAATGAGGGGTGCGATTTATGGTAGATGTTGGTCCTGGTGACGGTACTAACAACTATCAATGCAACTCATCGTCAACAATTAACAACTTAAAAGTATTAAGATGTCTACTGAATGTATTTCTTACAGGTAGGCACATTCCTTTGGTTTGGTGTGAAATTTTGTTTTCTCTTTTTGCGCAGAATTATTGCATGCATATTTAATCAAAGGATAAATAGATTTCAAAATAAAGTTTTGTGGAAGCTATTTTAAAATTATTGTGCTGACGAAGAAACAGGAATTTGTTTCATAAAAGTAAAGTAAAATTATTTTATGTGACATTATTGTGAGACAAAATATGTTTAAAATGTTATAGATACTATGCATTGTACAATGCGGTACCTTCGTTGAAGACATTAAATATCTGTACGTTAATATTCCAGATGCTGTCAGAGGAATGAAGTGGCAACATTGCCACTGACTACAACATCGGGAGAACATTCGAAAGTATTCCAAGACTGCCTCTGACGGGAATTGTGTTAGACAGCACCAGATGACAAATGCAGCTGGATGTAGCAGAGAAACGTTTATGGACAATAATAATTAAGCAGCCTTTTCATAAAATATTTGAGTTGTCATGTGCCGCACGAATCAATGGACACTAATTGCAACTTTGCTTTTTGATTTTCTTGTATTAAATTATGTGTTTGTTATGCGCATTGGAGTTGTTTGTGTATTTAATTTTAGTTTATAATAATTGGATGGGATACTCGACACGCATTCTCTTTTTGAAGTAGATTACATTTGTTATGTTCCTAAATAAGATATTACTATATTATTTTATTGTTTTGAACTTCCAAATGCCAGTTAATCCCAATCAATTGATGAACATGTATCAAGTAATGTTCATTTTAACATTAGAGTGACAATGCATGGTGATTACTATTGAAATGTTCAAGTTATAAGACCAATACACACAAGTGTATTTGTATAATTTGGTCTTATTACTTGAAAACACACAATACACACATCTAGTAAAATTAGGCACAGTCGGCATATGAGCGGCTAACCATCGGCAGAGTATCGGCGTCCGACTACGAGCCGCCCTCGGCCCGAAGGCGAAAATCCCTCGGCCCTCAGGCGGATGCCGATGACTTTGCCGCTGTCGGCCCGCTGTAGGTGTGCTATCTGGGTATCTACGAAGTTATTGAAGAAATCGACAACCAATGATCCGTTCTTCTTAGTTGGTGGTGGGCGATAGACAATAAGCAAATGATACTTTTCCCGTGTGATGTTAATTTAGCGCTCATCGCTTCGAAGGACCGAATGTTGTTGAAAGTTTTCACTGCTGTTGTTTTGATGGTATATTTACGTAGTATCGCAATGCTGCCACCATGACGACTGGATCTAGGATGGTGAATGAGTTTATAGCCAGGTGGTGTGAGAGCCCTGGTTACCGGGAGGTCGGAGTCTTTGTTAGAAAGCCAAGTTTCGGTAATGGCCACAACGTCGAGATTGTGTACGCAAACGTGGTCTAAAAAGTCGGGCGTTTTGTTGCGAACATATCTTGAATTGATAAGGCATAAGGAGGCTTGTGTAGTCGGACAGCATAGTGGATTTTGGGAAAGAGACACGGAAATCAGGTTGTCATGTACTTGTGAAGATGTGCGCACGTAGTTGCTGGGTGGTGATGACCGATCACTGTGGAGATAGGTAGTTGATTACTTCCACCTCGGCATCCACGCTTTGCTGGTCGTCTTGACACAATGCCAAGTTCAAGTAAAATGTTCCAAGCACTGGCATTCAAGCGTGAAGAATTGGAACGCGCCCCTTGAGCCCTATAGCTAACAAGCTGTGTATGTGTAGCAGGCTTGGTCAGGCGTTGTCATAGTGGGTAACAATCACTGAAGCGTGACAGCAGAACTGCACATTGGTTTTCCAGGCTTGTTGGTAATGTCGCCGATTGTTGTCACTCACAAGTAATCACTGGCACAGCATATCAAGTAAAATGACAATTCAAAAAAACATTTAAAACTCAGATGTGCTGCATATATATAAAATCGTCCGTTGAACAGCAATCCAAATGTGCTTGCAATTTCCTCTGTCAAATAGTAGCGGTGTTAGACAGTTATAACTCCTACACAATAAAAATCTCATGGAGCACTTATAAGACGCAGCCACAAAGAAATAAGACTAATAATTTTATGTTAGTACAGATGGACAGAAACACAACCATAATTATAACAGAAAGATGAAAAGAACAACATCAATAGAACGCTGAATCACTGACGAGGTTGGATGCATAATACGTACCTGCTTGTGGGAGCTCGTGTCAATGACGATCACGCCTCCCTTCTTCAGGACTCGCGTGGCTTCCGCCAAAGTCTCGCGGATGATTGGATAGCGGGTGTCGAGTTTGGATGTGTCCTCAAGATGGTGCAGGACCTGCCGGGAGAACTATGAATTCAATAGCAGCACTTTATGTCGACATGCTCACTGGATACAAACATAGCAATTCATGTAGTGCTTATATTTGAAAACATACCTCGTCTTGTGTACTGCACTGCGCTCCCATATCGTTCATACACATTGACAAAAAGCAGCTACTATATAGCCGTTTGTTAATGTTAAGGGGGTACTAATTGATTTAAGATATAGCGCCAAGCTGAATTGTTTCCGTGACGCCCGTAACATGGGAAAATGCAAAATGGCCACCGCCCGAATCTAAATATCTATTAATTGTCTTATCTTCGTGAATAGTTAACATAAAAACATAAATAAAGTGTCTTTTTATATGTTTTCAGACATGCCGAATCTAATGACGTCACTAGTTCATTGAAAAAAATGCATATATCTTAAGATAGGGCACCGGTTAATGGTACAATTCAAGATGGCCGCCACCTGAATTGTGAATATCTACCAAATGTCATATCTTCCCAACTAGTTGACATAAAACCATGGTTGAAATGTCCTTGTATATTTTGTTGACAAAACAAACTGTTCTGTACATGTCATATCGAAACAACACTTAGTTGAAGTCATTGTGGTCGCAGTTACCACTGCAACGGTATAGTGATGTGCATTTCAGAGCAGCCCAAACACACTTGCATAGTCCTGTGCACCCTTTCTGGCATCCACAGCATAGCAACTCGGAACATGACACCGCTGCTTCTGGGAGTAATGTCCACAGTGGTTCCCATCCTTGTGGGGCACTCTTACGCCATCCGCAGGTCTCTGGAGAAGGAAGTTCTGGAGTACGGACATGTGTCTGTCCCCACATATGTCCACCTTGGTATATAGCCCTTTTTGTTGCAATAGTGCTGCTCCTGTAGTTGGTATAGCGTCCATGGACCTGGCTTTGGTACTGAAGATATGTTTTCTGGCAGAGTCAACACTAGTCTTTGTGCAGTAGCACAACGTAGGATTCTAGCACAGACATGCAGTCTTCACAGAAGCTCGGTGGATGTGTCGACAAGGTAGATAAATCTGGGGTGACTTCATTGAAAGATTTCCAGATGTCGAATGCAGTCTTTTTCCCCTGCCTGTAAATGATGACACTGAGTCGCAACCTGTGAATGCATGGAACATGGGGAGTGCACGTGTCTTCTCACCACCCAGTGTTGTGGCGATGTCATGAGCAGGAATGTACCTCACGTGTTTGCCTGTGCCAAATGCGACCCATAGTTCCGTGTTCTCAAGGAGCACAGCACTAGACACTGCCAGAACTAGCACATTAGTGTCCATAGTAGACTCCCATCGAGGTATACATCCCAAATGATGTCAATTCTTGTCACGTTTTTCAGCGGCGCTTTGAGGTAAGGAAGAAACGCCTGTGTGGCATATTCTTGGAATGTTTTGACACCGATTGGCTTCAACATGTTGATGATTGCAACACCATCCAATATGATGACATAGACTGGTGGGGCATCTCCACACGACGTGCATAACTTTTCCAGACATTCCACAAGATCAGACTTTGTCCCTAGTTTGCCCAGCCGAGACAACGATGTATGCATGATTCTCCTGCTTGAAGAAATTGTCCAAGTCGCCGTCGCGGGTTTGACAGGCAATGTACAGTCATGACAACTGCACAGTCACTCTTGAGTGATGACACGATCTGTTTTGCTTTTGGTGGAACTCTTGATGGTGGTCGGCCGAACAAGGGCATTT
Organism: Paraescarpia echinospica; assembly: GCA_020002185.1. Classification (NCBI taxonomy): domain Eukaryota; kingdom Metazoa; phylum Annelida; class Polychaeta; order Sabellida; family Siboglinidae; genus Paraescarpia; species Paraescarpia echinospica. The sequence goes on along the minus strand of CM034539.1, from coordinate 59,723,604 downwards.
GATTTCTACTGATGGGATCAGATACAGGTGTTGTTCGTTGTGTGACTCGCTCTGTCATGTACTTTTCATACTGCTCCTGACCTGTCTTCTCTATCACACGCACAGTTTCTACTATTGCTGGATCACCTACATTTCTAGTGTCAAGTACCAGAAGGTCGCCACTATCTTCTGTGAATGGATTTCTCATGTATTCAGTTACTCGAACAAGAGCCCTGACCTCCTTAGCAAATGTGACTTGCACAGACCCAGTATGCTCATGGTGCTTGAGATTGCTTGTATCAGTGTTCTCAGTGCTGCGATCCAGGCAATTGATCTCAAATTCCTCAATGACCCTCTCCAGTTCAGGTCCTGCCACCATCCAGCGCAGTAGGGCTCTTGGATTTTGAAACAAACCGACTACCCCACCATCTCCTTTCACGACATTGTTATTTTGTTGGTGTGCATGGTCGATAGCCATCGCTAAGAATGGACGTTTTGTTTTGTGCACAACAGAGCCTCCTTAATCGAACTGGCTGGTTACTTCAGGGACTCACAGTGTCGTTCATGCAACGACATCATGTCACAATGTGAATCGGCACCCATCAAGAATAGTGAGTGTGGTCCAGTGCAAAAAACGTGGTGTCAGAGCTGCCAGGACAGCGACATAGAGCGAGAAGTTGGAATCACGTAGAGACCTCACATATACCAAGACGAGGAACCCCAGCTGCATGACGATAAACCAGTACTGGAATTGTGGAGAGGCCTCAACTCGTTCCATGCACCAATCGTCAAAACGTATCGGCTCACTTCACAGTGGTAAGCATCGTGGGCACTGTGCAGCTGTATCGACAATGCACTGGCGCTAACTTGGTGTGCATGTCTTGTGAAGATATGACATTTGGTAGATATTCACAATCCAGGTGGTGGCCATCTTGAATTGTACCATTAACTTGTGCCATATCTTAAAATATATGCATATTTTCAAAGAACTGATGATGCGATTGGATTCGGCATGTCTGAAAACAACTAAAAAGACACTTTATTTATGTTTCTATGTTACCTATTCACGAAGATAGGACAATTAATAGGTATTTATATTCGGGCGGTTGCCATCTTGGATTCTCCCATGTTACGGGCGTCAAGGAAACAATTCAGCTTGGCAGCATATATAAAATCATTTAGTACCCTCTTAACATCATATACACTATTTTTTTTGCTTTTACCACAAAACCCACAATTATTTCACATATCTGCCCCACTATTATTCCTATTTGCATTAGTGGTTTAAACAGAAGAAAATGTTTTATCTTCAGCTTCGCTGTCAGTTTCCACAGTCGCCACCATTTACCCCGAACTCAATCTTTCCGCATTTAAAAAAAAATAGATGGATTATTCAGTGTAAACATTGTCTCCGAAATCAGTGCAGTGCACATCGGTTAAGTGGCATTCTGGGTTAAACTACAATTTTTTTAATAAATTGTATGTACAACATGAACAATATTTACTTATTTGAGTGCACCTGCTACTATATGTGTGACTTTCTCATTTGATATGTCATTCGAGACGTTCGAAGCTTTTGTAAAATTACCGGTTGCCATGTCAGGCAAGCGGTGTAATAAACGTATGACACGCGGATATTCTTTTTCGTCTTTTGCGCTGTTTTTTTTTTAGAGTACAAGAGCCGGTATTGTCCTGGGGACCGTTTCACTAATATTCTTGTGAGCTCAACATCCCAATTTGGCTACTTAAAATCGATTTCGCTCCTTAACTTAACAGTGATCTGTATACTTAAAACTGTCAGCACCATTTTGAAAAACCTCCTTAGATTTAATAGCCGATTTGTTTAATGATGGATTTTGCTTATAAGCTCCTTGTCTTAGTGAGACGATCTCCTGGTATATGTCGTCCATTAGAGGCTCACCCGACAGCCGTTTTCTGGCGTTGTCAGGAAAATGAACTTTTCTCATGTGACGACGCGTGGCCATCTTGCCACGCGCAGCGCCGTCCACTCTGCATGCAATAATCGAGCGAACACAACATGGTAACATGCAACTAAACGCAATCTGTCATTACCAGGGACATCTACCTTTGCCGGTGCAAACGGTAAGTGCCCGAGGATGCCGGCTGTTTCTGATGCTTTGCGTGTTTACAATTCTTGCGTTTTTTAAACGTGTGCGGCAGCAATTACGTTTCCGTATTTCCACAATGTGTACGAAACATACCAAGCCCCCGATGATACAGAAACAAATCAAACGAATCGTATACAGTCGTGTATAACTGTTGGAGTTAAACGCATTGATCATAGAGTACTATATACATATCATAAAATAACAACAAGTTTCTGACAATGTGGAGTTGTTATTCCATCTTGAAAGGTTCGTGTACAATCCAATGAACAACTAACTAATACAAGACTAACTAATAAAAACTAAATTATAAGATCGATACGATTATGGTTTGGCATTCCATTTGTGTATTTAACCACTATATACGGCTTTTACCAATTCGACGCAGTCCGTCACCCCACCTGGTTGAACATAACGACGTCAAAAGACCCGTCAGGAAACGGCAACTGAGGCAACCTGCCTAGATGATATTCGGCTATACTCTGGTAGTTGGCCGTCTTCATACGAGCTGTCGTAAGCATCCCGTCCGATCCATCCATCATGGTAATACGACCAAGACCAGCATCCAGCAAACTCAGGGCGTAGTTTCCTGTGCCACATCCGGCGTCCAAGATAGACATCTACAACACCAATGTGTCAAGTATGTACAGTACATGTAGAATCCTGTTTACATTTTCATCATCATTTATACATTTTGTAACACAAACATACAATGGCGACATGCGCCCTGGCAGTCACTAAGAAGTCGCCGTGCCAGTGCATAAATGTCCGCTTAGCAATAATGTCCCAAAGCGGCTAACACTTTCACCTGTCCACCACAGGACTTACTGACTAGCAGCAAGGTCCGTCAAATCATCAAAATGGATGTCGAACATGTTCAGCTGCCGGACATTCTGTTGTATAGTGTGTATAAATGCTGGCTCCTTAGCAACAAAAACAGTTGTTTGAATGAGAACTGCATGGCGGAAAGAATGGCTTAGCATATGTCATGCCGCCTTTGTAATGTAACTTGAAGTGTGTGCATATGTAAACAATAGTGTTTCCAGACGTGTTTGTCTGAGCTAGACTAGGCACGTGTTTATTCGAGTTGCATTGGCTGCCGCATATATCGGTCAGTGGCGTGATCGCTGACTATTTATGTATGTTTACAATGCTTTGATGAATTGCTAAGATCCTAGATACTTGTTCACGTCCGTTTTCTTGTAAATAAACATTCTACTTACCGTATTAACTCTAAGTGTTTAATTAATAGCTAACCATTTCGTTCCAATGCCTCTTGTCAAATATCGTGTAGTAAATTGCCGCTTAACTTACCTCCTTCAAACGCATGCCAGTGAGCTGCGTTGTCATGCCGATAAGGAGGTCCATGTTGCCGGTACGCCTGTAGATGTCGTAGCTGTTTGAAACATCTTCGTAATTCGTAAATGAACTCATGTTTGGATAGGTTGGATTCTGTCACGATCTTGCGAACTCTTACCAAACCTGAAATAACATCAAACGAAATGCCAGTGCGAGACATCGAAAAAAAATGACTACAAAAAGTGTCGTTACGCTTAAAAATACATATCAATTGACCTATCCATCACGTGACCTGTTGCCTAGCAAAACTCCGTCAAGCCATTAAAAATGCATGCCGGACACGTAGTGCGTTCGTGCATTTCGTCGTATATTTTGTTTAAATTCTAGCCACTAAAGTGTTTCTTTACAACAGAAACATAAGACAGTTTTTGAATGCATGCAGAACTGTTTCAGTTATGATGTCATGCAGCAATAATAATACAATTCACGTATAAAACCGTTAATAATATTGCTAGCAAAGGCAAAGCTTGACGGAGGTCACGTGTATAATTTCGATTGTGATGTATGCAAACCGCGACGTACGGGATACATCAATTAAACGCATTGTAAACTCTTTTAGCAGACACAGAGAGTTAGTTTGTAAACATGGATTGAATGTCTTGCGAAGACGGGAATGCTACTGGATGGGAAGAAGAACAATGAGCTGGATATTGGACGTAACTGATACAGCGGGACAACTTTGTACAGTTTAGTGGAGCAATGTGCAGAGACGATGACTCAGAGAATGGAATCCGCGGGAGATTGCAAGCTGGGGTGAACGCACGGAGGAAAATGGAAAGTGTAACGGGAGACAAACACATATCTCAAAGAGGAAACGTGTTCAATTCGTGCATCACACCAACCGCCATACACGACTTAGATGTCATTGCGGTGACTAAAAAAACAACAGCAAAAAGTCAAATTTTGTACAAGTAACTGTTTATGGGAAATAGCAAGGAGAATGGAGGAGTTTTGTGTGAAAGAGAGTTTCGGGGGTGTCCATAAAAGTGGGCTGGACAGTTGAAACAAATTGAAGGGGGGCAACCAACTATCAGAAGAGAGTGCATCTACTCTGAATGGAAAGAGAGGAGGAGGATCACGAGTGAGGTGGGACAATTGTGTGGAGAGAGATATCGTAGGATTGGGTGGGTAGTTGATAACGGGAGCAAGAGCAGACATGTGTAGGTGCTACTGCTTTTCCACGCCACTTATTTATGTTGTTTGCTGTCGGGACAAGTCAAACCTCAATGAAACAAGATCTGTGACGAAAGAAGAACAATAAATCAAGGACCTGTATCGAGACCAGCCTCTACCTGGTCGGCAGGGACAATGAGGGGAACAGCAAATACGTCCTGATGTCTTTGCATAGCTGGATCTTTCTCGTACACGTACCACGGCACATGTTTCTTTCTGCGCAGACAGTTATTATAAGATATATTCAGTAAATCTTACTGCTTGGCAAAATCACGCCTGGTGTTGTCAAATGGTTCCCTGGAGAGCCCCATACTGTCTTGCTGACCTCTGCAAACGCTGAGTCTGCAAGACGCACACAGGTTCAAAACAGCTGTTCACTGCAGGCCACCACAGCGCTGCTTATGATGTAATACTTGAGACAGTCAATTGTGTCGACACAGCGAGTGTGGGGGTGTAGTACTACTTTTGCGATACAGCCGTGTGCAACTTTGTTGAGACGCAGACTAAAACGCTACTCCTGACGGTGTTCTGGTCACAAACAGCGGAACCTCACTGTTATGATCATCTTTGGGACTGGACAAAAGTGACCGGAATAGTGATGTGACCTTATTAGCGGAAATAGTTTCCCATACTTTACTGCATGTGGAAATAATATGGGACTATCCCAGGGTGATCTTAATTGCGAGGTGGCGGTATTATCGAGGTGACCGAAAAGCGAGGTTCCACTGTACTCGTTATTTTATTTAAGTACTTTTTTCACTACTTGTTTTTGGTTTTTAAAACAGCCTGAAACCTTGTAATCGTGAAGACACGTACCATAAACCAGATATGGATTCCTAAATCCAACACACGTCAAGATCATGTTCCTAGAACATATATATGCACGGCAGCCATCTTCATATTCTATGTGACTATCATTTGATGGCTGTAGTCTGTTTATATTTATTTACACCTGTATTACCGGATTAAACACAAAGAGTCTGTTTTGTGTTGCACATAAGCTGATTAATTAAACCAACATATATATGATTACATGGATGTCAGCCATCTTGAATTTCAATATGTCTGTCATCTGGGGATACAACGTATGAAAGAAATGGATTAATTAACCCTGAATATGTTGTTTCTATGTTGTGTAGAAGCTGAGGTATTCGGACAGATGATTTCCATGGCAGTCATTTTGTTTTTCAATATGGCCATCATATGAGAATAATGCAAGTGGCATGACTGGATTCCTTGATCTTGAAACATATGAACCACCTATGGATTCATCATACGGAGTCCTCAATATCAAGAGGCACTAAAATTATGCTCATAAAACGTATATGCATGGCAGCCATCTTGATTTTCAATGTGGCCGTCATCTGAGGATATGGCATATGGCAAAAATGGATTCCTTGACCCTGAATATGTTGGTTTAGACACAAAGAACATGTTTTTATGTTTACTCATTTACCGACTTGACTGATAAAATGTCCTCAATTGTTGGTCAAATCAGCACCACTCGGAATCACGGATCGCCATAGTGAAGTAAAACTATCTTCGATAGTCACCCGGTTAGTGTGATAAGCAAAAACATTCGTTCCAAGCGGGTTGGACGGTATGCTTTGATATACAATCGGTCAGGGAAACGTTTTGCATCCCCATATTCATGTTCGCAAACAGCCATGAGGAAACACAAAATAAAAAATTGTCTCCAGAAAACATTCGTCAAAATAAATCCACAGTGGAATATAAGGTATTACATTAAAAGCATGATATACGACATGTATCCAGGAAATACAACCATAGTAGCCAAATGTACATTTAATGCAAAACCGTAAATACAGGGTAGGCATGCCCAGTAGAACTAGTAACTGCACATACTTACCAACCTTACTTGGCCATACATCCATCATCTGGGCCGTGGGCATGGCCTTCAATCATTTCGACAAACAAGTACGCACAGGACGAATAGGGGTTAGAGAAATAAGGCAAGATATACTCAGCAGAAAGTGGTTAGTGACTCGATATAAATCCATATATATATATATATATATATATAGTACAGAGTTAATTAATTGAACGTCTGTGATGCATTGTACTGTCGGCAGTTTTTCGTTAATCATAATATATCGATAAATCGATTAATCATTACAACTAATTATATAGTTAAGATCATATCTGGGTATTAAAACTGCAGTCTACTGGTGCAACAGTGTCAACATTCCAGTAATACTAACAGACCGATAGGCAATGTACGACACAATGTAATTCGTACACGATCGATAATTGTCCATAGCCTAGTCCGGGTTTTTGTGGTCCAAGGCAATGTTTCGTTTTGGATCCCACTCCGATAACAGATGATATGACAACATCCGGATAAATATAACGGAGGAAAATTGCACAAAATCCTATGCAATTAGCTGCATATCCCGAATCTGAAAGGGATGTATGATAATGTCATTAATGATCGTGTCGGTTATGTAGCTGCAGGCAGCTGTCAGAATTCGAACGAGTAAAATAGGCATGGGCAGTGTTTTTAATAAATTATCGACTGGCAATGTGAATGTCAGTTTTACAATTACCTGCTTCAATGATTGACTCGCTTTCTTTGCTTTTCGGCGATGTTAAAACTGTAGCTCATAGGTTCAGGTCTGCGTTAGTATTAGATGAATTGACAGTTATACGTTTATCATCTAGTGACTACTGAAAAATTCCGTAGAACCGAATGGACGAACCGAACGCGACAACTCGAAATTCTGGCTCCGCAAAGTATTATGGGTAATGTCATAGATCAAAACAAATGGGGTAAGACCACATTTAAATTTTACACAGGCGGCCATTATAACGTTTCCTTCATTTCCTGCTAAATTTGACATACAATTTTCTTGAAAATTTCACAGCATATTTAACCTCCATTGACACAAGTGCTGTGGAAAACTCGTAAAATTCTCATACCTCAGTTTTCAGAAACATCCACCCAAACCTGACACCCCTCAATTTCGCCCCAATCTGGTGACGGATTTTGAAATATTGGTGCGTTCTGCAAAATAGCCACTGTGCGAATACGCGAGCGACTAGCGTATGTTTATTGCTACCTCGTGAAAGATCTAATGTAGTAGTACATTCAGTATTCACCGGACTGACATGTGCCATGCCAAAGTGCTCGAAAAAAATTCACACGACACCAAAACGGTATTTTCAAGGGCACTCTTTCGGTAATGGTAATTTTAATGGCGGACGAATTCTTAATGTGGTCTTACCCCAAATCAGCGAAGGACCCGTCAGATCGTTGTCAGTGGCGGGACGCTATAGTGTGACTTTCCGCATAGTGTTTACTCAAAATTCAATTTTTCATGCCGGTCGGTTCAGCAAGTTAAATTGGTTACCTCAAAATTCGTTCCCTTATACTGATCCATTATCAATATCGGCTAAGAAAAACCTCCAGTGCAGGTAATTTAAAAATAAATTTAATTGTATTCATGGACTCCCTATCAGCCACGTTCACGGCTAGTAGTAGTATTGCATCGCCACCAGGCTAGGAAGTCTTGAAATCGTTATTACATGTCTTATGTTTGAAGTTTAACCAGATTTAACTATAAAAAAAAAAAACAAGAATGCCACCCATTAAATGTAGGGGGATAGTTTTCGTTAAAAAAAAGTGGGGAACCACATGCTCAGTAGAGAGTCATTTATGTTCACATTTTTTTTAATTCAGTAATATGAACATAGATGACTCTCTACTGAGCATATATATATATATATAATCAGGCTTGTTACCATTGTATAACTTACTAACTTGTATATATTTGGTTATTATGATGTCATTTAGATTTTATAATTGAAATTGCTAGAGTCACGCAAGTTACACTATCAGGTCATAGAAGTACTTTTGGTGCACCAAAACTACTAAATTCGATACCTTTAAAGGTGACATGAACAGGTTGAAATAAATGCTATAATAAATATAAAATATATAAAATAAGATAATCGTGTAGCCCAAAAAAATTGTTTTAATAAAATCACGCAAATAAGAATGATTCCTCACACACCGCCTCTGAAATTTAACCTTCGGGAGTTTCCGTGAGTGTGACGTCATATGTGTTATGGCGGCTGATCGAAGTTGGCCATGGTATTCAGCGGTTGTCGCACTGTTGCCTTCGATTAATGACAACCAGTCATTGTATATTGGATGATAGCTATGGAAATGCTTCGGCGAAGAGTTGCTTGTTTTCGATCGAATGCCAAAAACAAGAAATGAGTGGATTATAAACAGATAAATCGACTGAATTTGATGACCATCTTATCGTCATCGATATCGCAACTTGAAAGTTGGACTCTCATCTGCTACACCTTTGTCAGTGTTATCGTGTTGACAGTAGTTATTTCGTGAAGGATACAGCAGTTTGTGAATTCGAATAATACAAGTACCAGTGACATTAACCATCATCCTGACTATTGTCAAGTGAACCACCAAAAAGAGACAAAATTTAACGTCCCCAAAACAACAAAGCGAGCTGCGAAGCCTAAGGCAAAGCAACTTGGTTTTAACTTTTGAGTCGAGGTAAGCCAAATCCAAGAAGAGTGACAAAACGTAGGCGTAGCTGGGATTTATTTGCTACACCTCATTTGTATTATCAGTTGTACTTGATAGATATGTTAAACGTTTTTAACCGTATACAAAATTACTCAGAATATTTCAATACCAGCAATGAACTCTCAGTTTTTGGAGCGCACATCTGCGAATGGAAAGGGACCGTTCGTTAACTGAAGTTGAGCACTTCGCTTCAAAGAATGTTGTTTAACTCCTCGGCTCGATTGTTGTTAATTACTGGCTTGGCAGTTCGCGAACATATCTTTCTAGCGTGTATACAATATAATATTTGGCCATGTTATTGGATATTTATATTTTCTACAACATGGACTGTTATTTCTTGTTTTGTTTTATATTTGGAGTCTGGATATATTATTATCCCGAAGCTGTCAGCAGCGAAACGTCGACTCGAGCGTGTCGGTCCCGCTTGTCAGTACACGTTGCATTGTGGCTGTTGTGATTAATTTAGGTTCCTGTTACCGAACATGGAGTCGCTTTATTATCTCTGGATGACATCATCGCAGCAGCCCAACCAAATTATTAAAGTGTTTTCAAAAATCGAGCCGCCTTGTCGGAAGTAACTGAAATCTATGAATCACTCAATGACACTGACAGCGTGTTTCACTCTACAGTGAAATCACTGAATCAGTGAATGACTTGCACAATTCTGTCAGTTGCGTGTACTATTACACTATGATACAGTTATACCTATAGACGTTTGTGACGTTGACAATAATCTGTATGAGTCTGTGTAATGTCATGAATGCATTGTCCGTTTCCAATAAAACTCGATGTTCAGTCCGTGAATCTGAAATTGTCGTTTGTCACCGGCGATAACGACAGTCTCAAAATGTTCCATTTTACATCGTTGTCAGCATCGTACATGTCATAAACTTTCCTGAGTGACGTCTATTGCCAATGGTTCATCGCTGTATGCGGCAACAGTCCTACAAGTCTTCACATTTGCGACACAACTCTCCAAATCCGAATCACAAGAACCTTACGCCGTGTCTTCCATGTTTCCAGTGGTGAGACAGATTTGGGCTATGGCACATATTATTACGTTGATTAGGCTATTTTTTACACATTAAACTGCGTGTATATATTAACTGAGGAACACGTCAGATATTACACCTGTCTAAATAGCGTCATGTTAGTGTGTTATTTACGTGGTTAAAATATAAAATGTGTGTTCATGTCACCTTTAAGCAAAGTAAATTAGTTCGGTCAAACTGGCAAGCAATGTATGCAGTAGAAAGCAGAACAACATATTGCATCATTGGCTCCAACTATCATAACATCCGATAAGTATGGCGTCCCATTGTACACTCTGTACCGGTCTCCCCTGCGTTTACAACGCTATGTTAACAGACTGTTAATGTTCTAGTAACATGTTTCAAACTTGTATAAATTCTCTCAAATAATTAAAAACCAAAGATACCTGGTAAATGTTCCTTCAGTTTATTTAATTGAAACAACTGATACTGGCAGCCGACCATTCATGATCCCTTTGTTAGGAAAGATCATTAAGAATCGCCATCAGGCAGCGGCAACAACAATTATATCATCAGCAATAGTCGGAATATTAATAACTCCTGCCATACAAGTCAGAGTCGCCATCATCAACAAGACCGGCTGCGTCAATTCCATCACTAAGTCTTGAGTCAACAGCATTTACTTCCAAATCGTCCATATCTTTCTGTGCTTGGTTCTCGTTGTCACCAGGTGATTCGACCAGAACCAGAAGACCCATGCTCTTACCAAAATGCGTAAATTATCGTATGTTCGTTTCCGATTCTTTTTTACCCTACAAGTCACTCTGGCATGCAAATTTTGTGACTGCCGCGTTTCGCGCAATAAAATAATGTGTGTCATAATTAGCGTAAGAACGCATTTCTGTACACATATTTTTTGGAAACTTCCGACGGCCAGTTTTGACGATAAGCGAATTGTCTGCTGTCTTCTAAGTGCCGTGTCTGTCGCAGTCGTTGGCGATTGGCGTTGGCTGCCCTCCAAACATGTATGATTTACGTATTAAAAAAGTTATGTCACGTTTAATATGGGGCAAAGCACACACCCTTTTTATTCGTTGTATATGTATCGTATTTATAGGTCAACTAAATTTATTCTGAGTTCTGAATCAACTCACGCCTTTACGCCATTGATCGCTTAGTTGTAGATGTTTTAATTGTATTACCTGCTGAAGCGACGTCTCGGTAAAACAGCGACGAAACACGTACGACGCCCTCAAAACCTACAGTCCAACTGACGACGTGACACCCACGTGAAGCCTTCGGTCGCTACAGTTGATTGAAAACAGACCTGCAGCTCAGCCACTGACCTTTGTATACCGAATGATTGGAATGGTAAACCCTATCAAACGCAGACCTTTATGTTAATTGCACTTTGGTCGACGACTCCACGTGTACACGATTCTCTAACGCCAAGGGCCCGTTTCATGAAGCGTACTTAAGTTACGCAATTACTTAGCGTCTCGTGTTTGCGTAAACTCCTATTGTAGAAACCACCTGGATCTCGGTTCGGTTGGAATAATTAGCCATTTAAAAGAAGAGTTGGCGAAGGCAATATATTTAGATGGCAATGCGCTGGATAAATTAGAAACGTAGAAATTGTATAGAAAGGTATGTCGGACTCGACGCAGCCTAGGGGCGTAGGAACATTAATCCAGCCTGTATAATTAGAAACGTAGAAATTGTATAGAAAGGTATTAAGATCGGACTCGAGGGGGCGGTCGAAGATGTATCTGGCATTACTTTAGAATCACAATTACAACTTTAATATGGAACTGTTAGTCCATACTTTGTTTCTCTTAAAATTACCAGCCACTTTTTTACATTTTAAACGTAGAGACTCTGGAGGCGGCGGGAATGTAGTACAATCCAGAGTCTTGATTTCACTTAGTTGATGAGTTAAAGCAGAACTTACCTTATATCGACAATGTGTACATGAAGTGTTCTATATTATTCGTGAATAAATTCAACATGAAACTGGAATCTAGCGTTTCTACTTACCGACTACTCATACAGACACCTAGAATCGGGGGTGTAATTTAAGTCCGATTCTGGCAAGCGTGAACCCAACTTACACAACACACATGCATTCCTGTGAGGTCGGACCCCAAGACGCACGCAGTCCTGAAGGGGTCCACACTTTACACTATGTTCGCTTAATCACGCTTAATCACGTTGTTTACTAAGACAATCATATTAGCGTTAAGAACGTTCTTAGCCGCTTCATGAAGCCGGTCTGAAAGAAGGTTCCGGTTTGAGAATAAATTCCGGTTCCGTTTTGCGTATTGCGCATGCGCTTGTTCATGTCAAAGGTTAGCGCCTACTTTCGGTCCGCAGCTGTACGGTCTGGAAGTAAGTTCCGGACTAAGAGTAAGTTCCGGTTCCGTTTTGCGTACACTCAATACATATCAAAGGTTAGCGCCTATTTCTGGCCCGCTTAAACACGGTGTTTGCCGAAACTATGCGTGACCCAGTTATATTATAGTTTACGTTAATGATACGGTTACCTTTGTAATTGTTAATATACATAGCAAAACCTCATAATTAGCATAACTTGTAATTATTTGCAAAAAAAAAGTGTTTTATTTTGATGTAATTGTCTCAGAGCGTTGTGTATTTTGCGATTTCGTCACACAGAGCTGCAGTTTTGAGCGTTGTTTATACGCATAGCGGGTTTTGTGGTAAACACAAATCTCCGCACTTTAAATGACACATATCTCCGTCAGTTTGGCGTGTATGAAGCTGAAATCTTAAGGGGAACAATTTATAAATGACTCACGTCTCTGTCAATTTGGCATGTATCAAGCTGAAATGTTGTGTGTGATCTACCTGTAAGTCAGAAGTATGTGATATGTAGACAGTGTATACTCACGCGCATATGTACGTTCACTGTTCAGCACCGTAGGGGGGGGGGGCAAGTAGGTCAGTGGAGTAACGGTCGCTACAGCAAACGAAAAAATATTAATTATGTAACTCAGTGGCCGCGTGCGTCGAGCAAGGATCAAAGTTGATCGGTCAGCTGAGGTCACGTTGCTCACCGCGGGTCGCATTTGATGTACTGCGCTTGCGGAACAGGAACTTACTCTCAGACCGGAACCTCCTTCCAGACCGGTAAACCGCAGTTTGCCCCGAACTCGGGGCTCGGCCGAGTAAACATTTTTGTGATTTATTATCGTCGCGCACAGAGGTCGACTTTTGAGAAATGTCGACTCAACGCAAAACATTAGTGTGTCCAAAAATATACATTGTTAAATATTAAAAGACCAATCTAGATTAGCATTATTAAGTACCGAATCGTTAAACATTTGATGCAGTATGAAAATACTTATAAAATATATAATTATTAGCGAATGTTTTGAATGAACTCATAGTTTATTGAACCTATACCAGAAAGCACTACTGTGTTTTAACATACGCTAAAATACTACCCATACAGTGGTATTTTGAACTAGTGTTTGCGTGCGAGCGTGTGTGTTTATCTTTTTGAAATATCCTACAACGTATACATAATTGGTAAAGACCCAGTAAGCAAATGAAGTTATAACTTTATAATACTCTGCAAGAGTTTATAATACTTGTAAACCAAATGTTGTCCATGTTTGGATTGTCGGCGTAGCAGACATGGAGCTGATATCTCGTGTTTTTGACTTCATGCACTTGCAAACATTGTCTGAAGTTCGACCCTCGTGGGTTGTGTGGAAACCGTAAATAGAAATATCCAGTGTCATCAGCGATTACCCGCCCGCACGTACATCAACGATTACCCGCCCGCACGTACATCAACGATTACCTGCCCGCACGTACATGAACGATTACCCGCCCGCACGTACATCAACGTAGTGATAACCAGTGGCAGTCACAGAACAGTCGCAGGGCCTACACTCGGGGTCCATTTACCACGGTATTGTACATGGATTACCTATGTCTACACGTTACAAATGTACAATTCTGAAGGACAAATTGTTGATTTATACTAGTACGAATAAATTTATTTCAGGAAAAAAACCCATGTGCAATTGGTACATATAAAAACAATACATAGCTTTTTTAAAATAAATAAGTTAGACACATAAATAGAGAAAAAAATAAAGAATAAGTTAAATAAATATGTAAAACATTATATAAAATCACCGTTTCACAATATACAAAGATTCGGCCCAGTTGGACCACATTGGCATTAAGAAGGTGTGCAATCGTACATACACTTTATGAGATCATACCCAGAGTTGGGAACAATAAATAGTACAACAATATGCATGGGACAGATTTAGTTTAACACAGATGGAACAGTGGTGAAATTTACGGATAATGTTAACTGGCTGCGACGATCGATTTAGGCCGGGTCTTGTTCAACATGTTCCATTATTCAATGTGTAGAAGACTGCCGATGTGAAAACCGATTAGATTCTGTTGATTACGCCACCTGTCTGCGCACGGTAGCAATGAACATAATCACTTTAATTGACTTGGTTCACCACTGATTTAACAAGATTCGGCTTATCGAGAGTCCAACGTTTGAGTCAATATGCAAAAAAGTACATCAGACACAACATTATACAAACTTTTAACAATACTCCAAACATCATCCTTGATAAAATTTATATACATAGTTTATATGGTTTTTCCACTTATACAAAAAATTACATTATCAAGAACTATGAATCATGTTGTCATATTTCTAACTGTTACATCTGTCATTCTTAAACCAGACATGACTTTGCATTTGTTTAAACTAATTTATGTATTACACTTTACTCAAAATAAATATTGTCTTTCTGTCTGTCTGTCTGTCTGTCTGTCTGTCTGTCTGAGTATTAATTGTGTATGTATCCAGCCCGTCTGAGATGTTTGTCAATTGTTTTAAATACATTCACGCACCTATTAAAGGGATTCTTTGTAAGCTATTATAAATTCGAGGTATACCGTATCAAAATTTGATTTGTTGCATTGTTCTGGCACTGTGAAGTAACCTGCAGGATCCAGAAGCGACTGAGGCACGGTGTGTCAATTTTGACAGCACACAGCAGGAGCATGAGCGCTGCATATACCAACATGTTTTTTTATCGAGTCATATTTGTCGTTAAAAACTTTATGAGGCGTTTTAAAGTCAAGTTATCGCCCGTGATGGGTCTTGTTGTGCAAACGCGTTGAATGCCAGCTGACCGCTGAAGCGTGACACTGTCCTGGGTGCTATCTGCAACTGACACTTTCAAGTGGGTTTAAGTGCATTCTGACGTAATGGGTAAACCCACAAGATCAAGCGCGGTGACCGAACGAAGCGCTGACACCAATTATGTCGATGCAAGTAAAGTCGGGTCACACGACCCACTCGTCATGATAGAGACTGCCAACAGTGCTATTACGATCAATGATTACGTTCTGGCCTACATTGTCGGCCATATCCTCCAAGGGAACAAGTAAAAACGGTTGTTTTATCGCACTTCACAAAGTGTGACATTTTAGCCGCGAAACACGCCCTGTGTGATGCGTATAAGCCCGTGGATATTATCGACAAAAATGATCCACAGGGTGGACACTACATCAAGAAGTTCCGAAGATGGGAACACGGACGACATCCTGACAGCCCTGAGGAAAGTATACGCTCTGAATTTTCCACCATGTGTTGTGCTAAACGCACAGGACATCGTGCGACTGCCCAAATATTCGCCAGGTGAGCTGTTGGAGCCGTCTCTAGTCAAGCGGCTGGCAGTGGTAGAGAGCCAGCTTAGTGACAGCGTCAGCACAAACACTGAAAAACGTCTGCGCACGGAGGGTGATATATCAACACTCACAAAAAAGCCGCTTCCACCCCCAGTCGGTCTTTCGCAGAGACACTGATGACTGCTACTGACAAGCAGTAGAAGAAGCAGACCGTGAAAGTAACACCGACTAGCGCCGATTAGTCGGGGAAACATAAGAAGAAAGAATGGATTCTGGTTCTATAAAACGAGTAAGTAGGCAAGCACTACGAGTCACGAGCGAGTAGGACCGTTGGCTCGACTACTGTTGTTGGCAGTGCTGCACTGGTTGTTGACGATGTTGACACGCAAGGTCGCATTGATATAATTCGAAATTCCGTGCTGCCTTCGGCGTAAGAACGAGACACGCATGACTCAAAAGACAGTTACTGGAACGGCTACCGCCTCAAAAACATTCACGGCAGCAAGAAATGGTAAATCATTAGATAAATATTTGTATCACGGGTCTCTAAAGAAGTTAAGCCGGATGATTTAAAGACCTATATGGAAAGCAAGGGCTTCATTGTGTTGAATGTTAAGTGTGTGTCACATAATGAGGCTAAAAACAGTTCATTCAAATTAACAGTACCTCTCACATAATGTGATAAGCTGTTTGACAGCAGTGTGTGGCCAGATGGCATCAGCATTCGTAGATTCCGCTTCAAGGACGCGCGTAACACGTTCTGATTTCATTATCTTCTGACATAATGTACGATTTTTAATATGGCTAGTAACCTTACTATTTCAAGTTATAATTGTACTGGCTTTGGTCCAGGTAAGCCTGAATATGTCTCAGAGCTCATCAAAGCACATTATTTTGTTTTACTCCAGGAAAATTGGTTATTGGTATCTCAGTTTCATAGGATTATAAACATACCCTGTGATAACTGTGTTAGCATTTTATCTCATGATGTTTCTGGAATAGATAATAGCATGTTTTTTAAATAGCAGAGGATATGGTGGATGTTCCATGTTGTGGAAAATGTCCTTGAATTGTATTGTCTCCCCAGTCACCATGAACTCTAATAGAATATGTGCAGTTAATATACCTATGCAAAGCATGTCATTATTACTGTTTAATGTGTACATGCCATGTGATACCAGATCTAATGATGATCTGTACATCTATTGAAACCTGATACACACACCAACACCTTCTAGGAATTCTTGAAGAGTCGATAAGTTGAAAGATGAAAGGAAAAGTCAAACATGTAATTGTACTCAAAAGGATATACACTTACCCAAGCCATGCTGTTATTGTTGATTATACCCCTAATTGGAAAATATAATAATCTCTATCAACAATTTTGGATACAAAACCTAAAGTGCATTACTATATATTTTTATATGTTCAACTCTTTTATTTAAATAAGGGTATATAATGTATACATACACAATTTATGATACACCAAAACATTCTAGGCAGCGTTGAGTTTTTGTCCACATTTGAGATATGAGGTTGGGGGTTTTGTCCGTTTGGGTTTTGTCTGTTGGTGTTATGTCCGTTGGGGTTTTGTCCGTTGGAGTTATGTCCATTGGGGTTTTGTCCGTTGGGGTTTTGTCCGTTGGGGTTATGTTCATTGGGGTTTTGTCTGTTGGATTTATGTCCGTTGGGGTTTTGTCCGTTGGGGTTACGTCCGTTGGTATTTTGTTCGTTGGGGTTTTGTCCTGGATCCGTAGGCTCTACGCCACGGTTACGCCAACGTTAAATTTATTGTCTGCCAACTAGAGTAGTCTTTCAAAACACACATGTAGCGGACAAAGACGAGAATAACTTCACACAAAACAAGTGACAGTTGTTATCCCGTTAATACATTTTGCCATAGCTCTTATTTCCCACATGGCGGCAGAAACTCGGGGTCCACGACCGATCGCGTTACAACCGAATCCGCGTAATAACGGGGCACGTTATAACGAGGCTCGAATGTACATGGATATTTCACTTTTAGCTATTACATGAATGTCATGGCACTGGATGCAATATAATTGTAATGACCTGTTATGGCTATTTTGATAGAATAATATATGTGTTATTACAATGGGTTAATGGCAGTGAAGTGTATATTTTGGTTAGGAAATTATGATTTCCTTTTGTTATAGAATGATAGATGCGGTATTGCGATGGGTCAATATCAGTAAAGTATATGTTTTTGTTGTGTAATTGTAATTATCTGTTATGGCTATTTTTTATATAAAATAGTGGATGTAGGATTACAACGGGTTATCTCTGAAGATATCGTCATTTGGAGTGTCGGGTTGAGGACACATGAACGATTAGCGTTGTCCTTCTCTGATGATTATTGTGTGTTTTGTTGTAATACTGTGACATGTTATTATTAAAGCGGTTCTTTGAGATTTTTACTATCTTTGTAATGTACGCAATTATCAAATAATCTGTTAATATGATTATTTCATGTAATTATATGCCTGTATTTCATTAGAATTATGTTTTATTAATAATTAATGACCATGAAAATATATCGTAAAAATAACTCCGCGTACGCGGAGTTTCTACTTGGGGCCCACCTTCACGATCCGCATAAGACATGCTCATAAATAATCGGGACTGTCCGTCAGATTTCGATTAGCTACGCCGACTTAACAGGTGCAAAAAAACGTCATCAACTTGTGTGTATTTGGATTAGCCACCGCCGTGCGAATGAGTCGTGACCGATAATCAAAAGGAAACGTGGACTAGCTGTTGTTTATGTCACATATTCAGCAAAGAAAAGAAAGAAAATATATGGAATCAACGCAGAATGAACATAGCGACAGGTCATGACAGACGGATTGATTTAAAAGAAAAAACCCAGGTCTCCACGCACCAAGGCCGAAGCCGCCGATGACATTTTCACTGAATCGATTGAATGGTTGGCATTGTTTTTATTGGTATATAAAACATACGAAATATCACCTATGGTACTATCATGTTCTTTTTTTACTAGGTACATCTGGCTATACATTTTAAAGTTTAGTTTTAATTAAACGTTTAGGTAACAGAAACGTATTGAAGCCAAGAAACATTCAATAATGAAACCATTTTGTTTGCACCATAAATTCAGCTGCTATTTCCATAAGAAGTATAAATGCAACATTATGCATAGCATGAAATATTGTACGATATTAAAATAGCATAGGTGGTTATGTACTTTTCTATGTACATAAGGTTTACTTTTAGTTTGAAAAACGTAGATATGTAGAGCATATTGTCGACAAAATATTAAAGTGTATTGCATCAGTGTAACAACATGTTTTATTTTGTGCTGGCAATGCAATAATTATTTGTTTTGACCATTATTTTGTTAATGTTAATACATTACTTAGAGAAAAATATATTGAATTATTTTCTGTCGAACTCCCGTTTCGATAATAAATAAAATGACCATAGTATGATGGAAATAAAGTTATAAAATTACAAAGTAACGCATATTTTAAAACACTGTTTTCAGTCATCATATTGGTGTATTTAACTCAAGAAGATCCCTAAAACATTTTGAATGTTGTGGAACATTTATATTTTATGAATTTTCAAAATTATTGTAATAGCAACTTTATCGACACCTTTTTATGTACTACTCCCAGTATAGTTAACCTAACACAAACTAGTTTCAACAAATTTGGAAGAATGTGCTATAAAACACAATCCAAACATGATGAGCATAAGAAGGCATAACTTTTACTATGTACTCATATTTTGCAACATAATGACGGAATGTTGTGAATTTGGATGCACAAATCGATCGATTACACAAATCCATTTGAAACATGTAGTGATGTACATATTCCCAGCAGAAGCCACACGGAACTAATGCACGGAACTAATGTGGCAGAACAAAATCTTCTTCACTACTGTTTCAGTTAACACATTGTCCAATTTATAGCAGTGCTATGCATTTTGAAACACAAAGCTATCAGATAAACACACATCCATTTGAAACATGAAATGATGCACAACTTCCCAGTAGATATCGCACAGAACAGAATGTGGCAGAACAAAGTCAGGCACCATCTTAGAGTAAGGTGGGGCAATGCGCCCATGTTGGGGCGTAGCGCCCATGCCACTATCTTGGCGAATATTGCATTTGATGGCTCCACATAGCGATCAAATGATTAATTTCTGAGACCTGACGACACATCAACGTACTATGGCTTTACAGAATCGAACACGATGTAAGTACAGCTGATTTACCGTTTCTTTATTATTTGTTATAAGATCCCTTCCATATTAATCAATAAATTTCCCCTAAATGGTTACGAATTTTGAAACGCTTGGAATACCTTTCTAAGCTATGTTATATAACCTGCATTTTCATGCCTTCAGTTACGGTGAGCGATAAAAGAAAATGTCATGACTCAAACGTTCTCAGCATAGTCGCCAGTGGGGCAAAGCGCCACCTGTGAATTGGGGCAAAGCGCCCATGCCTGGGCGCTATGCCCCATCTGCAATTATTTATATAAAAATACCATTGTGAATATATTTTAGATGGCATGTCGTTGTGCAAATACAATATACATTATATATAATCATTGTTTGTGTTTAGCGCGCATACACACAAACACACACACCATTATTTATAATATTGTGTGTTTGTGTGTGTGTCCGTGTGAATTTTAATGATATAATTTTATCAAACGTTCTTGTGTTTATTATAAGTATAACAGTTACAGCATGTTCGTTTCAGATTGAGAGACAGCATGGTTCGAACGTACAAAAGAAAGTCTACACAGGGGTCGTGTGGGTTTGAACGACTGGCGTTAGCTGTAGCGGCTGTCCACGAGGGACAGAGTATACGAGGTGCAGGGGCAGATTATGGAATACCAAGGCACACACTAAGGCGCCATTGCTCTGGTGTTGGACAGCTCCCTGGCGTTGTTGCTATGGGCAGCAAGCGTCGCGTATTCTCAAGTGCCTTTGAAGCACAATTGGTAGATTATGCAAAGGAGATGGCCAAGAGAATGTACGGATTGACAACTATTGATGCCAGGCGTTTGGCTAACTCTGTTGCCGCAAAATTGGGCATACAGCACAATTTTGATGACGAGCGTGGGCTAGCTAGAAAGGACTGGCTGTCAAATTTCATGAAGCGCCACCCAGAGTTGTCGATTCGTGCGCCAATTTCCACTAGCCTGGCCCGTGTCGAAGGTTTCAACCGAGATGCAGTTATGGCGTTATTTGCTTTGTACAAAGATGTCCTGCAAGGAGGGGATCACAGAGCTACTGCCATTTGGAAATGCGATGAAACTGGCTTGACGGCGGTAGCGAAGGCGGGGAAGGTCGTATGCGAAACTGGAACAAGGCAGGTGCGAAAGGTTTCGAGCGGTGAGCGTGGAAAGAACATTGCCGCGCTGTGCTGTATAAGCGCTGCCGGTTCTTACATTCCTCCGCCGTTTGTGTTCCCTCGCAAGAGAATGGTGGAGGCCCACGTGAACGGTGCCCCTACTGGTTCGATTGGTGCAGTGAATGATCGTGGTTCAGGCTATATCGACTCAGCTCTGTTCATGAAGTGGCTCAAACACTTCGTCGCGATTGCCGGCTGCACCAAAGACCATCCACACGTACTTCTGTTGGATGGACACGAAAGCCATAAAACGCTTGAGGCAATCGACTTCGCCCGTGAACGTGAGGTCTTATTGCTGACATTTCCAACACACTGCACACACCGGCTCCAACCACTCGACCGGACATGTTTTAAGTCACTGAAGTCTGCGTTCAGCCGTTCATGTGACATCCAACAAGGGACGTGCCATCACCCAGTATGGTGTGATGCCATTGTTTGAGCAAGCATACAGTTCTACTGCGACAGTGCAGTCTGCCGTCAATGGATTTGCAACGTGCGGCTTATGGCCATTCAACGACAGCAAGTTCGACGCAAAATTCAATGTCCTTGAATTGCCATTCATTCAGCCTGTCGATACTCCTTAAGTCACAGCCCTGGATGTGGTCGTTACTGAAGATGCCGGCACCAGAATCACCACCTCTCCAGCAACTGTACCGGCAATCTCAGCACCACACCACTCCATAGCAACCAGCTCTTGAAGCTCCAGTCTGCATGTCGCTGCCACCCATGTCGTCACCGGACTCGTTGCCAGCGCTCCAGATGTCGCCACTGGTGTATCTGCACCGGCAGTTTCTGCCGAACATCCTGCAGGATCTGAATGTGACATTCGCGCTATTATTATGAGCTGCTCGTCACCACCGCCGAACAAGAAGCGTAAACATGTAGCGAGAAGAACCACCAGTGTCGTGCTGACTTCTTCGCCATACAAGTTAATTGCTGAGAAGAAACGCGACATGAAGAAACCAAAACGTTCGCTGGTGGTAAAGAAAATCAGCGAGATCAAGCTGCCCAAGCCAGCACAAGAGCCTACTGCTGGTCCGTCTGGTGTGTCAAACCAAGAAAAGAACACCGACTAAGACACATAATGCGTCGTTTGCTGCAAGCCTTACGCCAACAGCAAGTCCAGAGAGGTGTGGCTTCAGCTGCATGAGCTGCAAGAAATGGACACACGCCGCGTGCACTGCAGGCGACCCATACTACATTTGCCACATCTGTGAATCAGACTCAGACTAATTTGGATGAACAAATTCAACAGCACGTCGTCATAGCACATGTCGCTACACTGAAGCCACCAGCGAACTGCATTCAGTTTCCCTGGTGCGATATCTTCTTTGTTCGTGTTTCATTTGGTTTGTAGGCTGCATTATGTATGTGCATTAAATATAGTTATGTATTCTTGTTATTAGATATTATATATTATTATTATATGATATATTATTAGATAATCATGTTGTAGCCTTCTGATAAAAAATACATGCAATTCCACATGGGGCATAGCGCCCATCCCATGTGCGCTTTGCCCCATCTACGGGGCAAAGCGCCCAAATCGGGTGCATGCACATAATTAATCACACTACAAAAACATAGTATTCGAATCATGTCAGATTTGCACGACATATACTCAATATAGTTACCGACATAGTGTAGACATTTGTAGGTATATTGCATTAAATAGAGCAACTGTTGAGTAGAGCTCTTCGATTTACTCTTTCCATCAGCTCGGCTATTTTCAAACTGTTGATGGTCAAAATTTTCCTGCAATTAAACAACGTTAAATTTAGGAAACTGAGCATAAATATGTTTGCCGACTCCCAGAGGGGTGTGGAGAACAGAGAAACGTGGAAAGAGCTGGTTAAGAAGTCGTCAGTGGTGCTCCAACGATCCTTACGGGTTATGGGAAAGTGAAGTGAAGAAGAAGCATAAATATTAGTTAATTAATTCAACACTGTGCAGATTAGTTCAGTTTAGATATTATATTATGGAACTTATTACCAAGTGTACGGCTGGCTAAATGGTAAAGAAATACAAGAGAGCCTTGTTATGCTGATTCAGTCACACTAAAATCCCAATCCATTACATTACAAGCCAACTTTTAATTTGCTTCTACATAATCACCTGTATGCTTTGGTCATATACAGTGCACTCCAGATAACTCGAACTCACACAAGTTGATTTTCGCTAAGTTAAGTCAATCTTTCCCTCGGTCCTGGGCATAGGTCCCAATAAGGGGACCTTCTGATAACTTTATATTTATCAGAAGTTCCACTGATGAGTATATTGTTATGGGTCCCTGGAGGTTTGACCTTATCCAGAGTGCACTGTATGTTTTCCTTTATTTTTGCTCTAATAATTAATGTTGTATATATACATATGGGCCATTCTCGCGAAAAGTGTACAGTAACGGTAAAGTAACAAGACAAAGATAAATGTTTAATTTGTATGTTTTAGCGAGTACTATTAATAAAAAATGTGCTTTTTACATGAAGCAGCACAGCTTGATCTTATCTACTGTTAGATTTTTTAATATATTCATGAATAAAACCTTATGTATACTAGAGTGCAGATCTGCTGGGGTCCATAATTCGTGTATACATCGCAAAATTCCATGGCAACACGGTGTTGTGTACTTTTTAACAAACCTAAAACTTTTACATTGAATGATGACAGGCCAGCCAGGTTTACTAACAATCTTAGGTGTAGCATTAGAAACAATCTGTGAACATATGAATTATTTCACATTTTCATGTTTTGGTTCAAATAAGTGGGGAAACAGAGACTTTTAATAAAACAGCTGACTGGAAGGGCAAGACTCGTAGACACACAAACCCAACCCTCACTGACTGCGGCCGTCGCCCCCGCGCAGCCGCAGGTAGTCGGAATGATGGGTCGGATTTTATAATTGTACTTAATCGAAAAGTTACTCAGTGGGCGGCATTAGAACCAGGATAAATAAACAATGCATAAGCTTCCTGCATTGTTAAAAGTAGCTGTCGATACACATTATGTATACGAATTCTGATTTAAAAAGCCATTGCTCGCAACAACTCACCTCGAAATCTGACATGTTGACTGTGTGTGTGACGTCATCAGTCTCTGTGTGTGTCACTGCGCATGCATGAATATTCAATATATTAGGGCTGCATATTTAATTATCCATGTGGCAGCAAGCGCAAATAACACCTAAATTATATATAAACATGCAAGACATATGTAGCAGAGAAAGTAGTTTTAGGAAATTATCACGTTTTGAAACATCTCAAATGTATATTAGCTTACAAAGAATTGCTTTGAAGGGTCTTGTTGTTCTGTGAATTAAAGAAATCTGAACCATTGAACCGCTCGCGTAGTGACATTAATATCCACATTCGACTATTATTGTTATTTATTGTTATTCATATACGCACCTAATAATACAAACTTACCATGTGCAACTACAGTCAACAAGATAACATCTTGTTTACTCAGAATGTCGTCTCATAGTGGAACACTAACGAAACTTCCATTATACTGGAGGTTGACATCCTACACATGGCACGGCGGCTTTACAAATAAGCGACAACCAAGTAAAGTTTCTGGCGTGTTCCTTTAAAGGGCTGGGGCAAATTGGATTAGATGTCAACACATCATGGAACACGGTTCGGTAGAATTGTACAAGGTCACTTTGCAATAAAAGTAATATGTCATACTGTTACACGTGCAGTAGTAACACTACAGTGAAGAATGAAGAGCGTGATTTTTTCCGTTTCCCTGTGAATAAACCAAATGTGTCTGTGGTTGGAATCTGTGTCCAGTCGGTACTAAGCTCATTCCGTTGTTATCATCAGAAGAACAAGAATATCCACAACGGTATGCCATCTTGTTTAAACGCATGGGATGTGTGCATGCATTATTTACGTGTAAACACAGCACCATTTGTCGGAAGGGTGGAAACCTAGTTGTAAAGATAAACAGTAACTCATTACGTAGGTTTATGGACACAAATGGCTCAGGACATGAAATACCGATGTTGAGTGTTCAACAAGCTTTTCCTAATAAACCACTTGCAAGATATAGTTTATTACAGTTGTAAAATGGTTATGTATTAGTCATTATTTAGGTGCATAACCTCAATATGCCTTTTGTTTCCCATCTTCGTTTTGGAATCATTTCAGTTGCTCTACTCTCCTCTGTATTTTGTCTTTTGCATATTCATGTCCTTCTTACGACACGGCCTCAAAGCTTGTATTCTAAATGAGGTCTAACTAGTTATTAACGCAGATGTATAATTCGGCATGTTTCTTATTAGTTAACAGGAAAAAAGATTACACGACGGAGATGCTGTTCCGCATTTCTCATGTCAGCACTGATTGTTACTAGAAAGTCATTTTAATGGTAATACGGTCGAACATCGCTTTAC
Source organism: Paraescarpia echinospica (assembly GCA_020002185.1). NCBI lineage: Eukaryota > Metazoa > Annelida > Polychaeta > Sabellida > Siboglinidae > Paraescarpia > Paraescarpia echinospica. Next base: position 59,697,887 of record CM034539.1, on the reverse strand, counting down.
AGTCGCGTCTGTAATACGGCATCCTCGCAATTAAGGTCACCCTATGACGATCCCAAATTATTTATATAATAATAAAGTATAGGAAAGTAGTCCGGCTAATAAGGTCACCTCGCTATACAGGTCACGTTCGTGCTGTCCAAAGGATGACCTTAATAGTGAGGTTCCACAGTGCATAGAGCAGAATCCCATATATTTCAGGAATAATCAACTGCAAAATCGTGTCTGTGTGGTCACTTACGCTTTGTTAATACTAATACATTATGTGATTGATCAAGTAATTAGTATTGTTCGTGCGAGAGAATTTCTGCGGAGAAATCTTAACATCGTAATAGTTCATGCCATTCAGTCGCCACCTCTCTGACCGAACATGGTCCCCCGATCTCCTGATTGTAGATGCAGTGGCACAGTGGCTACCTCTCTGACCGAACATGGTCCCCCGATCTCCTGATTGTAGATGCAGTGGCACAGTGGCTACCTCTCTGACCGAACATGGTCCCCCGATCTCCTGATTGTAGATGCAGTGGCACAGTGGCTACCTCTCTGACCGAACATAGTCCCCCGATCTCCTGATTGTAGATGCAGTGGCACAGTGGCTACCTCTCTGACCGAACATGGTCCCCCGATCTCCTGATTGTAGATGCAGTGGCACAGTGGCTACTTCTCTGACCGAACATGGTCCTCCGATCTCCTGATTGTAGATGCAGTGGCTTAGTGGCTACCTCTCTGACCGAACATGGTCCCCCGATCTCCTGATTGTAGACGCAGTGGCACAGTGGCTACCTCTCTGACCGAAAATGGTCCCCCGATCTCCTGATTGTAGATGCAGTGGCACAGTGGCTACCTCTCTGACCGAACATGGTCCTCCGATCTCCTGATTGTAGACGCAGTGGCACAGTGGCTACCTCTCTGACCGAACAAGGTCCCCCGATCTCCTGATTGTAGACGCAGTGGCACAGTGGCTACCTCTCTAACCGAACATGGTCCCCGATATCCTGATTGTAGACGCAGTGGCACAGTGGCTACCTCTCTAACCGAACATGGTCCCCGATATCCTGATTGTAGACGCAGTGGCACAGTGGCTACCTCTCTGACCGAACATGGTCCCCCGATCTCCTGATTGTAGACGCAGTGGCACAGTGGCTACCTCTCTGACCGAATGTGGTCCCCCGATCTCCTTATTGTAGATGCAGTGGCACAGTGGCTACCTCTCTGACCGAAACAGGTGAAGCATTTCTTATGACAAACACACGAGGCTTACTGGTGTGAGAACTGCATGTAGAAATGTTTGGTCTAGATGTAATTCCGCCTATAAGTAGCAGAGAAGTCGAGACGGTGCTCGATTGAACAGGTCTGCCAGGGAGTAACGTGTAAAGCGCATTGAGCACTCCTGAAGATTGGATACTGCGCTATATAAGAACTTACCTTTTTCATCGACAGTGGAGACGGCGGTGTCGCGCATAATTGTGATTGTCACGTAGACAAACCGCGGTGTACTGAATACATAAATCCTAATAAGAACGTGCGTCAGGTCAAAGTAAAGGTAAGTTCTTATATAACGCAGTATCTACTATCCAGTCCTTGGGACTATTCAACGCGCTTTACATTTTACTCCATAGCAGGCCTGTTCAATCGAATACCATCTCGACTTATTTGGGAAGCATCCAGCCACTCTGAAATTAATGACTAGCCGTACACAAATATCCACCACTGTCTCTTATAGACAGGAGCTGAGTTAACTGGAGAAACATAAATTGAACGAACGGCAGCACAGGATTCGAAACCGGGTTCTCTCGATTGAGAAACTCTAGCACTGTGCCACAGCATCTACAATCAAGAGATCGGGGGACCATGTTCGGTCAGAGAGGTAGCCACTGTGCCACTACATCTACAATCAGGAGATCGGGGGACCATGTTCGGTCAGAGAGGTGGCCACTGTGCCACTGCATCTACAATCAGGAGACCGGGGGACCATGTTCGGTCAGAGAGGTGGCCACTGTGCCACTGCATCTGCAATCAGGAGATCGGGGGACCATGTTCGGTCAGAGAGGTAGCCACTGTGCCACTGCATCTACAATCAGGATATCGGAGGACCATGTTCGGTCAGAGAGGTAGCCACTATGCCACTGCGTCTACAATCAGGAGATCGGGGGACCATGTTCGGACAGAGAGGTAGCCACTGTGCCACTGCATCTACAATCAGGAGATCGGGGGACCATGTTCGGTCAGAGAGGTAGCCACTGTGCCACTGCATCTACAATCAGGAGATTGGAGGACCATGTTCGGTCAGAGACGTAGCCACTGTGTCACTGCATCTACAATCAGGAGATCGGGCGACCATGTTCGGTCAGAGAGGTAGCCACTGTGCCACTACATCTACAATCAGGATGTCGGAGGACCATGTTCGGTCAGAGAGGTAGCCACTGTGCCACTGCGTCTACAATCAGGAGATCGGGGGACCATGTTCGGTCAGAGAGGTAGCCACTGTGCCACTACATCTACAATCAGGAGATCGGGGGACCATGTTCGGTCAGAGAGGTAGCCACTAAGCCACTGCATCTACAATCAGGAGACCGGGGGACCATGTTCGGTCAGAGAGGTAGCCACTGTGCCACAACATCTACAATCAGGATGTCGGAGGACCATGTTCGGTCAGAGAGGTAGCCACTGTGCCACTGCATCTACAATCAGGATATCGGAGGACCATGTTCGGTCAGAGAGGAAGCCACTGTGCCACTGCGTCTACAATCAGGAGATCGGGGGACCATGTTCGGTCAGAGAGGTAGCCACTGTGCCACTGCATCTACAATCAGGATATCGGAGGACCATGTTCGGTCAGAGAGGTAGCCACTGTGCCACTGCATCTACAATCAGGAGATCGGGGACCATGTTCGGTCAGAGAGGTAGCCACTGTGCCACTGCATCTACAATCAGGAGATCGGAGGACCATGTTCGGTCAGAGAGGTGGCGACTGAATGGCATGAACTATTACGATGTTAAGATTTCTCCGCAGAAATTCTCTTGCACGAACAATACTAATTACTTGATCAAACACATAATGTATTAGTATTAACAAAGTGTAAGTGACCACACAGACACGATTTTGCAGTTGATTATTCCTGAAATATATGGGATACTGCTCTAAGTACTGTGGAACCTCACTATTAAGGTCACCCTTTGGACAGAACGAACGTGACCTGTATAGCGAGGTAACCCTATTAGCCGGACTACTTTCCTATACTTTACTATTATATAAATAATTTGGGATCGTCATAGGGTGACCTTACTTGCGAGGATGCCGTATTACAGACGCGACTGTAAAGCGATGTTCGACCGTATTACCATTAAAATGACTTTCTAGTAACAATTAGTGCTGACATGAGAAATGCGGAACAGCATCTCCGTCGTGTAATCTTTTTTCCTGTTAACTAATAAGAAACATGCCGAATTATACATCTGCGTTAATAACTAGTTAGACCTCATTTAGAATACAAGCTTTGAGGCCGTGTCGTAAGAAGGACATGAATATGCAAAAGACAAAATACAGAGGAGAGTAGAGCAACTGAAATGATTCCAAAACGAAGATGGGAAACAAAAGGCAACATATTGAGGTTATGCACCTAAATAATGACTAATACATAACCATTTTACAACTGTAATAAACTATATCTTGCAAGTGGTTTATTAGGAAAAGCTTGTTGAACACTCGACATCGGTATTTCATGTCCTGAGCCATTTGTGTCCATAAACCTACGTAATGAGTTACTGTTTATCTTTACAACTAGGTTTCCACCCTTCCGACAAATGGTGCTGTGTTTACACGTAAATAATGCATGCACACACCCCATGCGTTTAAACAAGATGGCATACCGTTGTGGATATTCTTGTTCTTCTGATGATAACAACGGAATGAGCTTAGTACCGGCTGGACACAGATTCCAACAACAGACACATTTGGTTTATTCACAGGGAAACGGAAAAAATCACGCTCTTCATTCTTCACTGTAGTGTTACTACTGCACGTGTAACAGTATGACATATTACTTTTATTGCAAAGTGACCTTGTACAATTCTACCGAACCGTGTTCCATGATGTGTTGACATCTAATCCAATTTGCCCCAGCCCTTTAAAGGAACACGCCAGAAACTTTACTTGGTTGTCGCTTATTTGTAAAGCCGCCGTGCCATGTGTAGGATGTCAACCTCCAGTATAATGGAAGTTTCGTTAGTGTTCCACTATGAGACGACATTCTGAGTAAACAAGATGTTAACTTGTTGACTGTAGTTGCAAATGGTAAGTTTGTATTATTAGGTGCGTATATGAATAACAATAAATAACAATAATAGTCGAATGTGGATATTAATGTCACTACGCGAGCGGTTCAATGGTTCAGATTTCTTTAATTCACAGAACAACAAGACCCTTCAAAGCGATTCTTTATAAGCTAATATACATTTGAGATGTATCAAAACGTGATAATTTCCCATAACTACTTTCTCTGCTACATATGTCTTGCATGTTTATATATAATTTAGGTGTTATCTGCGCTTGCTGCCACATGGATAATTAAATATGCAGCCCGAATATATTGAATATTCATGCATGCGCAGTGAAACACACAGAGACTGATGACGTCACACACACAGTCAACATGTCAGATTTCGAGGTGAGTTGTTGCGAGCAATGGCTTTTTAAATCAGCAATTCGTAGACATAAAGTGTATCGACAGCTACTTTTAACAATGCAGGAAGCTTATACATTGTTTATTTATCCTGGTTCTAATGCCGCCCACTGAGTAACTTTTCGATTAAGTACAATTATAAAATCCGACCCATCATTCCGACTACCTGCGGCTGCGCGGGGGCGACGGCCGCAGTAAGTGAGGGTTGGGTTTGTGTGTCTACGAGTCTTGCCCTTCCAGTCAGCCGTTTTTGAAAAGTCCCTGTTTCCCCACTTATTTGAACAGAAACATGAAAATGTGAAATAATTCATAAGTTCACAGATTGTTTCTAATGCTACACCTAAGATTGTTGGTAAACCTGGCTGATCTGTCATCATTCAATGTAAAAGTTTTAGGTTTGTTAAAAAGTATACAACACCGTGTTGCCACGGAATTTTGCGATGTATACACAAATTATGGACCCTAGCAGATCTGCACTCTAGTATACATAAGTTTTTATTCATGAATATATTAAAAAATCTAACAATAGATCAGATCAAGCTGTGCTGCTTCATGTGAAAAGCACATTTTATATTAATAGTACTCGCTAAAACATACAAATTAAACATTTATCTTTGTCTTGTTACTTTACCGTTACTGTACACTTTTCGCGAGAATGGCCCATATGTATATATACAACATTAATTATTAGAGCAAAAATAAAGGAAAACATACAGTGCACTCTGGATAAGGTCAAACCTCCAGGGACCCATAACAATATACTGATAAGTGGAACTTCTGATAAATATAAAGTTATCAGAAGGTCCCCTTATTGGGACCTATGCCCAGGACCGAGGGAAAAGATTGACTTAACTTAGCGAAAATCAACTTGTGTGAGTTCGAGTTATCTGGAGTGCACTGTATATGACCAAAGCATACAGGTGATTATGTAGAAGCAACTTAAAAGTTCGCTTGTAATGTAATGGATTGGGATTTTAGTCTGACTGAATCAGCATCACAAGGCTCTTGCATTTCTTTCCCATTTAGCCAGCCGTACACTTGTTAATAAGTTCCATAATATAATATCTAAACTGAACTAATCTGTTCACTTCATTTTCCCATAACCCGTAAGGATCGTTAGAGCACCACTGACGACTTCTTAACCACCTCTCTCCACGTTTCCCTGTTCTACACACCCCTCTGGGAGTCGGCAAACATATTTATGCTCAGTTTCCTAAATTTAACGTTGTTTAATTGCAGGAACATTTTGACCATCAACAGTTTGAAAATAGCCGAGCTGATGGAAAGAGGAAATCGAAGAGCTCTACTCAACAGTGCCATTAATTGGACAATGGGTCACCTGACATAGAGTAGGATGGGGCATAGCGCTCAGGGTAACAAATATCGTCATAACAGTTTGCTCTATTTAATGCAATATACCTACCAATGTGTACAATATGTCGGTAATTATATTGAGTATATGTCGTGCAAATCTGACATGATTCGAATACTATGTTTTTGTAGTGTGATTAATTATGTGCATGCACCCGATTTGGGCGCTTTGCCCCGTAGATGGGGCAAAGCACACATGGGATGGGCGCTATGCCCCATGTGGAATTGCATGTATTTTTTATCAGAAGGCTACAACATGATTATCTAATAATATATCATATAATAATAATATATAATATCTAATAACAAGAATACATAACTATATTTAATGCACATACATAATGCAGCCTACAAACCAAATGAAACACGAACAAAGAAGATATCGCACCAGGGAAACTGAATGCAGTTCGCTGGTGGCTTCAGTGTAGCGACATGTGCTATGACGACGTGCTGTTGAATTTGTTCATCCAAATTAGTCTGAGTCTGATTCACAGATGTGGCAAATGTAGTATGGGTCGCCTGCAGTGCACGCGGCGTGTGTCCATTTCTTGCAGCTCATGCAGCTGAAGCCACACCTCTCTGGACTTGCTGTTGGCGTAAGGCTTGCAGCAAACGACGCATTATGTGTCTTAGTCGGTGTTCTTTTCTTGGTTTGACACACCAGACGGACCAGCAGTAGGCTCTTGTGCTGGCTTGGGCAGCTTGATCTCGCTGATTTTCTTTACCACCAGCGAACGTTTTGGTTTCTTCATGTCGCGTTTCTTCTCAGCAATTAACTTGTATGGCGAAGAAGTCAGCACGACACTGGTGGTTCTTCTCGCTACATGTTTACGCTTCTTGTTCGGCGGTGGTGACGAGCAGCTCATAATAATAGCGCGAATGTCACATTCAGATCCTGCAGGATGTTCGGCAGAAACTGCCGGTGCAGATACACCAGTGGCGACATCTGGAGCGCTGGCAACGAGTCCGGTGACGACATGGGTGGCAGCGACATGCAGACTGGAGCTTCAAGAGCTGGTTGCTATGGAGTGGTGTGGTGCTGAGATTGCCGGTACAGTTGCTGGAGAGGTGGTGATTCTGGTGCCGGCATCTTCAGTAACGACCACATCCAGGGCTGTGACTTAAGGAGTATCGACAGGCTGAATGAATGGCAATTCAAGGACATTGAATTTTGCGTCGAACTTGCTGTCGTTGAATGGCCATAAGCCGCACGTTGCAAATCCATTGACGGCAGACTGCACTGTCGCAGTAGAACTGTATGCTTGCTCAAACAATGGCATCACACCATACTGGGTGATGGCACGTCCCTTGTTGGATGTCACATGAACGGCTGAACGCAGACTTCAGTGACTTAAAACATGTCCGGTCGAGTGGTTGGAGCCGGTGTGTGCAGTGTGTTGGAAATGTCAGCAATAAGACCTCACGTTCACGGGCGAAGTCGATTGCCTCAAGCGTTTTATGGCTTTCGTGTCCATCCAACAGAAGTACGTGTGGATGGTCTTTGGTGCAGCCGGCAATCGCGACGAAGTGTTTGAGCCACTTCATGAACAGAGCTGAGTCGATATAGCCTGAACCACGATCATTCACTGCACCAATCGAACCAGTAGGGGCACCGTTCACGTGGGCCTCCACCATTCTCTTGCGAGGGAACACAAACGGCGGAGGAATGTAAGAACCGGCAGCGCTTATACAGCACAGCGCGGCAATGTTCTTTCCACGCTCACCGCTCGAAACCTTTCGCACCTGCCTTGTTCCAGTTTCGCATACGACCTTCCCCGCCTTCGCTACCGCCGTCAAGCCAGTTTCATCGCATTTCCAAATGGCAGTAGCTCTGTGATCCCCTCCTTGCAGGACATCTTTGTACAAAGCAAATAACGCCATAACTGCATCTCGGTTGAAACCTTCGACACGGGCCAGGCTAGTGGAAATTGGCGCACGAATCGACAACTCTGGGTGGCGCTTCATGAAATTTGACAGCCAGTCCTTTCTAGCTAGCCCACGCTCGTCATCAAAATTGTGCTGTATGCCCAATTTTGCGGCAACAGAGTTAGCCAAACGCCTGGCATCAATAGTTGTCAATCCGTACATTCTCTTGGCCATCTCCTTTGCATAATCTACCAATTGTGCTTCAAAGGCACTTGAGAATACGCGACGCTTGCTGCCCATAGCAACAACGCCAGGGAGCTGTCCAACACCAGAGCAATGGCGCCTTAGTGTGTGCCTTGGTATTCCATAATCTGCCCCTGCACCTCGTATACTCTGTCCCTCGTGGACAGCCGCTACAGCTAACGCCAGTCGTTCAAACCCACACGACCCCTGTGTAGACTTTCTTTTGTACGTTCGAACCATGCTGTCTCTCAATCTGAAACGAACATGCTGTAACTGTTATACTTATAATAAACACAAGAACGTTTGATAAAATTATATCATTAAAATTCACACGGACACACACACAAACACACAATATTATAAATAATGGTGTGTGTGTTTGTGTGTATGCGCGCTAAACACAAACAATGATTATATATAATGTATATTGTATTTGCACAACGACATGCCATCTAAAATATATTCACAATGGTATTTTTATATAAATAATTGCAGATGGGGCATAGCGCCCAGGCATGGGCGCTTTGCCCCAATTCACAGGTGGCGCTTTGCCCCACTGGCGACTATGCTGAGAACGTTTGAGTCATGACATTTTCTTTTATCGCTCACCGTAACTGAAGGCATGAAAATGCAGGTTATATAACATAGCTTAGAAAGGTATTCCAAGCGTTTCAAAATTCGTAACCATTTAGGGGAAATTTATTGATTAATATGGAAGGGATCTTATAACAAATAATAAAGAAACGGTAAATCAGCTGTACTTACATCGTGTTCGATTCTGTAAAGCCATAGTACGTTGATGTGTCGTCAGGTCTCAGAAATTAATCATTTGATCGCTATGTGGAGCCATCAAATGCAATATTCGCCAAGATAGTGGCATGGGCGCTACGCCCCAACATGGGCGCATTGCCCCACCTTACTCTAAGATGGTGCCTGACTTTGTTCTGCCACATTCTGTTCTGTGCGATATCTACTGGGAAGTTGTGCATCATTTCATGTTTCAAATGGATGTGTGTTTATCTGATAGCTTTGTGTTTCAAAATGCATAGCACTGCTATAAATTGGACAATGTGTTAACTGAAACAGTAGTGAAGAAGATTTTGTTCTGCCACATTAGTTCCGTGCATTAGTTCCGTGTGGCTTCTGCTGGGAATATGTACATCACTACATGTTTCAAATGGATTTGTGTAATCGATCGATTTGTGCATCCAAATTCACAACATTCCGTCATTATGTTGCAAAATATGAGTACATAGTAAAAGTTATGCCTTCTTATGCTCATCATGTTTGGATTGTGTTTTATAGCACATTCTTCCAAATTTGTTGAAACTAGTTTGTGTTAGGTTAACTATACTGGGAGTAGTACATAAAAAGGTGTCGATAAAGTTGCTATTACAATAATTTTGAAAATTCATAAAATATAAATGTTCCACAACATTCAAAATGTTTTAGGGATCTTCTTGAGTTAAATACACCAATATGATGACTGAAAACAGTGTTTTAAAATATGCGTTACTTTGTAATTTTATAACTTTATTTCCATCATACTATGGTCATTTTATTTATTATCGAAACGGGAGTTCGACAGAAAATAATTCAATATATTTTTCTCTAAGTAATGTATTAACATTAACAAAATAATGGTCAAAACAAATAATTATTGCATTGCCAGCACAAAATAAAACATGTTGTTACACTGATGCAATACACTTTAATATTTTGTCGACAATATGCTCTACATATCTACGTTTTTCAAACTAAAAGTAAACCTTATGTACATAGAAAAGTACATAACCACCTATGCTATTTTAATATCGTACAATATTTCATGCTATGCATAATGTTGCATTTATACTTCTTATGGAAATAGCAGCTGAATTTATGGTGCAAACAAAATGGTTTCATTATTGAATGTGTCTTGGCTTCAATACGTTTCTGTTACCTAAACGTTTAATTAAAACTAAACTTTAAAATGTATAGCCAGATGTACCTAGTAAAAAAAGAACATGATAGTACCATAGGTGATATTTCGTATGTTTTATATACCAATAAAAACAATGCCAACCATTCAATCGATTCAGTGAAAATGTCATCGGCGGCTTCGGCCTTGGTGCGTGGAGACCTGGGTTTTTCTTTTAAATCAATCCGTCTGTCATGACCTGTCGCTATGTTCATTCTGCGTTGATTCCATATATTTTCTTTCTTTTCTTTGCTGAATATGTGACATAAACAACAGCTAGTCCACGTTTCCTTTTGATTATCGGTCACGACTCATTCGCACGGCGGTGGCTAATCCAAATACACACAAGTTGATGACGTTTTTTTGCACCTGTTAAGTCGGCGTAGCTAATCGAAATCTGACGGACAGTCCCGATTATTTATGAGCATGTCTTATGCGGATCGTGAAGGTGGGCCCCAAGTAGAAACTCCGCGTACGCGGAGTTATTTTTACGATATATTTTCATGGTCATTAATTATTAATAAAACATAATTCTAATGAAATACAGGCATATAATTACATGAAATAATCATATTAACAGATTATTTGATAATTGCGTACATTACAAAGATATTAAAAATCTCAAAGAACCGCTTTAATAATAACATGTCACAGTATTACAACAAAACACACAATAATCATCAGAGAAGGACAACGCTAGTCGTTCATGTGTCCTCAACCCGACACTCCAAATGACGATATCTTCAGAGATAACCCGTTGTAATCCTACATCCACTATTTTATATAAAAAATAGCCATAACAAATAATTACAATTACACAACAAAAACATATACTTTACTGATATTGACCCATCGCAATACCGCATCTATCATTCTATAACAAAAGGAAATCATAATTTCCTAACCAAAATATACACTTCACTGCCATTAACCCATTGTAATACCACATATATTATTCTATCAAAATAGCCATAACAGGTCATTACAATTATATTGCATCCAGTGCCATGACATTCATGTAATAGCTAAAAGTGAAATATCCATGTACATTCGAGCCTCGTTATAACGTGCCCCGTTATTACGCGGATTCGGTTGTAACGCGATCGGTCGTGGACCCCGAGTTTCTGCCGCCATGTGGGAAATAAGAGCTATGGCAAAATGTATTAACGGGATAACAACTGTCACTTGTTTTGTGTGAAGTTATTCTCGTCTTTGTCCGCTACATGTGTGTTTTGAAAGACTACTCTAGTTGGCAGACAATAAATTTAACGTTGGCGTAACCGTGGCGTAGAGCCTACGGATCCAGGACAAAACCCCAACGAACAAAATACCAACGGACGTAACCCCAACGGACAAAACCCCAACGGACATAAATCCAACAGACAAAACCCCAATGAACATAACCCCAACGGACAAAACCCCAACGGACAAAACCCCAATGGACATAACTCCAACGGACAAAACCCCAACGGACATAACACCAACAGACAAAACCCAAACGGACAAAACCCCCAACCTCATATCTCAAATGTGGACAAAAACTCAACGCTGCCTAGAATGTTTTGGTGTATCATAAATTGTGTATGTATACATTATATACCCTTATTTAAATAAAAGAGTTGAACATATAAAAATATATAGTAATGCACTTTAGGTTTTGTATCCAAAATTGTTGATAGAGATTATTATATTTTCCAATTAGGGGTATAATCAACAATAACAGCATGGCTTGGGTAAGTGTATATCCTTTTGAGTACAATTACATGTTTGACTTTTCCTTTCATCTTTCAACTTATCGACTCTTCAAGAATTCCTAGAAGGTGTTGGTGTGTGTATCAGGTTTCAATAGATGTACAGATCATCATTAGATCTGGTATCACATGGCATGTACACATTAAACAGTAATAATGACATGCTTTGCATAGGTATATTAACTGCACATATTCTATTAGAGTTCATGGTGACTGGGGAGACAATACAATTCAAGGACATTTTCCACAACATGGAACATCCACCATATCCTCTGCTATTTAAAAAACATGCTATTATCTATTCCAGAAACATCATGAGATAAAATGCTAACACAGTTATCACAGGGTATGTTTATAATCCTATGAAACTGAGATACCAATAACCAATTTTCCTGGAGTAAAACAAAATCATGTGCTTTGATGAGCTCTGAGACATATTCAGGCTTACCTGGACCAAAGCCAGTACAATTATAACTTGAAATAGTAAGGTTACTAGCCATATTAAAAATCGTACATTATGTCAGAAGATAATGAAATCAGAACGTGTTACGCGCGTCCTTGAAGCGGAATCTACGAATGCTGATGCCATCTGGCCACACACTGCTGTCAAACAGCTTATCACATTATGTGAGAGGTACTGTTAATTTGAATGAACTGTTTTTAGCCTCATTATGTGACACACACTTAACATTCAACACAATGAAGCCCTTGCTTTCCATATAGGTCTTTAAATCATCCGGCTTAACTTCTTTAGAGACCCGTGATACAAATATTTATCTAATGATTTACCATTTCTTGCTGCCGTGAATGTTTTTGAGGCGGTAGCCGTTCCAGTAACTGTCTTTTGAGTCATGCGTGTCTCGTTCTTACGCCGAAGGCAGCACGGAATTTCGAATTATATCAATGCGACCTTGCGTGTCAACATCGTCAACAACCAGTGCAGCACTGCCAACAACAGTAGTCGAGCCAACGGTCCTACTCGCTCGTGACTCGTAGTGCTTGCCTACTTACTCGTTTTATAGAACCAGAATCCATTCTTTCTTCTTATGTTTCCCCGACTAATCGGCGCTAGTCGGTGTTACTTTCACGGTCTGCTTCTTCTACTGCTTGTCAGTAGCAGTCATCAGTGTCTCTGCGAAAGACCGACTGGGGGTGGAAGCGGCTTTTTTGTGAGTGTTGATATATCACCCTCCGTGCGCAGACGTTTTTCAGTGTTTGTGCTGACGCTGTCACTAAGCTGGCTCTCTACCACTGCCAGCCGCTTGACTAGAGACGGCTCCAACAGCTCACCTGGCGAATATTTGGGCAGTCGCACGATGTCCTGTGCGTTTAGCACAACACATGGTGGAAAATTCAGAGCGTATACTTTCCTCAGGGCTGTCAGGATGTCGTCCGTGTTCCCATCTTCGGAACTTCTTGATGTAGTGTCCACCCTGTGGATCATTTTTGTCGATAATATCCACGGGCTTATACGCATCACACAGGGCGTGTTTCGCGGCTAAAATGTCACACTTTGTGAAGTGCGATAAAACAACCGTTTTTACTTGTTCCCTTGGAGGATATGGCCGACAATGTAGGCCAGAACGTAATCATTGATCGTAATAGCACTGTTGGCAGTCTCTATCATGACGGGTGGGTCGTGTGACCCGACTTTACTTGCATCGACATAATTGGTGTCAGCGCTTCGTTCGGTCACCGCGCTTGATCTTGTGGGTTTACCCATTACGTCAGAATGCACTTAAACCCACTTGAAAGTGTCAGTTGCAGATAGCACCCAGGACAGTGTCACGCTTCAGCGGTCAGCTGGCATTCAACGCGTTTGCACAACAAGACCCATCACGGGCGATAACTTGACTTTAAAACGCCTCATAAAGTTTTTAACGACAAATATGACTCGATAAAAAAACATGTTGGTATATGCAGCGCTCATGCTCCTGCTGTGTGCTGTCAAAATTGACACACCGTGCCTCAGTCGCTTCTGGATCCTGCAGGTTACTTCACAGTGCCAGAACAATGCAACAAATCAAATTTTGATACGGTATACCTCGAATTTATAATAGCTTACAAAGAATCCCTTTAATAGGTGCGTGAATGTATTTAAAACAATTGACAAACATCTCAGACGGGCTGGATACATACACAATTAATACTCAGACAGACAGACAGACAGACAGACAGACAGAAAGACAATATTTATTTTGAGTAAAGTGTAATACATAAATTAGTTTAAACAAATGCAAAGTCATGTCTGGTTTAAGAATGACAGATGTAACAGTTAGAAATATGACAACATGATTCATAGTTCTTGATAATGTAATTTTTTGTATAAGTGGAAAAACCATATAAACTATGTATATAAATTTTATCAAGGATGATGTTTGGAGTATTGTTAAAAGTTTGTATAATGTTGTGTCTGATGTACTTTTTTGCATATTGACTCAAACGTTGGACTCTCGATAAGCCGAATCTTGTTAAATCAGTGGTGAACCAAGTCAATTAAAGTGATTATGTTCATTGCTACCGTGCGCAGACAGGTGGCGTAATCAACAGAATCTAATCGGTTTTCACATCGGCAGTCTTCTACACATTGAATAATGGAACATGTTGAACAAGACCCGGCCTAAATCGATCGTCGCAGCCAGTTAACATTATCCGTAAATTTCACCACTGTTCCATCTGTGTTAAACTAAATCTGTCCCATGCATATTGTTGTACAATTTATTGTTCCCAACTCTGGGTATGATCTCATAAAGTGTATGTACGATTGCACACCTTCTTAATGCCAATGTGGTCCAACTGGGCCGAATCTTTGTATATTGTGAAACGGTGATTTTATATAATGTTTTACATATTTATTTAACTTATTCTTTATTTTTTTCTCTATTTATGTGTCTAACTTATTTATTTTTAAAAAGCTATGTATTGTTTTTATATGTACCAATTGCACATGGTTTTTTTTCCTGAAATAAATTTATTCGTACTAGTATAAATCAACAATTTGTCCTTCAGAATTGTACATTTGTAACGTGTAGACATAGGTAATCCATGTACAATACCGTGGTAAATGGACCCCGAGTGTAGGCCCTGCGACTGTTCTGTGACTGCCACTGGTTATCACTACGTTGATGTACGTGCGGGCGGGTAATCGTTGATGTACGTGCGGGCAGGTAATCGTTGATGTACGTGCGGGCGGGTAATCGTTGATGTACGTGCGGGCGGGTAATCGCTGATGACACTGGATATTTCTATTTACGGTTTCCACACAACCCACGAGGGTCGAACTTCAGACAATGTTTGCAAGTACATGAAGTCAAAAACACGAGATATCAGCTCCATGTCTGCTACGCCGACAATCCAAACATGGACAACATTTGGTTTACAAGTATTATAAACTCTTGCAGAGTATTATAAAGTTATAACTTCATTTGCTTACTGGGTCTTTACCAATTATGTATACGTTGTAGGATATTTCAAAAAGATAAACACACACGCTCGCACGCAAACACTAGTTCAAAATACCACTGTATGGGTAGTATTTTAGCGTATGTTAAAACACAGTAGTGCTTTCTGGTATAGGTTCAATAAACTATGAGTTCATTCAAAACATTCGCTAATAATTATATATTTTATAAGTATTTTCATACTGCATCAAATGTTTAACGATTCGGTACTTAATAATGCTAATCTAGATTGGTCTTTTAATATTTAACAATGTATATTTTTGGACACACTAATGTTTTGCGTTGAGTCGACATTTCTCAAAAGTCGACCTCTGTGCGCGACGATAATAAATCACAAAAATGTTTACTCGGCCGAGCCCCGAGTTCGGGGCAAACTGCGGTTTACCGGTCTGGAAGGAGGTTCCGGTCTGAGAGTAAGTTCCTGTTCCGCAAGCGCAGTACAAAAATGGATGTTTGGAAGACATCACTAGGTGGGTAGATGAGGGATCACCAGTAGATATCATCTATTTAGATTTTCAAAAAGCTTTCGACAAAGTACCACATCAAAGATTACTCCTTAAGCTAAAGGCCCATGGCATAGGAAATGGTATAATAAACTGGATAGAAAAATGGCTGAATGACAGAAGACAACGTGTAGTAGTTGATGGGGAGGCTTCAAACTGGAAATCGGTATTGAGTGGGGTACCACAGGGATCAGTACTAGGACCTATATTATTCTTAATATATATCAACGATTTGGACGATGATATAACAAGCAAGGTGTTAAAATTTGCGGATGATACAAAAGTGTTTAGAAGGATTAAAAGTGATGGAGACAGACAGCATTTACAAGATGATCTTGATAGGTTGATCAAATGGTCTGAAAAGTGGCAAATGCTGTTCAATTTTGGGAAATGTAAATGCCTCCACACAGGTCATGGGAATGAAGAGGTAAAATATAAAATGGGGGGTACTGTTCTAAGTACTACTGTAAAAGAAAAGGACTTAGGGTTAACCATTAGTTGCTGATATGAAGGTTTCAGAGCAGTGCGGAATTGCAGCGTCAAAGGGAAATCAAATCCTTGGATTAATTAGGCGAAATATAGCGCATAAGAAAAAAGAATTAATAGTACCGTTGTACAAAACAATAGTGAGGCCTCATTTAGAATATTGTATACAAGCATGGAGGCCATATCGCAAGAAGGACATAGATATGCTAGAAAGAGTACAGAGGAGAGCGACTAAAATGATACCAAATCTGAGGGATCTTAGTTACGAAATACGCCTAAAAGAATGTGGTTTAACAACACTAGAGACCAGGAGATTGAGAGGAGATCACATAGAAGTGTTTAAAATATTGAATGGTTATGAAAATATTGATAGAAACATTTTTTTCTCAGTTAAGAAAGATAGAAGGACCAGAGGACATGAAGCTACATTAGTAAAGGAGCAGTGTAGATTAGATATAAGAAAGTTCTCATTCTCACAAAGGACTGTAAATGAATGGAACAGATTATCTCCTGATTGTGTTGGTGCTAGTAGCGTGAATATGTTTAAAAATAAAATCGACACACACCTAAAAAAGGCGGGATACATGTAGATAAAAAGTATTGGACTCTCGATAAGCCAAAAGGCTTCCTTGTCCACCTGCCATCCAGAGTAATTTTCTGGATGGCAATCTTGTTAAATCTTGTTAAATCTTGTTACATCAAATGCGACCCGCGGTGAGCAACGTGACCTCAGCTGACCGATCAACTTTGATCCTTGCTCGACGCACGCGGCCACTGAGTTACATAATTAATATTTTTTCGTTTGCTGTAGCGACCGTTACTCCACTGACCTACTTGCCCCCCCCCCTACGGTGCTGAACAGTGAACGTACATCTGCGCGTGAGTATACACTGTCTACATATCACATACTTCTGACTTACAGGTAGATCACACACAACATTTCAGCTTGATACATGCCAAATTTGGCAGAGACGTGAGTCATTTATAAATTGTTCCCCTTAAGATTTCAGCTTCATACACGCCAAACTGACGGAGATATGTGTCTTTTAAAGTGCGGAGATTTGTGTTTACCACAAAACCCGCTATGCGTATAAACAACGCTCAAAACTGCAGCTCTGTGTGACGAAATCGCAAAATACACAACGCTCTGAGACAATTACATCAAAATAAAACACATTTTTTTTGCAAATAATTACAAGTTATGCTAATTATGAGGTTTTGCTATGTATATTAACAATTACAAAGGTAACCGTATCATTAACGTAAACTATAATATAACTGGGTCACGCATAGTTTCGGCAAACACCGTGTTTAAGCGGGCCAGAAATAGGCGCTAACCTTTGATATGTATTGAGTGTACGCAAAACGGAACCGGAACTTACTCTTAGTCCGGAACTTACTTCCAGACCGTACAGCTGCGGACCGAAAGTAGGCGCTAACCTTTGACATGAACAAGCGCATGCGCAATACGCAAAACGGAACCGGAATTTATTCTCAAACCGGAACCTTCTTTCAGACCGGCTTCATGAAGCGGCTAAGAACGTTCTTAACGCTAATATGATTGTCTTAGTAAACAACGTGATTAAGCGTGATTAAGCGAACATAGTGTAAAGTGTGGACCCCTTCAGGACTGCGTGCGTCTTGGGGTCCGACCTCACAGGAATGCATGTGTGTTGTGTAAGTTGGGTTCACGCTTGCCAGAATCGGACTTAAATTACACCCCCGATTCTAGGTGTCTGTATGAGTAGTCGGTAAGTAGAAACGCTAGATTCCAGTTTCATGTTGAATTTATTCACGAATAATATAGAACACTTCATGTACACATTGTCGATATAAGGTAAGTTCTGCTTTAACTCATCAACTAAGTGAAATCAAGACTCTGGATTGTACTACATTCCCGCCGCCTCCAGAGTATCTACGTTTAAAATGTAAAAAAGTGGCTGGTAATTTTAAGAGAAACAAAGTATGGACTAACAGTTCCATATTAAAGTTGTAATTGTGATTCTAAAGTAATGCCAGATACATCTTCGACCGCCCCCTCTCCTCCAGATTCTCTAATCAACCTCCTTTTTAAAGCCCTTCTTTATTACCCGGCAAACCTCCTTCACGCATGCGTGTTTATGCATCCGTATACCACTGCACATGCGTACTTCACTTATTAAGGCTTCCGTCTCTACAAGGACGTCAGTGTAACCTAACCACGTTCTGCCTGTCAATCCGGCAGGATGAGCTTTTTCTTTCAGCCTACCTAATGTGAATTATAGTGTACCCTCTATTGAATACCTTTGTCTCCACTGCGACTTCCATAAAACAAAATAAATGAGACTCGATTACTTGTAGAGACGAGGCAGATTAATGTTACCACGCCCCTAGACTGCGTCGAGTCCGATCTTAATACCTTTCTATACAATTTCTACGTTTCTAATTATACAGGCTGGATTAATGTTCCTACGCCCCTAGGCTGCGTCGAGTCCGACATACCTTTCTATACAATTTCTACGTTTCTAATTTATCCAGCGCATTGTCATCTAAATATATTGCCTTCGCCAACTCTTCTTCTAAATGGCTAATTATTCCAACCGAACTGAGATCCAGGTGGTTTCTACAATAGGAGTTTACGCACACACGTGACGCTAAGTAATTGCGTAACTTAAGTATGCTTCATGAAACGGGCCCTTGGCGTTAGAGAATCGTGTACGCGTGGAGTCGTCGACCTAAGTGCAATTAACATAAAGGTCTGCGTTTGATAGGGTTTACCATTCCAATCATTCGGTATACGGCTGAGCTGCAGGTCTGTTTTCAATCAACTGTAGCGACCGAAGGCTTCACGTCGTCAGTTGGACTGTAGGTTTTGAGGGCGTCGTACGTGTTTCGTCGCTGTTTTACCGAGACGTCGCTTCAGCAGGTAATACAATTAAAACATCTACAACTATGCGATCAATGGCGTAAAGGCGTGAGTTGACTCAGAACTCAGAATACATTTAGTTGACCTATAAATACGATACATATACAACGAATAAAAAGGGTGTGTGCTTTGCCCCACATTAAACGTGAATCATTTTTTTTAATACGTAAATCATACATATTTGGAGGGCAGCCAACGCCAATCGCCAACGACTGCGACAGACACGGCACTTAGAAGAAGACAGCAGACAATTCGCTTATCGTCAAAACTGGCCGTCGGAAGTTTCCAAAAAATATGTGTTTAGCAAGCCAATAGGTCATGTGGCGGGTAGGCTAATAGCACAGGCTGGGGAACGTGACTGGACAACAAGTTTTGATCATTCTGGACAATCGACAAAAAAGTCAATCGAATCGGTCGTTTCACAAAGCGTAAAATTATCAGACAGTCATGTTTTACAGCTGATCATTCCTAAAACATAAAGTGGCGGATACGTTCTGTTCTAAGTATTATCATTAAAAAGGACTTACGCGAAACAATCAGTGCTGACTTGAAAGTTTCAGAGCAATGCGAAATAGCAGCTACGCCGCATTAATATATGTGGCCAGTTCGTTGACGCCTCCACCGTTATCCGAGATCTCTCACCACCAGTGAGAAAGTCCTGTTTGTACATAGTAAATGTTTGTCCACGGACGAGTAACATCACGACTTGCCATAAGGCAGTGCGATGCTAGTTGGAATAACCGATCGTCTCCTGCAGTCTGGAAATGGTTCATCGGTCAGCGGCTCGCATTGTCATGCAGATTCGGCTAGATGATCGGCAGTCCATGACTACAGTACTGCAGCAGCTACACTGGTTGCCTGTGATGAGACGGATTGAGTACAAGATACTGATCCGCACAGGGCACTCTACGATGGTATGCCTGGGTATTTTGCGGCACTACGTCACCAGTACGCAGCACGCCGTTCCCTACGTTATGCAAGCTGGCTACTTTTGGAAGTTCCAAGAGTGAACTTTAGAACGTTTCGACCGCCAAGCATTTGCCAGTGCTGGCCCCACTCTACGGAATAAACTGCATATGAGCATTACGTAACAACCTCCCGCAACTAAAGAAGCAACTAAATGCATTTCTTTTCTCCACATTCAGGGTTTTACATATCTGATTTTGGATTGTCAACTATCTTATTACATATTATCGATCTTAATTATTTAGTCTACTTAAAATAATTTATGCATGTGCACATTTGTTTCAGTTTTTCCTGAATTAATTTGAAGCTACTTAGAATTTGATATGTTTGTGAAACATGTTTGATAAAGTTTTATACCTGGTTTATTCATGGGTTTGTAAGCCAACACGATGGTGAAGTGGTGGGTATATAAATGTATGCTTGAAAAGGAAAGCCACCATTATGGTATTTAATTAACCTTTCTACTAACTTAAATATCACCGACGTTAAACTCGCTGGTCTGTAATTCTTTTACCTATTTCTCGAACCCTTTTATAGATAATGGTTAACATAGCGTTTGCTTAGTTCCATTCAAAAGGAGCCAATCGTTTTCCTACCGACAAGTTGAAATGGTTGCAGGTGACATGTACACGTACTGATCTGTTTTACGGTTTCCAATAGTAGTTTGAGTGGAGTCTCATCTTCTCGTATTGTCCTCAGTTTCCTTAATCTTCGTAGCTACCATTTCCCCCGTTACAATTAACGACCCAAAACGTCTGATTTAGTCTCCTGAATTTAGCATTTGGTACTGGTAATGAATTAACATCTTCCCTAAACACATAATTGAAGTGCCTTTTTAGGCGTTTTACTATTAAGAATCCTTTTGATGTTATATTTCCACCACTTTCTTCTAATGGTATAACCTAGTCGAGATCGCTTTGCCTGCTCCGTGCATGTCCGTAATATATATTGTTGTCAAAACCTTCTTTTGGAATTTCTAATTTCAGCTGTAACTTTATTAAGGTATAGTAGTATTCATAATTTCCTGTACGTCTGCATACCTTCCATACCATTTGCTTCTAGTTCATTTTCCAGTAGCTTCTTTTGAGAAGTGGAATTTGTTTATATTCCCAACAATTGAACACGCTTTTATTTCCACATCTCAATGACGTTGTATATGCATTTCCACTCGAACATTACCTGTAGACTTACGCGTAATAAGCCTCCTAATTGTATCGAACGTATGTCGCAGCACCTATTATCATATGTTTCGAATTGTGAAAACACGATACTCTTGACGCCAGTGTATGCAAAAGGTGCGATTTTCATTACGCATCTGAGAACGATAGAATGACATGACACGTCGTTAACGCAGTAATATTTAATACCCGAAACTTTGTACATGCAACTCAACATTAATAACGTAGGCACTAACTTGGTAAGCTTATTTCACTGGTCTTTGTTTCGATATCGCATGTGGCAAACACACGAACATTAGTATCTTTCTTTGACATGCGATAACGAAATTGATACTGATGTGCAAGATATGAAATGATGTCAGTTGTCCGAGTTCAAGGCCTGATGTACCGGCCGAGAATCACGTCAAGATCACGCTTGACGTAGCGACGCAGCGCGATACCGATTGCCCAGTGTCCTCCGGGTCTAGGTATGTCCCATCTGTGACGTGGGAATACAATGGCACCAGCAGCCATCTTTCTTCAGTTCCAGGCAATTCACCTCCGGTGCGTTATCGTCAACTCTGAATTTCTCTGTCTACGCTTACATTCCCGTTGCGTTCAAGGGCGAGTCGCCAGAGTCGAACAACAAAAGTGACTGGCCGTCTATATTTCCTTCGACCATGCAAAGCTTACAAAGCATTAGTTTACATTCATAAACTGCCAACAAATGCGAATACGGGCATCGATACAACAAAATTAATCGAATTGGATGAATTCTGCTTGCTTAATGTTACTCTTTTGTATAAGACATTCATGAATATGTGAATCTGTAATTGGCGAAATGAAAATTCCATATCTCATGACGGGAGGTGGACCTATTCTCTTGTAATTATAACAAGTTGTAGCCTTCTGTGACTGTACGTTCGATTAAAAGTATGGGACACTGTTTCTTTTTTTGGCATGTCGATGGGAGACGCATTAGTTTTTCGTCCCTTTCGTTCCAGTGTGCAAGCGTATCATATCAAGTGTTTTCAGTGGTATTCTGCAGACGGTCGCGCCCTCCAACGGATAACGTTTACCGCTGTGTGGCACTGCGGCCCGTGTGACGTCTACTCACACTCGAGCGCCCAATCGGCCAGTGGTGGCTTCAATACGTCGTAACAGGGCTCGAAATGTTTTGTTTTAGCCTGCAAGCAAACAGAAATAATATAATAATTATTTCAGCTGGAACACGTTGTTGACCTCAACTAAACGAACCAATATAACGGGCTACTGATGTTGTTTTGGTCAGTTCGACGATTCAGTGGTGTCAAACATATCAGCCAACAGAGGACGTTTATAAAGATTTACAAGATTGTCATCCAAATATTTCACGTGGATATGGAAGTCGTTGGCTTATTGAGAGTCGAATAAGTTTAATTTGTTGTATAGCCCGCCGTTATCAGATATATGTAAAGGGTATTATTAAATATTATTCACATCGCAAACATTGAACCATAACGCGCAACCATAACACTCTCATAAGAAAAATGGTTGCAGTCATTTATTATTCTTTTTAAGAATACGTAGGCCTCTACGTTCTCATATTCAACGTACTCTATTCCTGTGCTGTTTTTGTTATTACTACTGCCGTCTATTAGTTTGAAAACAAGATTCATTTCAATATCTTCACAACCATTCAACATTTTATAAACGTCTAATTGGTCTCCCGTTAGTCTCCTAATAGGGCTATATTTATAATGTTGTCAAACTACATTCTTTTAGGCGGCTTTCACAACAATGTTACCTCAGTCAGAAATCAGCTTAGTTGATCATCGTTGTACTCTTTCTAACTTACATGAAGGCCTTGCAACCAGAGCGGTCTAACCCAAAGAGCATTGTTTTTAGATAATTGATATTGAAGTGTTTAAAGTATAAACAATAAATAAATAGCACTAACAATGTTGTTCACAGGTATAATACATATAATGTCACCTTCTTAAACATATCGTATGCAATATTCCAAACATGGCCTAGCTATTGCTTTATGCAGTGCTACAATTAGCTGATTCTGCTTTTAATATGATATTTCTCCAAATATTAGCCATAAACTTTAATTACCCTTTGAAGCTGCAAATACACATTATTACACAATATTAGTTCGGTGGGGGGTCGGAGATAGGAATATTTAGAGAAGTGGTGGTGTGCATTTTGATGTTTTGGTGAGTGTCAAGGCGACTACAGCTTGATTAATTAGTGAGCTTCAACGGGGGTACAAATGAAGATTTTTGAAGAACATCAAGGGGGTGCAATTGAAGGTTTTTGGTGGGCATCAACCCCCGTATGATAACACCGACGGGTACTGGACCAGAGAGCCGAGGCGGTCAAGACAGATACACTTGTTGTTGTATGTAAGTAAGTAAAAAGAAAGCCAATTGTATTTCCTCATAAACATGATACACAATACATTTCAAGACAAAAGCAACACAGATGAGGTGGCTACCAGAGAAGATAAAAGCGTATCGAGCTGGTAGCCTAATAAATCAAACTAAATATACTACACTTCTGTATATAAATAACATTACATATATAAACGTTAAACAGCTGAGTCAATGCAATAGTTTCAGGTTGACTTCATTTAAAGAAAGCTATTCCTAATGTAAGGAAAACTGATGATTAAAAGCCTATTCATTACACACAATTATAGTTCAATTAGTTTAATAAAAGCCAACTATAAATCTCCTGGATTTTTGCTTAAACATATTGAATGATGTTGCATTTTTAATATCTACAGGTAGTGTATTCCAAAGTCGTGTCCCTATTATTTTCAAAACATTTTCTCCGATTATATTTTTAGATCTTGGTATATATACAGAGTATATATATATATATATATATAAGTTTGCCTCCTCCTGTCTTGAAGTTCTCGTCATGACCTCATTATTAAACTTGGTGAAATAGACCAGAAAGTTGTTTCCTACGCTGTTTGTACACAAATAGACCATTAAGTATATATAATTCCTGAACATTTTAAAATATTAAGTTCCCGGAGTAAGGTAGTAGCACTGTCACTACGGTTACACTTAGCTAATGTTTTTATGATGGAATACACCTGATAGCTTAGACACCTTTATACAAAGTTCATTAATATGTTCAGACCATGATCGTTTACAGTCCAGATAGATGCCCAAATATTTGGCTAAATGAACCAGTTCAATTTGTTTGCAATGCAGCAGCAATGGCATAACTGAGCGATCCACATGTCTACCAAATATTGTGTAGCAAGTTTTACTCAGATTCAGCTGATTGTGCCTGAACGAAGTACTAAATGATTCTCACTCATCCCGGGCCGTACATGCAATGTCCTTGATATCCTTAGCACTAATGAACATATTGGTGTCGTCTGCAAACAAACGCAAATATCAATTTTTTTTATAAATGAAACCCCGCGGAACGCCGATTTGATCATGTGCATATCCTGATACTACGCCATTAGCGTTAACACATTGCCACCTATCGCTTAATAGTAGTCTAGCTTATACAACAGTATTTCATGATCAACGGTGTCAAAAACTTTATTAGATCAAGGTAGACCTCCATAATTAAATCGTCATGTTCGATATATTTCCTAACGTTTTCTATTATTTCGATAAGAGCTAATGTAGTAGAATGTTCTTTGCGAAATCCAAATTGATGATTGGACAAAACATAATTTCTCTCTGGGAAGTCTAATAACCTTTTCAACACTAATTTTCTATGATTTTTTGAAGACACTCGTCAAACTTTTTGGTAAATAGTTACCTGGTATACACTTTGATCCTTTCTTAAATACCGGTATTACTTTTAACACTTTTAATCATCGTGGACAATGGCCTCGGAAAACAAAAAATTACATGTACATAAATCAGAGGCTTATAAATGATGTGGCATGACAGCTTTAACAAACAAGGACAATTGTCAATACCTGATACATTAGAATTAGCTAACTTGTTTATTTCTTTGATCACTTCTTGATGACAAACTAGTGCAAGAAACGTAGTATTGTTTATGGGTCACTTAGAAATTGCCTAAATTCATTTCCGAGATTGTATGATTTTGACATATCTTTACCAACTGTCGCGAGGAATTTGTTCATTTCATTGGCGATACTTTCATTTTCTTTTAATTCAGTGCTCCTTGCACCCATACAATCAGCAGATAATCTGTTCCATTCATTTGTGAAAATGAGAACGTTCTTATATCTAATCTACACTGCTCCTTTAGTAATGTAACTTCATGTCCTCTGGCCCTTCTCTTTTTCTGAACTGAGAAAAATATTTCTATCAATATTTTCATAACCATACACTGTTTTAGGCACTTCTATCTGATCTCCTCTCAATCTCCTGGCATCTAATGTTGTTAAACCACAATCATTTAGGCGTATTTCGTAACTAAGACCCCTCAGTTTGGGGATCATTTTAGTCGCTCTCCTCTGTACTCTTTCCAGCATATCTATGTCCTTCTTGCGATATGGTCTCCACGTTTGCATACAATATTCAGAATAAGGTCTAACTATTGTTTTGTACAGCGGAATTATTAGTTCTTTTTCTTTATATGTTATATTTCGCCTAATTAATCCAAGAATTTGATTTCCCTTTGAAGCTACAATTCCGCACTGCTCTGAAACCTTCATATCAGAAGTAAGGATAACCCTAAGTCCTTTTCTTTTACAGTAGTACTTAGTACAGTACCCCATTGTATATTGTACATCATCGTTCCCATGTCCTGTGTGGAGACATTTACATTTCCCAAAATTGAACAACATTTGCCACTTTTCAGACAATGTTAACAACATGTTAAGATCATCTTGTAAATGCTGTCTATCTCCATCACGTTTAATCCTTCTAAACAATGTTGTATCATCCGCAATTTCTACACCTTGCTTGTTATGTCATCGTCCAAATCGTTGGCATATATTAATAATAATATAGGTCCCAGTAATGATCCCTGTGGTACCCCAGTCAAAACTGATTTCCTGTTTGAAGCCTCCCCATCAAGTACTACCCGTTGTCTTCTGTCAATCAGCCATTTTTCTGTCCAGTTAATTATACCATTTCCTGTGCCGTGAGCCTTTAGTTTAAGCAGTAATCTTTGATGTGGCACTTTTCTTTGTTAAAAGCTTTCTGAAAATCTAAGTAGATGACATTATGTTTAACAAGAAAATCCACCACGTGATCTTTAATTAGTGTTTTTAATAATTTGCAAATCAATCACCGAAGTTAAACTCACTGGTCTGTAGGTCTATGACTTGTTTTTCGAACCTTTTTAAATAACGGTATAATGTTTGCTTCTTTCCATTCTAATATGTTCACACATCTGTCCAAGTTATTAAATCCTGCCTCAGTTATCGCAATTACATCAAATGTTAAATGTATTGTGTCAAAATGTGCTTTTAGCAGATACATTTTTTAAAACGAGCTTTGTAGATTGACCTGAATAATAACAAAATAAATAAGCGAGTAAAATAAATGAATAATTCGATACACGTCAAAAAACGCTTTTTTGAACGATTGCTAGTACCATTACGGTTCGTCCGATCCCAATGATCTTGATATCATTTGAAAGCTTACTTCTGCTATTTAACCATGTAACTGGTTTCCTGATAATCGTTCCTAATTAACAATAAACGGACCCACAACCGTGCCGTTTCCGGTGTCTCAGACACCGCAAACAATGTTGGTTCGTCGACACAGTTCACCAATCCACTGATTGAGACATTACTATCTGAGTTCATGCTATAAGCCCCACCCACTGTTAAACGGCGGCTAAACTGGAATATTCAAAGTAGGCATGACGTCACAATCACGTATACCAACCAACCAACGCAACGAATTTTGACCCTTAGTCTCCGTTGGTTGGCTTATGTTATTGTGACGTCACGCCAACGTAGAGTTATATCCGTTTCGCTGCCATCAAAGCATGTCAGTATCGCCAAAGCATTTAAATAATCAAGCAAAGTCACTCGCGCAGCGCCCTCTGTTATTCATGTGTGAACGTAATGATATTGTATACGCTACCAGTTCAAATTCAGAATGACGGATCGCTGAGTGACTCTGCTAGGTAATTTAAATGCTTTGGTACCGCCGCCGTTTACAGGTGGGTGGAGCTTATAATTTAGAATCAAGAAATTGTGAAGTGCGCATGTCTGAACCTATGCAAATGAGGAAAACAGCCCCGCAACCGGAATATTAGTTGTAGATTAGTTTATAAGTGTTCTATAATGATTACCTGGAAATCTACATGCCGCTAGAATAAAAGAAAGTACATCATTTCAAATGATACAAAGGTCGTCGGGATCGGATGAGCCGTGTGGTCGCTAGCGACCGTAGAATTTCATGTTTTGGACGAGTTTCGAGTTGTTCATTTTTCGCTCGCTTATCTATTTATGATAATAATTATTAGTCCATCTGTTATGCATCTTGATTCATTAAATTCTGTCAAATCAGAATATATGCAGTTGAGCGATCTTATCACCTCTTCAGATAGTCCTTTATCCAGACAAGGCTGCAAGTTATGTGTTTTCAGAAATTCTGTAATTTTTGTTCTTGGAAGTTAATATTCCGCAATTAACTGGAGGTTGAACAACATACAGAATGGTAAAACATTGGCTAATTCCTTGTTTTCACCCATCACTATTGATTTCTTCCATATAAACTGGTAACATAGACTCAGCTTTGCTTGGATACATCGTAGCCCTGAATGCCAAACATAAATGTAAAACAAAGATGTAACCTTTCATACTAGAGAATGTCTACATATTAGGAGTAACTAATAAAAAACAATAACTCCCTCAGTCAGGGTATGTCGACAGACGAATATGTTTACTAATCTTCAATAAAACATACTCGTATTCGTACGATGACACCGACAGGTACTGACCAGAGAGCCGAGGCGATCAAGACAGTCAATGACGTGGACGAGCGGACCCTTGCGTCCTTCCACCAGGTCGGTCGGCTCGAAGAGAGACATTTCCGGCACACCGTATTCTCGTGACGCCCCGAGGAACTTCTCGATGTTCGCCAGCGCAACGAATACCACCTTTGCCTTCGGTTGGAACGTTATCTTTGGCATGCCGGCGTCCTCCAGCAGCCGATTCATCAGTCTGACAACAAAACGGTCAGTATGAATAGGAGTCCGCCGATGTCCTCGTTACACATAACACAGTTTTATATAGTAAATAATTTGTGTTTTTGTATTCGAATATTAATTTACATTATTTAAATCGATGTTTTAAGGAGGAGCCACCACCCAAAACTTTGTCCCTTTGTTTGTCTGTCTGTCTGTCTGTCTGTCTCTCTCTCTCTCTCTCTCTCTCTCTCTCTCTCTCTCTCTCTCTCTCTCTCTCTCTCTCTCTCTCTCTCTCTCTCTCTCTCTCGCTCTCTCTTTGTTTTTCCAAACTTCACTAACCTGCACAAGACGACACCGTCCTTGAGAAACTGCTGGATGGTCTGCCAGTCTGCATTCCGCTGCAACACATGACACAGAAAGATACACACAGCGCACTGGCAAAACGGTTGAGTTATTGAGCTAATACGTAATTAAACTGGCGGTCAATTGTTTTGTTTGCAGTTTGTTAGCTCGTGTTCACGAGAAAAGGGTCACGTAGGAAAACAGTGGTAAATTGGTGGCAGTCATTAATTACCAAAATAATAATGCTATTTTTTTTAAATAAAATGCATGCGATGTGTTGCAATGGTCTTCGCTAGGCATTCCATACGTGCTACTAAATCTAAATGCAATAATAAAGACTACATATTGCCTAAATCATATAAAATGTCAGTGTTCAAAGGAAGAAAATATTTCCAGTGTTTTACTGTGGTTATTTTGACGTTACGCGGATGTTGCAGGCAATGGTCAACTTGTGATCACTAGATGGCGGTACTTACGCATTGTTCACCGACTCCGTTGAGGGCGCTGTTGATCCACTGAACAATCCGAAATGGTGTTCCCAGTTCTTCCTCTTGTTCGTAGCGCTGCGAGAAGAAAAAGTTGCCACTTAGGCCAATGTAGCGAATCACACACACGGGATGTTGTTATTATTATTATTACATTGGCATGGAAATCGACCAAAGTATTTAGGTTATGGGAGATATGTAATAGTCCCCCCACTATTTAGGCGAGGGGGTGCTGCTGGATGTTTTTAGCAAGCACCCATACTCACCAAGTTCCGCCGCCTATGTTTTAATAATACTAATACTAGCAAAAATGCCCGTCACCTGACGGGATGCTTTGGGAGATGACAGTCTTGTTACAGTCTTGTTAGTAATATTTACCAATTAATGTTTGAAAATACACCATAGCAGCGTTACATAAACTGTATAACGTGCTCTCCAGATACTCGCCGATTGTTCAAAATGACGGAAGGCGGGGAGATTGTGAAGTTCACGTCCATCGACAGGTCCTAGTCGTGCTAGTGTAGAATTGTAAAATAATATTCGTATTGCTATGATATTGACAAGGGGGTAGACATAAGCATTAACTGCGTCTCCGTCTACTCCATGTTGCCAAGTCTATGACGCAGGGGCCATTTTCTCGAAGTATTTGCCGCGGTTCTTGCCATTGTTAGATTACGCTACGTTTTACGTTCCGAACAACTAATTTACCCTATAAAAGGTGAACATCTTGACATGTATGGTTATTTTGAAAATATATATGTCCTATTCTAGGGGTCGTAGATTAATCCCTGAAAGTTTGGCACTCGAAATTCAAGCTGTCTAAGATGAAAACGTTTACCTATCCGCACACATACGCTAGCTCGATTATAAGTAGACTTATTTATATAGCCCTGAATATTCGGGACCAGCCAAGGCTCGTACATTTAAGTTTAAGAAATGTTATATTAAGAGTAATGTGTGTGTGAGTGTGTGTGCGCGCGTGCATCAATGCGTGTGTGGATGTGTGTGTGTGTGTGTGTGTGTGTGTGTGTGTGTGTGTGTGTGTGTGTGTGTGTGTGTGTGTGTGTGTGTGTGTGTGTGTGTGTGTGTGTGTGTGCGTTCGTGTTGTGTGCGTGCACGCGCGTGCATGTGTGTGAGTTTGTGTGTGTACGCACGTCCGCGTGCAAGTGCGTGTGTGTGCGTGTGAGCGTGTGTGCGTGGTGCGTGTGTGCGTGTGCGCGTGTGTGCGTGTGCGTGCGTGTGTGCGTGTGTGTGGCGGTGTAACATGGAGAATATCTGAAGGTTTATGATGAGAATCATCGTGTTAGTATTTGAATGAATGAATGAACGTTTATTCAGAACATTTATAACAATATATACAAGACAAGACAACCAAACAAGTTTAAGTATAATACAAGTGAGAATATACAATGTTTGAAGGGGTAAATACGAAGTCATTGACTTTTGTGTACATTTACCCCTGACATATATTTATATATAATTATATACCTTTACACATATTGTAGTTTCCTCAATGGCATGGTTATATTTGTGTGTGATTTTGTTTAGATTTCCACAACCAGATATTTCTCAAATAAAAGGTTCTTGCATTTACGCTTAAATTCAGTAATAGTATTAGTAGTTTTTAATGATCACATAGAGAATTCCAAAATTGCACTCCCTTTACACAAAGAGACATTGATCGCATGGTAGAACAGACTCTCTGTCGTTCTAAGTCATAATTAGCTCGCATTGAGTATGCTATTTCCCGTCTAGTAAACAAACACTGAATATTTTATGGCAAACAGCTGTAGTAAGCTTTGTACATAAATAACGATATTTTCAGGCCTATGATATCTGGAAATTTTAGAACATGTAATTGTTGGGAAAGTGAGTTTGTATGATCCAACCATCTTGCACCAAATATATTGCGGATTACTCTTTTTTGTAATAAGAAAATACAGTTAGTATTTGTTGGGTACGTGTTTCCCCATATCTCTGCACAGTAATTTAAATACGGCATTTAATTTATAAATTATATAATTAAAGTTACAACTATACGCGGGAATGTTTTGTTTATGAGATATCACGAGCAACGATTATCAACATTGTTGGCAAGGGCAAAGCTTGACGGAGATCACGCGCATAATTTTGTATAGTGACGTAGGCAAACCCGACCCAGCGGATCCGTCAATGACTGAAGCAGTGCAGGCTACCGGTAAGATCTAATCATTTGCCGTGCTTGGGCATATGTAGCCAATGTATATATGCTAGTCCAGGGGCGCGCTGTAGGCCGTAAACATGTAGGTCTACATGTTCCTCCGTTCGCACATAATTGTCGGTAAAAAATGGGCCACAAGACTTCGCAGACTGTCAGAGGGAACGCTTCGACACGACTAAATATAGTTCTGGCAATCGGCCTCGAGAATTTATTTGAATTCCGCGGATCATTTGCGCGATGCGTCACAGTCGACGGTGGGGAAGTTGGAAGCACCTAGATGGAGGAAAGGTGAGGACGCGGGTCGCACACCGCAGGATGTCGGTAGGGGGCGACGACTGACCGGCAGACTTCCATGTAAGGAAATGTGGATAGAAAATGGGACAAATGCAATGCCTTCATAATCTACTTATAATCGAGCTTGTGTATGCATGTATGTATGTGTGCGGTCATGTTAACGTTTTCCACATAGACGGTTTGCACCTCAGGCGCCAAACTTTCAGGGATGAATCTACGACCACATGGCTGTAACGTAACACCTGTATCTTTTTTTCAAAATACCCCACATATGTCAAGATGTTTACATTTTATGGGGAAAATCAGTTGTTCGGAACGTTATACGTAATGTGCGCGTAATACATAAAACATAGCTTAATAATCGTACGAACCACGCGTGCGCGGCAAATACTTCGGGAAACCGGCCCCTGTACCATAGACTTGGCAACATGATGTAGACGCTGATATAATAATGCTTATATCTCTACCATCATGTCAATAGCATAGAAATACGAATATTAATTGTCAATTATACGCTATCACGAGTAGGGCCTATCGATGTACGTGAACGTCATTATTTTCGAACAAACAACGAATATCTGCAAGCCTTGTTATGGTGATTGTGTAACAATGCTGGGTGTTTCCTCACATTTGGTAAATATCACTATCACGACTGTCAACTACAAAGGCATCCCGCAGATGACGGGCATTTTTCCTGGTAATAAAAATAATGAATACAGCATGCGTATACTCGAAGAGGCGTGAGTGTCATGGTCACTAATACAAATAAGTATTAATTTCGATGTATCTAGTACGTCGCGATAATTGTATTACTTGTGCGGCATGACATTTGTTAATAAATCTTTCCTGCATGCAGTTCTCGCTTAAACAATTTGTTCTATACTTTTATCTCATTGACACACAATTGACGCCAGAATGTCAATAAAATTTACGACGGAATGTAATGTCCGAACGCTACACGCTAATCCATTTTCGATTGTTTGATGGACTTTATTGGTATTTAAAATAATATATATTGTAAAGACGCATACAATTCGGCCTTTTTGCATATAAATGTAAAAAAATCAGACAAGTTTTTTAAATAAGGATATAGGGATTATTGTGGTTTGTGATTGTCTGCATTACTAATACTAGCACAAATGCCCGTCATATGACGGGATGCCTTGGTAGACGACAGTCGTGTTAGTAATGTTTATTAAATGTTAGAAAACACATAGCATCGTTACATAAACATCATAACGCGCTCGCAGATACTCGTTGTTTCTTCAAAATGACAAAGGTCGGAGAGAATGTGAAGTTCATGTCCATTGATAGGCCCTAGTCGTGATAGTGTAGAATTGTTAACTAGCATTAGTACTGCTATGCTAAGGCATGAGGCTTGTAGAATTTTTAAAAAGTATTAGTATTGCTATGCTATTGACATTAGGCATTATTGTGTCAGTGTCACTTAAAGTTGTGAAGTCTATGACGCAGGGGCTGTTTTCCCGAATATTTGCTGTGCGCGTGTTTCCTGCGATTGTTAGGCTACGTGTTACGTATTACGAACACATTACGTTTTACGTTCCGAACAACTGATTTACCCCATAAAAGGTTACAATCTTGTCCTACATGGGGTATTTTGGAAAGTATATAGGTCTTACATCCTATTCTAGGGCTCGTAGATTAATCCGTTAAAGTTTGGCGCTCGAGGTTCAAGCCGTCTAAGAGGAAAACATTAACCTACCCGCGTATAGACGCAAGCTCGATTATAAGTAGATTATGCGGATATATTCGGCAGCCTTGGGAAACTGTGAGAGACACAGAAACAAGACAAGCATAACATCTGAACTAAAACCAGTGCACGTTGTCTGTGAAGGATTCTTTGGCATAGTTGATAGATGCCAAGACTAGTTTTGGCGATAAAGATTGTTTAACGAATCCATGTATTACCAGAAGCTCGGAATGCGATGGCTCAGCATGTATGAGAGTTTTATTTTTTTACATCGCCCCCTTTCCAAGAATGCTGACGAACTGCATGAATGTACTAGTTATAAAAGTAGCAATCTATTAATAATAATGAAGTGAGTATGTAATTACAATTACGTGACACTAATAGACTTATGTCAAGTATGTCTTTATTCGCATTGAGTGAGGTCTCGCGAGATTACATTCGGATGACACCTGACCCTTTTTACAAGACAGGTGACGTTAGTTAAATTCGTCATGATCGAAGTTTGCAAAGTCTGTAACTTCATTCGAGTTGAGTGAAGCCTCACGAGATTCCATTCGGACGACCCCTGGCCCTTTTTACACGGTCAAGATGGTTATAGCCACACAGGTAGTGTAAATTTTCGACATGTAAACTTAACATTAATGACCTTCGATATCTTCGAGCGAAGGTTTAAAAGTAATGGTCACTGTCATCACTAAATGTGTTGTCTATAACATATTTA
This sequence comes from Paraescarpia echinospica, assembly GCA_020002185.1. Lineage (NCBI taxonomy): Eukaryota > Metazoa > Annelida > Polychaeta > Sabellida > Siboglinidae > Paraescarpia > Paraescarpia echinospica. The sequence continues at coordinate 59,663,700 of CM034539.1, read as the reverse complement.
GTTGTTTGGAACTGCCAATACGTAAAATAATCAGATGTGTTGCTTCACTAATGGATTCTGCTGTTTGGTGGTATATCCCAGGGTAAGAAGAACATTTCATAGAATGCTCCAAACAAAATGGATTCACCACTAGATGAATAACGCCATGTAGGCCCCACAGTATGCTGTGCAGGCTTTACAATCACTATCAATGATGGTACTTTGCTTTATTTGGTTTACCTTCTCAAGTTTTCGTTCGACGTCAAACGCGTCGCCAGCTCGCTTTGCCCGGTACGACATTATGTGTTTCTTGGACCCTGCAATGATAATAAAAACGACAATAAATATATGAACAGCAGACCTAAGAAATGTCTTTAACAAGATTTAACAAGATTTAACAAGATTGCCACCCAGAGAATTAACTCTAGGTGGCAGGTGGACAAGGAAGCCCTTTGGCTTGTCGAGAGTCCGACCCTTTTATTTATGTGTATCCCGCCCGTCTGAGGTATGTGTCGATTTTATTTTTAAACATATTCACTCTACTAGCACCCACACAATCAGCAGATAATCTGTTCCATTCATTTACAGTCCTTTGTGAAAATGAAAACTTTCTTATATCTAATCTACTCTGCTCCTTTGCTAATGTAACTTCATGTCCTGACTGAGAAAAAAAAATTATATCAATATTTTCATAACCATTCAATATTTTAAACACTTCTATCTGATCTCCTCTCATTCTCCTGGTCTCTAGTGTTGTTAAACCGCATTTTTAGGCGTATTTCGTAACTAAGATCCCTCAGTTTTTGTATCATTTTAGTTGCTCTCCTCTGCACTCTGTCTAGCATATCTATGTCCTTCCTGCGATATGGCCTCCACGCTTGAATACAATATTCTAAATGAGGCCTAATTATTGTTTTGTACAGCGGTATTATTAGCTCTTTTTCCTTATACGTTATGTTTCGCCTAATTAATCCAAGAATTTGATTTCCCTTTGAAGCTGCAATTCCGCACTGCTCTGAAACCTTCATATCAGCACTAATGGTTAAACCTAAGTCCTTTTCTTTTACAGTAGTACTTAGTACAGTACCCCCCATTGTATATTCTACCTCTTCGTTCCCATGTCCTGTGTGGAGGCATTTACATTTCCCAAAATTGAACAGCATTTGCCACTTTTCAGACCATTTGATCAACCTGTCAAGATCATCTTGTAAATGCTGTCTATCTCCATCACTTTTAATCCTTCTAAACACTTTTGTATCATCCGCAAATTTCAACACCTTGCTTGTTATTTCATCATCCAAATCGTTGATATATATTAAGAATAATATAGGTCCTAATACTGATCCCTGTGGTACCCCACTCAATACTGATTTCCAGTTTGAAGCCTCCCCATCAACTACTACACGTTGTCTTCTGTCAATCAGCCATTGTTCTATCCAGTTTATTATACCATTTCCTATGCCATGGGCCTTTAGTTTCAGCAGTAATCTTTGATGTGGTACTTTGTCGAAAGCTTTTTGAAAATCTAAGTAGACGATATCTACCGGTGATCCCTCATCTACCCACTTAGTGATGTCTTCCAAAAAACATAACATATTTGTTAAGCATGACCTCGCTTTAAAAAAACCATGTTGAGATGGGTTTATCAAGTTTTGTTTAACAAGAAAATCCACCATGTGATCTTTAATTAGTCTTTCTAATAATTTGCAAATCACTGATGTTAAACTCACTGGTCTATAGTTCTCTGACATGTTTCTCGAACCTTTTTTAAATAACGGTATAATGTTTGCCTCTTTCCATTCTAAAGGAACCACTCCCTCTTCTAATGACAAATTGAAAACTGTTGCAAGCGGTACGCTAATTTGTTCTACAATTTCCAATAGTAGTTTGGGCGGAATCCCATCCACTCCAGGTGATTTATTATCCTTCATAGCCCTTATTTTCTTAGCTACCATTTCCGGGGTTACAATTAATTGTCCTAAATAGTCTGAATCTGCCCCCTTGAACTTAGCCTCTGGTACTGGCAGTGAACTAATATCTTCTCTGGTAAACACTGAACTAAAGTACTCATTCAGGTCTTCTGCCATTAAGAATCCCTCTGATATTATATTTCCAGCACTATCTTCTAGAGGACCGACCTTATCTTGAACTTTCTGTTTGCTTCGAACATAAGCATAACAACTCTTGCTGTCATGTTTTATATTACTAGCTAATTGTTGTTCATAGCTTCTCTTTGAATTTCTAATTTCAGCTGTAGCTTTGTTAAGTGCTTCTTTATAACTGTTGTAGTCTTCATCATTTCCAGTACATCTATATGACTTCCACATCATTTGTTTATACTTAATTTTTATAATGGCTTCTTTCGATATGTGTTTCTTTTTGGACCGTTTCCCTTGTTTTTTGAAGGGTACAAATTAATCGACTATGCACTTAATTTCACTCTTTAATATATTCCAGCATTCTGTTGTTGTCTTATTTTTCAGTGGGTTATTCCAGTCTATCTTTGCTAAATATTTCCTCATGTCCCTATACCTTCCTTTGTGGAAATTTCTCCTATACTGCTTTTTACTATTCCTTTCTGATTTTACTTTGATGGTAAAATGTATCTGGTTGTGATCGCTACTCCCCAGTGGCTCACATATCTTGACATTGTCAACTAATTCATTCTGTGAGGACAAAACTATGTCTAACACATTCTCACCCCTGGTTGGTTCTAGCACATGTTGAGAAAGGAAAGTATCTTGAACTAAAACTAAAAATTTGTGGTCCTCACTCCCCATACTCTGAAGAAATTTCCATTGTATATGCCAGTGGTTAAACTCCCCCATAATAATACAGTCCCGTTTGCTTACTTCCGTTATAGCGTTTTGTATTTTCTCATTCTCTTCTATGCTTATGTTTGGACTTCGATAAACTAACCCAACTGTTAACGTTGAGTGTCCTGTAACTATGTTACACCAAACAGCTTCTTCGCAATCTGCTTCTCTTTCTAATTTTATTTCATAAGCCTGGATAGATTCTTTAATATATAAAATAACTCCACCTCCCTTTCTTCCTATTCTATCTTTTCTAAACATTACATATCCTGTCAGTCCCAATTCAGCATCTGATATTTCGGTGGTGGTCCAGGATTCGGTTATACCTATTATATGAGGGTCAATATCGTCTACCATAATGTTTAGTTCAATTCTTTTGTTTACTATACTCCTTGCATTTAAACAAACACATTTATATCCAGCTTCAGAAGAGTTTTCCAGACTGTTATTTGCTGATTTATTTGTGCTGTCTTTATCTATGCCTCCAGTTTCAGGCTTCTCTGTGAGTCCCCCTGCGAATCTAGTTTAAATAGATGCAACCTGTCCCACTGTCAACAGATCGCAGCAGATTCTCTGAGAATACTGCTGCCCCCTTTCCACTTAGATGGAGGCCATCTCTCATGTACATATCTTCCCTCCCAACAAAGTATCCCCATAAATCTGTGAATCCCACCCCCTCTTCTTCACACATCTGTTCAACTAGTGCGTTGATCGCCATCCTCTTGCAGTTTCTATACATTGCCCCCCTTCCTCCCATTACTGGCAACATTCCTGACAGAATAACCTGTTCAACTCTTGTCTTCTTTAGGTTCCTCACTAACTGTCTATACTTCTGTACTATCGCAGTTGTTCCCTCCCTGTCTGCATTATTTGTTCCTACATGTACCAGTATAGATCCCCCCTTGCCATGTCCCAATACCTTCTCTACCCTGTCAGTCACATGTTCAATCCTAGCCCCCGGTAGACAAACAACGACGTCTTTCCCCTCGCTCAGTGTCTTGTCCGTCTTTCTCATAATGGAGCCGCCCATAAACACCCTCTCTTTCCACATTGCCCCCTCAATCACTGCCTTAGAATAGCTCCTTCTTCGGTTTGCATCTGTCTGGTTGTTGTCTTTCCCCGCTGTCGTCTTCTCTCCTGTCACATTCTCTTCCGACCCATTCTTTCCTGTCGCTTTTTCTCTTGTCACCTTTCCTCCTGTCAGCGTCCCTTTTATCGACTTCTCTTCTATCACATTTGCTCTCACTTCCTTTCGTCCCTTCATCTTCCGTCCCACCTCGTTTTCTTCTCTCCTCTCCCTTCCCATCTTCCTCCCTCCTTCTCTACGGTCACTTTCTTCCCTGTCACCTTCACGCTTGTCACGTTTTCTGTTGTCGATTTTCCAATTTCTTCCCCTCCAATCACCTTCCCTCCTCTCAATCTCCTTTCCTCAGTTTTCTTGCCACTGCTATTCTCCTTCAGTCTTGCAGTATTCTCACCTCTCTCCCTGTCGTCTCTCTCCATTCGACCTGCCTCCTTGCTAATTCCCATCTCCATTCCCTTCACAATATCTGTCAACCTAACTATCTCCTTCTGCAAACACTCCACCTTCCAACACCCAATGCACTGAAAGGTGAATCCTTCCTCCATGGTTTCTGCCCATGACTTCCCACAGCCGGACAATGCAAAATCTACCCAGCTGTGACAGTGATCGCACACCAAGTGTCGCTTTGTTTTGACTTGCCGCTTGCAAGGCGCCATATCCCGATTAAATTTTTTTTAATAACTTAACTAACTTATACTTTATTCCTCTTTACGTATCAATTAAAATATCTCCACAAGAAACCACACGGTTCTCCGATGCAATTGTTGATACCTTCTCCTTGTGTATGTGACTCTGTATCACAGACAAAATTATATATGATTAATTGGACCCAATACGGTCTTTATAAGCAACAACAGCATACCTACAGCGTTACATGTGATAAATATACCCCATATAAGAATCATGGATTTTATATGGTGTATATGTGAAATGAAATTGAATGACCCCAAAACCCTGCATTATCAATCTTTTCGTGAGTGTGATCAAACATTAATACACATATTTCGGAGTGGTTCACTAGAAATTAAAAATACATTCACACGCAGTGAACACATTTAACCCTTCGTAATGTTTCGCATTGATTATCGTCCCGATTCCTTTGAATGTTTCATATGAAATGCTGTTAAGAATTAGTTCAGGAAGATATTTTAAAACGCAATCCATCGATTCACACCCAGAGCAACGTAAACAAACAAGTGAGTCAACAACGGTCGTAAGGTCCACCTGCTACTTTATATGTTCATTCGTGTCGTTGGACCATTGGTCTCTGATCTACCAATCGGCGATATATTTCTGAAAACGTAAGATGAATTATTTAGAGTAACTGTTTTTTTCACTAGCGTTTCATCAAGCATAAACCCGGAAGTAAAATAACGACCGTAGCGGCACCAGGCGACCAACAGAGAGAACTGTTTCGGTGCAGTCGATTTCATTTTTATACTGGGCATCCGCTGTTGACAAAAAAGCAGTAGATTCGTTTATGTAGTATATAGAACAGGATACAGGCGTGTTATTTCCAGGAGTACAGCTAAGAGGCTAAAGTGGCGTAATCGATTTTGTGCGACACATCTGTTGACTCGAACCAACGGCGGATTGGAACCATCTAGGTTATCATCGATAAAAAGGAACGAGGAAGTCCATCTGCTGAAGAGTTCCCAACCAAGGAACATTGTATCTTGCCAGGATGACACATGGTTGTTGTGATACAGAAACAGTTTTAATTTGTGTGATCGAACACGTAATGAAACCTAAACTGCCGCGGTGGTATTAGTGACTACCTTTTCGCAAACAATCACAACACACACGCACGCGCGCGCATGAACACACAAATACACACTCGCACGTACGCACATATGCACTCACGAACACACACACACACATACGCACCTCTCTCTCTCCCCCTCCCTCCCTCTCTCTCTCTCTCTCTCTCTCTCTCTCTCTCTCTCTTTCTTTCTCTCCCTCTCCCTCTCCCTCTCCCTCTTCATTCAGATATTTAAGCTTGCAGGATCCTCTTTCTACAAATACCGTACAGAGAGCCATGTGCTCTGAAGACATCGATACCCCAATTAAGATGAGCAGACTATTGGTATAAGTGCAACGCCGCGCAGCCACACCAGCAGCAGCCACACCAGCTCCAGCCACATCACCAGCAGCCACACCAGCAGCAGCCACCATCTGTTCTAATCAGCTTGAGCTGCACTATGATTCGATGTCATGAGCGGTTGAACGTGGGGTGGTAATTGATCGATGGCCTACTCCAACGATAAAACTCAAACTGTTATGCGATTCAACAAAACAGCCACCCAAAACAGCAAGCTCCAGACGGCTTGCGGACAAAGAAGTCATATGCTTATTGGCAGGAGTACAATTTGTCGATAAGTAACAAGCGCCAGTCATGTAGTTACAGCGTTCATTGTCATAGTGTTTATATTGCAACATGTCAATGGCCAAGAGAGGGTTGAATAATCGACTCGACTATATCCTGATGTTACCCCACCCCCGTTATTAAAACAAATCAGCGTCATGTCATTGAACATACTTACTCTGCACAAAAGGTTCATCTTTCCTAATTACAAAACCATCTTTGTGAGTCCAGTGTTAGCATGCTCACCTTTATCAATTAATTTGTTTCAATCATGCGTCGTCCCCTGTAGGCACAGTGAATACATATCTACAGCCATTGACCGTTGTCTTTTATTCAACCTACTTCGTTTACGAATCTCTTGCTGTTTTTTTTTTTAATCTTGTGCAAGTTCAGTTAATTCACTCCACGTTGCACGTTGCTCCATTTCACTCAGCTGTATGAATGAAACATGGCTAGGACAAAAACAGTGATGAATATGTGTGTACGAATAGTCGTCGCGCAGTAGATGTGGTCTGCCAAGGAGTAAAGTGATTGAATCAGTCATAAGACCTGGATATTGCACTATGTAAGAACTTAACTTCACATGTGGTTACCTTTACTTCTATATAAGAACTTAACTTCACATGTGTTTACCTTTACTTCTATACAAGAACTTAACTTCACATGTGTTTACCTTTACTTCTATATAAGAACTTAACTTCACATGTGGTTACCTTTACTTCTATATAAGAACTTAACTTCAAATGTGGTTACCTTTACTTCTATATAAGAACTTAACTTCTAACTACTCACCTGGGCGTTTGTTTCCATTCTCATCTCCCATATTTTGGCTTAGCATAACTTTTATTATCTCCCAATCAGCAACTTATATTGACCACATTAGCACATAGTCTTGATACGAAAGGGTATTCCCATTTTCGGCTGTGTGTGTGTGTGTGTGTGTGTGTGTGTGTGTGTGTGTGTGTGTGTGTGTGTGTGTGTGTGTGTGTGTGTGTGTGTGTGTGTGTGTGTGTGGTGTGTGGTGTGTGTGTGTTCGTGAGTGCATCATATGTGCGTGCGTGCGTGCGTGCGTGCGTGCGTGCGTGCGTGCGTGCGTGTGTGTATTTGTGTGTTCTGTAGTAAAAAATTAACTGAATCAGAGTGCGTATGTCTTGCCATCAAAGGCAAACCAATAAGGCTAGCTGGTTTCCAATGTCCTTTACCGTTTGCTGTATAGCTTGCGTTGTAGCATCATCTTCTGACACCAAAGCCGGGAGGCGGTTCAGTTCCGGCTGTTTTCTCACTTCACACATGTAGCCGATCTATTCCTGCAGTGCCGCTCTTTGATTACAACAGCAATGAGCAGAAGGGAGACGATACGTCTCCCGTTACCGTACAACGTGGACACACACAGTAAGTGTGAACACAGTGCAGGGTCTTCTAAGTACTCCACTCCCGATACCGTACAACGTGGTCACACACAGTAAGTGTGAACACAGTGCAGGGTCTTCTAAGTACTCCACTCCCGATACCGTACAACGTGGTCACACACAGTAAGTGTGAACACAGTGCAGGGTCTTCTAAGTACTCCACTCCCGATACCGTACAACGTGGTCACACACAGTAAGTGTGAACACAGTGCAGGGTCTTCTAAGTACTCCACTCCCGATACCGTACAACGTGGTCACACACAGTAAGTGTGAACACAGTGCAGGGTCTTCTAAGTACTCTACTCCCGATACCGTACAACGTGGTCACACACAGTAAGTGTGAACACAGTGCAGGGTCTTCTAAGTACTCCACTCCCGACACCGTACAACGTGGTCACACACAGTAAGTGTGAACACAGTGTCTTCTAAGTACTCCATGACCGGTTAAGTTACCGACGTTGTGGATGTCCTTCTGAGTTACCTAGACAAAGTATGACCACCTGAGTTGCCTACATAACTTCCTGAGTTACCTATATAGAGCATGACCTCCTGAGTTGCCTACATAACTTCCTGAGTTACCTATATAGAGCATGACCTCCTGAGTTGCCTACATAACTTCCTGAGTTACCTATATAGTGCATGACCTCCTGAGTTGCCTACATAACTTCCTGAGTTACCTATATAGAGCATGACCTCCTGAGTTGCCTACATAACTTCCTGAGTTAAACAATTTAAAAACGTTTATCATATGAGTAGATTATTTGTTGTGTTCGTTTATAAATACGATATTATGTTACTTTTCCAGAGGACTGAATCGGAGTCTTAGCACTTCGATGCAGTCGGGCTTGACTTCAAAAAATGAAATAGCGTTGAAGATTTCTCGTGGTTCGAGGGGGTAGTGTTGAAGCCTCCATTGTTTGGCGTTCACACAAAAAAAAAAACTATTTACAGCTCCCCACTCCAAATATCAGAGGGCGCAGTTCAAAACACCTTTGAATCTGTCTAGGAGCAACTAAAACGGTTGTTGTACAAACGACTACCCTGTAGGCACCCCATAAATAATTAATCCGGTCTCGGCTGGCATCGACCATGCGGATGGATAAGATTAGAAATAGTTGCGGCCGGGGGGGGTAATTTACCCGGTCAACTGCGATAACTTGTCCTTCTGTAGAGATACGGTGTGGATCCTACGTCAGGCAACAATTTGTGTTACTGAAATTGTGAACATAAAATGTTCTAAACGAGTCAGTGGACAATAAGGGACTATAAATATGAACCATTTTGTTGTTGCTTCTTTGTTGAGAAGCATTGAAACTTTATATTTCAAAATGTGGATATTCTTTTGTTGTTATGTTAAATCTAGACCTACTAAGAATCTGCATTTTAAGAACGAGGATACGTAGCCTAGAAAAACGAGGCGTGTGTGCGTGCGTGCGTGCGTGCGTGCGTGTGAGTGCGTTCGTGCACATTGTGTTTGTGTGATTGTGTGTGTAAAAAAGTTGGAGAAGACGGGAAGGGGGGAGGGAGGAAGGGCGATGGAAGGAGGGAAGGAAGGAGGAAGGAAGAGAGTGGAGGAAGATATATATATATATAGAGAGAGAGAGAGAGGAGGAGGAGGAGGGAGGGAGAGAGAGAGACATACAGACATACATAGAGCGAGAGACAGAGAGAGAGACAGACATAGAGCGAGAGGCAGACAGAGAGACAGCGAGAGAGACAGAGAAAGATAGAGAGACAGAGAGACAGACAGAGAGAGAGACAGAGAGAACGAGAGCGAGAGAGAGTGTGAGAGGGAGAGGGAGAGAGAGAGAGAGAGAGAGAGAGAGAGAGAGAGAGAGAGAGAGAGAGAGAGAGAGAGAGAGAGAGAGAGAGAGAGAGAGAGAGAGAGAGACAGAGACAGAGAGAGAGAGACAGAGAGAGAGAGAGACAGAGAGAGAGAGAGAGACAGAGAGAGAGAGAGACAGAGAGAGAGAGACAGAGAGAGAGAGAGAGACAGAGAGAGGGAGAGAGAGAGAGAGAGAGAGAGAGAGAGAGAGAGAGAGAGAGAGAGAGAGAGAGAGAGAGAGAATGGAAACCGAACGTTTGCCGAACAGCGAATACCGAGATGATAGTGAAGATTTGAATATTTCGTGTAGTGTTGGAGTAGACTGGAAATGTAAAACACATGGCTATGGGCAGAAACAGACGGAGAACCATATTATTGTGAACTTCGACACCTTCAAGTAAGAAAGGGTCGCATAACCACGTACAGCCTCTCAGTAAGATGTGTAACCTGTACCATATTGCCGCTATTTACTACAGCTCCACGCGCAATTCCAGATGCCAAGTTGGAAGAACCGAACCGAACGTAAAATCACACTGACCTCTATATCGCGTCTCAAAGAAACCCTGAAACAATACAGAATCTAAACTGTGCTGATGATCTGGTGTCTCATTTATTAATGTTAAACGTAGCTACCTCTCAAGACGTTTGGTATGCGATATGAATATTTCGACCGTATCCCGCGGTCTTCTTCAGCAGACTGAAGTTGTGGATGTGTCACATAACCATGTGACATATTGTATATGATATACACTACCCAGAATGTGACTAACACTATATAGGATAAACAGCTAGAACACTTGGCACACAAAATATTGCAAAGGACATCTCTATGTTGTCGTCAACCCCTATCAAGTATAAATGAACACAAACTGAACACAGACCATCAGTGTTCAATGAAGGATGTTAAAAGTGTAAAACATGAGAAAAAAGAAAGATAAATTAGGCAGATAAATGGTGATTTTATACTCTAGTTTTTACATAGTTATTTAGTTAATTGACTTATTTATATTTTACTATTATTTACTTTGTTAAACTTTTGCAATTGGTATACATTTTACGTGTAACGTTATGTTGCCTTAATTAAACGTGTTCGTGTTGTGTGTTATTGTCCTTAAATATGTCAAACTCACTGGCCAACGAAGCCGGAAGTAAACTAGAGCTACCCTCTGCATTCGTAAATCACGTTTGCGGAAGTAAATTACCAGTCTGTCACCAGGCGCGCGACGAGCGCGGATAACATCTGTCCACGCCCACATAGAGCCAACCGAGAGCGAGTCTTGCCTTGGACATGTACAGTCCAGTCCGCCTGCTAGATCGCCTGATTACCGCGCCAGTCTATCGGGATGCGCTATCAGTACAGCGGCGTGGGGCGTTATGAGTACGCCAGACTATGTTGGGAGAAGCTCTAGAATGTTCTACAGTCGAACCTCGCCTTATGGTCACCTCATTAGTATCCTCGAAATGAAAACCACCCTAGGACAGTCCCAGACTATTGTCATAGCAGTACGATATAGGACGTTAGCCCCACTAATCAGGTCACCTCACTAATCAGGTCACCTCACTAATCAGGTCACCTCACTATTCAGGTTACTTTCGACCTGACCTGAGGGTGACCGTAATATGTGCGTGCGAGCGTGCGTGAGTGCGTGCGTGTGTGAGTGCGTGAGTGCGTGTGTGAGTGAGTGAGTGCGTGCGTGCGTGTATGTGTGAGTGTGTGTGTGTGTGCGTGTGTGTGTGAGTGCGTGCGTGCGTGCGTGTGTGTGTGAGTGTGTATGTGTGTGTGTGCGTGCGTGCGAGCGTGCGTGCGTGTGTGTGTGTGTGTGCGTGCGCGCGCGTGTGTGCGCGCGCGCGTGTGTACTGTTTGAAATGACGTTTGAATCCATGAGTTATCCCTGGTCACCAGTGGGGTTCATGCGCTACATCGCACGGACACAGTTCTCTGACATGTGCCTGAGATTTATTTATAGCTTTCTTCTAGAGTTTATTGGTAGAAAGGCATGTTAGTACCATAGGTCGTGTATGTTGTAACATAACACTGTGCCATCCATGCATCCAGCACAGCGACTTCTATTCATCAATATGTTTTTCAACATCTCGACAACACATTTACAGTTGTCTGTACGTGAAACTAACTGATCTTGTGGATTAGATTCAAACAGTGGGTATATGCTATAATTACATGTTTACCGTCGTAATTTGCGTACACCCGATATATAAGTATTCATTGCTAATATTCCTCGCATTCAATGTAAGTAGTATAGGTGCCTAATGTACTTTCATAAGACGGAGTTTACGTCTAGATAATCCTCGTCCTGATTAGGTTTCCAATTGGCAATGCAGATGAACAGACACCGTTCTCTTCACTGGCTACGTGATGCAACTTAACTACGACATATCTTTACTAAAACGGTAGTCTTGCTAAGCATTCCTGTCATGTATAAAGTTACCTGAGACTAAAGCATGATTCCTAGAAGTCTGCTAAAGAAAAAACTATTAGTAGACTTGGCAACATCGCAGCTACAACATTTACCTTGTACAGAGACTGAGTTCCCGCATCCGCTATGCTCGAGTAATTGCGGTCAGACCCCGCAACTCGCTGCAACATTATTTTCCCCCTGCAACCGTGCTAATTCTGCCGTTCCGCATTACAACTGACGCTTTTTCTTCAGTTTGGCATAATCAAACAGTGTACCGCTTTAGTGCCGAATTTTATACCGCCAAAACACAGTTTCAATGTTAAACCAATTAGTTTACTCACTTTTAATCAAGATATACAACCACACGAACAACACTAAATAAATATACAATAAAATTGAACCACATTGTCTGCCCACGAGCGAAAATCTCCTTCCAAATTACCGCTTGACCGCAGTGCATGGCTCGTGGTGCCAGGTCATCATCTACCGCCCTCACTTCACGACAAACGGGAGATCACCCCGTTTTTGTCCAATATTACTTGGCACATTGTCCATGTTGTTTGCAACATCGTGAAAATGTAAAAGTCTACAAATTGAACTGCACATAATTACCCAACATGGACTGTCTATGGGCTAACCTTACGCAGATTCTCGGAAAGAATAGCACCGCGCCATATAGACTATGCCGGATTCTTCGCAGGAAAGGTAACAAAGATCCTTGAAAGTGACATTGTGTTATTGTCGGTCACGTAGATAGCAGACGATACTACTATGACAAAAAAGGGAAGATAAGGTTATTTTTTGCAAACAATACAGTACACATTAAACACACTCATTGATCAAGGAAAATAAAACGTTCGCATCATTTGCACGCGTGAACAAGTCACATTACAGCACGGCCAAGCAGCTCCAGACATCCCGTCTCTACCTGGCCTGGACCCTCTCATCCGCCGAGATCCAGAGCATATCGCGGGCGCATCATTTTGAATGCGATAAGCCGTAGCCGGCGGCTAGGCCTGGGAGGTGGCTCACGCAGGCGATGCCTTCTTCGGCATATAAGGCGCGCCACAGACAGGGACGTAAACGATCTCGGCATAAAACATGACTTGGTGCGCGTCTTCCTGTGACAGCGCCGCGTCTCGAAAGCGAGGCGCGAAATGTGCTGCGGTTTCCCTAACCGCAGACAGTAGCAGAGGGCAGGCGAGACGCTGATTGATACGATCGGTTTCAATCAGTTGCAACATCTTTGTGCAACTGTTATTAATACAAATGTAGAGCAAAACGGTGAATATCAAACATGTTTTTAAAAGGAGGTGGTCTGTTTCTAGTTTGTTTTATTTATTTATTAATGTTCTTAAGACAATAATAACTATTTTGAAGTATACTGCCCGCCAAATTGTGTTTAGTAAGCCCGTAACAACGTTCGCAATTTGGAAGACACGCCCCCGGAGCATGTCCAAATGGTATATAAAGCGTTCAGTTTAAAAACAAGCTTTATTGGCAATAATGCCGAGGCGGGTTGAGTTATAGGCCCTTTGATGTTAAACAATTCCTCATTTTTTAACGTTCAACACGGCACACTTCCTGTTACAAATTACTACGTTGGCTAATTTAGGATAGATGAACAGACTGTCTCCATTTAACAATAACATGATTTCAGAGAAGACAGCTCGAGCACTTGTCAGCGTCATTGGTGATGCAGAACTCTTTTACCTCGGCGGGAATCGAAGATAATAACGCTGAATAAGACATCATGGCGGACTCAAAGGTTTCGTCGAGCAAAAACCCATGATTCTGAGAGGGAACTGCTGTACTATATCCACATCACAATCGGTGCAAGAATGCGTCCGCGATTGTCGTGGTGCAGTAGGCATATCATGCCCTTACTGCCAACGTCACGTGACGTATCAGTCCCATTTTGTTGCCCTGGATCTACAATGTACCGGCCGTCTAACCACCCAGACCGCCACCGTAGTCGTGTCAGCCTCGGGTGCTGTCAAACCTCTACGCGCTGACCTCCTCTTAGCATGCGGTTAAGCATCATAAGTAATGAGCAAAGCAAATTTTGAACGACATTTCGCAACCCAAACACGATACATATGTCGACTTTTAAAGCCCCGTCTGCTGGGAGCGCTCGGTGCGTCCGCCTCCCCTCCCCTCCCCCGCTGAAATAGAAACGTTCTCCTTCACAAAACCTTTATGAGATGCTAATACATGCCGTAAATAATGCACAAACTGGAGTATCTGGCGATTGGTCCCTCCATTTCTAAAACACTACGCTCTGCCTTTAATTTTGAGCTAATCCTCCAATCACGTTACGCCAGGCGCGTTTGCGCGTAAACATGCCGAGTGTCACCTGTGATAGGTTGAATGTTCATATGAATGTTATGATTATGTTAAAAATACAACGGGCGGGTTTAACATTATTGACGTTCGTGTTGTTGATGTGCATTATGAATACTGTCGCATTTACGCGTGCACGTGACTAGGTATGCCTAGATTGATATATGAAGAGGGCGGTCGACTACGTAACCACTGGATGCCTAACCACAACCATAACTAACCTGAACTATTATGTACTGTAGACCCTAACCCTAATCCTAACCCTAACTATGTATGCTAATAATCTTAACTGTAATTAATAATGAGGTAGATACTAACCATTTATTCCCGTCGTCTGATTGGTTCCGATGATTACACACTCGACCCTAGTATAAATGCCAACTCCTGATGACGTCAACTCAGAGACGTCCGAGTCAACCAATTGGAAAGATGCTATGTTTTAGGCAGGAGGCTGCCATTTTATCTTCGTATAGCCAATAAAAGGCAAGATGATAAAGCAAGATCACGGTGTAACATGTACACAGTCACCGTGGCTGTGACTGAAATAATAAAGAGCTTTGATGTCTAGAATATATTAGTGACTAGAATATACTAGAAAACTATGTAAAACTAGTCTAAATAAGTATTATCGACGCATATTCTACCAATCGTCTCAGTTCCTATGATTCTATTCACGGTAAAATACACTACTTAAAATAGCAAGTCTGGGACGCGTTCGAAGTCTGCAAAACATCTTAAGTGTCATTTGATGTGATGAGCATACATAGCCTTTGGGCAACGGACTAACATCGTAGTTTCTGTTGCCGCTCCTTCCATAACCTCGCGCAGGCAGGATCGATCTATTGCCATGGTCACGTCGCACGCGCACTGCGCCAACGGCCGCCAGGAAATATGAGCGCATATATGTGCGGATTCCGCAGGAGACCGACCGAAACCTTTTCACACCTTATCAATCAAAGTAGCGCGGTTTGGCGGGCGAGGAACGCGGTCGAGATGCAGGGCATCGACCGCCGTGTCGCTGGCAACGGCTGGGGCCAGACAGCTGATCTCTGGCCGTTTTTGTCTGCTTTGTATTGACCTCGTAGGACTAAAGTTCTTTCTCATTCACAATTACTAGAGTAATATATGGGTGTTTTATTCATTCCTCATTGGCTTGAATGTGTGTCCAGCACTCGTATGTCTGTCTGTCTGTCTGTCTGTATGTCTGTCTGTCTGTCTGTCTGTCTGTATGTCTGTCTGCCTGTCTGTCTGTCTGTCTGTCTGTCTGTCTGTCTGTCTGTCTGTCTGTCTGTCTGTCTGTCTGTCTGTATGTCTGTTTGTCTGTCTGTCTGTCTGTCTGTCTGTGTTTGTCTGTGTTTGTCTGTTTGTGTGTGTGTCTGTCTGACTGTCTGCATTCATACATGTCCGTCCGTCCCTCCGTTTGTTCCTCAGTCTGTAAATCCGCCTGTCTATTTGACTATCGGCTGTTTCGTCTGCCCGTTAGCCCGTCAGCCCGTCTGCCCGTCAGCCCGCACGACTGTCTGTGTGAGTGTGTGTGTGTGTGTATGTGTGTGTGTGTGTGTGTGTGTGTGTGTGTGTGTGTGTGTGTGTGGTGTGTGTGTGTGTGTGTGTGTCGGTCGGTCGGTCGGTCGGTCGGTCGGTCGGTCGGTCGGTCGGTCGGTCGGTCGGTCGGTCGGTCGGTCGGTCGGTCGGTCGGTCGTGCGTGCGTATGTGCGAGCATGCGTGCATGCACGCGTGTGCTTTTTCAAGTACCTCTATTCTTTCTTAGCCATTTTAATAGTTACCAGCAGTGATGCTATATTTCAATAAACATATTTAGCTTTTTTACTTTCGTCACTATACGAAGCTACTGAGTTTGCTAGCAACGAAGATAACACCTTTGTGCAACATACGTTGAAGCTAAACCTGAGAGGAGAAATGCCAGACTTCAGTAACCGTCTAGCATGCCAACGAGGCAGCAAATCAACATACTGCGGTAGAACGTTAACGGTGATTTACAAGTTATGCCCCGCACAATCCCCGTATGGTCGGCACCGCTCAAGTCCGGCAGCGTAGTGCATAGTCTTCAGTTCATCGTTTAATATATATTGGAATTAACACTATCACCATATACTCTATGTATTCAAGTTCATCTTTGTCACTCAATTAACAACACATTACAAGGATTGTTTATTGCAATGCATTTCTATGAGGTCCCCAGAATAACGTACTAAATAAGTCCCAACAAATTATGTTTCAGAAATATGTGTAAAATTTATATAAATCTAATATGACAGCCATATGTTATGAATAATTTGACATAATAATAATGTATTTGCTCTCAGGTGACACATTTAAGTAATTTGCTGTCCGGCGTTGACAGAAAATGAGTACGCTGCTGGTATTCGTTGGTCGGATCAAATGTCTTCCCGCTGTGTAACGACAGCAATAACATAGATACACAAAATGTACCCGTAAAATGTGTTTGATAAATGATATACTAGCAATCCAGAAATCAAGGACGACTATCGAGGATAGGGGGACATTCTAGGCGAACATTCGGGAATATGACGAGGAGAATAACGTATTGAGTGCCATTCCCTCCAATCCCGGGAACTACACGGAGGATAGGGGGATATTCTAGGCGAATATTCGGGAATATGACGAGGAGAATAACGTATTGAGTGCCATTCCCTCCAATCCCGGGAACTACACGGAGGATAGGGGGATATTCTAGGCGAACATTCGGGAATATGACGAGGAGAATAATGTACCGAGTGCCATTCCCTCCAATCCCGGGAACTACACGGAGGATAGGGGGACATACTAGGCGAACATTCGGGAATAAGCCGAGGAGAATAACGTACTGAGTGCCATCCCCTCCAATCCCGGGAACTACACGGAGGATAGGGGGACATACTTGGCGAACATTCGGGGATAAGACGAGGAGAATGACGTACTGAGTGCCATCCCCTCCAATCCCGGGAACTACACGAAAGGATTCTACGTATGTTTGCATACAGATTGTCGTGGCAGAATACAACGACCGTGTGTCGGGAACAACATGGAGAAGACCGCCGTGGTGTCTTTTCGTTGGTAAGATAAGATCCCATACGAGGACAACAGACCAAAACAACATAAAGACAGATCGATAACGAAACTGGACACATACAGGGCATACCGTCCGAAATAAAACTACACGTGTTACACGAGAGACTTTAGATAGGAATCCACAATAAAGCGGAAGAAATTAAGACCTATGAAACTATCCGGAAAGAAATGCGTGAAGCAACAACCAAGAGGTTGCGTTGGAGAAGCATCGTGTTGGCTCTAAGCTTCACTCAGAGCGAAGAGGAGTAAGTAAGTGAGTATGTAAGTAATGAAGTAAGTAAGTAATAAAGCAACAGCAGGTTGTCGTGAATAATTCGATTGGAATGTTGTAACGTATTTCCGTTCGTGACGCAAATATACATTTTAATTAAATGCGACTGTAGCTTAACATTTCATAAACACAATAAACCACCATCGGAATACTTTTATGTTGTTGGTCATGAACGTATATTTTATAAACGAAGTTGTGCATCTATTTTATCCAGAAGCCTGCATGTAATCATGTGTGATGCCTGTTAACTTATGCGTTGGGCTGACGCGTTCACCGAAGTCGCAGAGGTCAACGCGTATCAGTGGCAAAGGATCTCATAAACACAAAACCAGAGGGGACAAGCTTAGTTAATCATTAATCTTCCATACTAAAATGCGGCGACGCAACGGTTACGTAGGACAAATTTAAGAAAACTTCCCTAAGGGGACCATGGCCCAATCAATGTCCACCTCAAAAAAATATACCACTGACGGGTATATGAGCCTACGACCACCCCATACAGACAGCCTTCCCGATGGCAATAATCAACCCATTAACCACGTTTACACTTCCAGTCGGGAACTCGTGGCGTAAACAGATTACTGGAGGACCCTACTAATCCTACTCGGCTGTGGCTGGCAACACGAGACTTCTCGGCCCGGAGAACGCTACGCCAGCGGCTTCGGTTTGCCGCGGGCTGTGGTAGCCAAGAACACGGGCGTCGTCTGCACCCGTATATCCTGCTCAACTAGGGCCGGCACGATAAGGGTTAGAGTCAAAAAGCAACGATATCCTATCAATTTATCATTTATCTAGTTGTTTCATCCTGGATAGAGGAAATGTGTGATTCATTGAAAGAGGTCTTTCTATTATTTTGCTGGATTTCTGTGACGTCACACAATCTTGTGGTGTCATAATTGAAGACGGAGTTGACCAGTCAACGGAGGTTTTTGCAGTAATTGTTGTAGCGCAGAAATTGACCATCCAAACCGAAATGGAGCAACTGGATTCACCAAACCCCGTGAAAATGTATGATCGTCATATAATGTCTCACATATGGCGACCACAAGAAACAATAGCATGACGTTACAATAGCTTATACAATATTATACGCACTAAGCGCTGACGCTACGGCTGATTTGTGAAGACAAAATAAAAAGGCAGAGTTCACATGAATCACAGTTAGAAGTACATTTTGTTTGCAGATGTTCCTACTTCAATTTCCGTTTGGGTTTGCATCGGAAGCACCCACGTTCCTTTGTGGACGTGACATATTAATTATAGAGTCTAAAGGTCGGCTTTGAGTATACACTGCTATTATATGTAGTTACGGTTTGTCTTCTTGATGTTCATTTGTTGTCTTACCCAAATATCTCGTTCAGAATTTTATTGTCCATGTTCTATAAATATAAAATTATTTCCACAGGTATTCGTATAGGAAAACAAGTAAGTACCACTGCTCTCTATCGTGAAACACAGCGATCGCAATTGCATTGTTAAGAGTAAGTTCTTATAGCGCGGTATCCAGCCCTTACGACAGCTCAGAGCATTTTACACTTCATTCCCTGGCAGACCTGTTCAATACAACATGATCGCTACTTCTATAGGAAGATTTCAGCCACGCAGCAATTACTGCACGAAGACTAGTCGTTCACATCTACTACTGTCTATAACCAGGTACTCACAGCTGCGAGAACTGAAGCAACGCGGAGCGACCGAAATTGCACAGGCCTCGAAACGGCAGCTAGAAGATTTGAACCAGGAATCTCTAGATTGAGAAACCGATATTGTTACCACTGCGCCACAGCTTCCCACATATCCCTGATGTATTGTTCATGCCAGGTTTCTTCAGTGCAAATGCTTTGTCTCTGTCTCTCGGTGCGTAGATTCCCTCGAACCTTGAACACCGGGTTGTTGTATTGTATGGTTGTTTACACCTTACGGCAAGACGTCTCAGAAGCCGTTCCAGCTGTGCGAAACGACCAGCCTAGACCCAGACAATAGTTTCTACGTGTTGATCGTGGGGGCCGGTATGCGCTGCGGTATGCCTTAAAGACTTGCTCAATGTTTTACCGCAGTGAACGAAGCAGATTCCTGCTCCGTATTTGGCGACGAACGAGAAGCGAGGAACGGTTTGTAGTATGCAGAGTTGACGCTCTCTTTGCAGGCCATGTGTGGCAACCGTGGTGGCATGGATGTTGCAGACTTGATCATTGTAAACTGACGTTTTATAGATATCAAATTATCGTTTCGTTGCGTCGCACGAACTAATTCATCAATACTAATTTTATTATGAATAAGAAAACTGCAGATGCCTGTTGATATTACATCGTTTCGTATCGTTATTATGGCAGTAATTTGTATAATTGAGCACTTCAACAGTGTAAACATAAAGTTATTATAAAACATATTAGGAACAAGTTTTACCATTTCCACCTGCATTAGGACAACCCGTAATAGAAAGTCTTCTTTTAAAGCGACGCGAATGTTATAATAGAAAAATGCGGAAAATATGAGAAACCGAACGTACGTTGTGTGACGCATTGTTTATGTTGGAAAACAGCTGAACGCAGAGACCGAGTCAAGCCGGCGAACGTATCTTATCAATAACACCTACTCCCTCGGAAGAAACACGAACTGTGAACCATACAGATATCGCGTCCCTCGGTTCAACCTACGGCCATAGACAAGCCGGCAATGCTGCACCTACCTTAGTCTTGCTTAAATTCCCTGGGACGTCCGAAAGTCTTGCAAAGAACAGAGTTGATATCGTTCAGTGATGTTGCGATGTTTGATGATAGACGAGAGAGGACAATCACATCGCCAGCGACGGGGACGATGCATAGACGACAGCGAGACGGGGCGAAGCGTCTGGACGGAAGGCGGACGAGCGGTGGGGTGAGGTTCCTAGAAGAGGTACACGCCGTTCCTCGAAGTCATGACGCGGCGGCGGCAGCGGTGACCTAGTTAAAGGGTTCTCAAAACGGCCGCTAGTCGGACGCTTGGAGACTGAGTCACCATCGCCGCTTGAGTGACGGACAGCGTCGGCGATGCTGCTATGGCTACTGCGAGTTTCGGGTGCCCGAAGAGATGAGAGCTTCATATTGATGGGTTCTCAGCCGAAGGAATGCGAGAAAAAACACGCGTAGTAAGCGTCGAGACGCATTTCTAACGCCGTAGGTATTTCTCCCACGACTGAAGGTAAAGCCGGCGCGCAGCACGGCGTTTCGCTTGTAGAAATAGGTGTGTGTGTGTGTGTGTGTGTGTGTGTGTGTGTGTGTGTGTGTGTGTGTGTGTGTGTGTGTGTAGTGTGCGTGTGCCTGCGTGCGTGTGTGCGTGCGTGTGTGTGTGTGAGTGCGTTCATGCGTGCGTGTGCGTTTGTGTGTATGTGTGTGGATGGGTTTGTGTTACATGTGCGTACGTATGACTGTAGTACACTTTCTTATGTCTACGTGAGCATTTGTTAATGTTGTAGTAGTCGGATAAAAAAATTAATATTTTATAAACATTACATGGGGCTGGGCGAGCCTTGCAGCTACTCCCTGCACCGGTGACAACAAGGTCGTGACAAGCATTTTGCACTGTTATATCTCTTATGTTTATAGGCCTGTAGTGTTCACAAATGTACTCGTACATTTCTCCACGTATACACGGACACGGCTGGCGGTCGCTAATACAAACGTCAATACATGTGTTCACTGTCGCTCTCCTCCTCTGTCCCAGCTGCACAGGGGTGAGGATCACTCGCTGTTTCTTTTCTTTCCACAGTTTCCTGTGATCGCTCCCTCTGTCCGTCTTTCATCGTCCCCTGATCTTCTCATGTCCCTCCTCGCGCAGTTCTCCCATCTCAGCTGTGGCCTTCCCATTTTCCTCTGTCCAGTATGTTTTCCCGCCTCTGCTCTCTTCCCTATTTTTACGGCATCCATCCTTGCCAAGTGGCCTGCCCATCTCATACGGCTTCTCAATAATCCTCCTGTTACACTGCATTGCACTCCAACCTCTTTTCTCATTCGCCCTTCTTCAGTCTACCCTCTTTGTTCTTGTTAGTCTTCTACCCCAGTTGTTCTTACAAACTTGCAGCTTCTGTCGCTGTTGTTCTGTCAGCGCCACTGTCTCCAGACCACACAGACATGCCGGTGTAACACACACTCTCAGGACCAGGACGTTCAGCTTTTTTATATTTGTCTGTCCAACATGACTCCCTCTACCTTTCTCCAATCATTCGCTCCTGCTTGTATTCGGCGTCGCACCTCGACATCTGAACGCCCATAACCATTCCTGTGTTAATATAGCTGGTCAATGTTTCGTATATCTCAAAATATACGAATATGCTCTAAAGTAAATTCAAACGAATAGAACAGTCATGTGTAGAGTCCCGATTAAAGGCTAAAACATTAATATAACTTCCCAATGTTTACGCTTATCTGATTTCCAGTATCGCGGTCACTGTCGTTGCAATTCCTCTTACGTTGCCAGTGTTGTCTTATTTCCAAACACCGCGTTAAGGAAAACAGAACTCGTAATTGCATGTAATATAATATTTACAGTGTTTTTCCTTTTATACTTTATGTCAACCGCAGGGAAGATGATTACTACGTTAGCATTTTGTTGACATTATCACATAGGAGTAATTCCATGGAGAGTCAATTCCCTGGAGAGTCATACCTTGGTATGTTTGTCTCTCCAAACATTAGCTGCATCCTTGAGAAAACGCCACGTTTTATGGGTATGTTTCATATATGATCGTCGCACGTCAGCTAAGACAACGTTTTTAGATATCAAGTTGCACTGAACTGGTAATAAGGGTACTTAATTAACTGCACACGCACACGCGCATAAACACATACACGTACACACACACACACACACACACACACACACACATACACACACACACACACACACACACACACACACACACACACACTCAACACACACACACACACACACACACACACACACTCACACACACACACACACACACACACACACACACACACACACTCACACAAACACACAACAACAACAACTTTAAAGATTATAGTATTTAATTGTTCTCGTACAATGTGACACCCGTCCATTGAAAGGGTGTACATTCCAATCCCGTCAACTTGAAAATATTATCTTTTCACAGTGCTCAGTCCCACACTTGTTTAACGGATGTCAATTAAGCAAATTCTCAAGAACTGTATAGCGGCTTCCAGTGCCCCCGGAAGCGGCCGTATTTGCAAAAACAAACACGCTTAAATTCCAACCGCAAGGGCCCCGTGTAATGCCTGGATTCCCCACCTGTATATTTGCCTGTTAATTGTGTACAGGCGCACAATGTTCAACGTTTAGGTCGAGTTTTCCTTGCCCTTGGCCGATAGAGCAGATATCGTGTATAGTACAGTTTTCTTCCATGGTGTGAAGCTGGTATTCGGCGCAGGAACTTGTGGTTACATAGGAATCAACATAATTTTCTCAATAGCCTCGTTACGGTTTCGATAAGGTGCCTTTTGAAGGACACTTATTTTTGTATAAAAAAAGTCTGAATAATTTGAGTCAGATAATGGGGGAGGGGCATGAACAAAGAGAGCACGGAACGCTGAACAGGGTGGTCAACGATGAGATTGACCAAACTTAAAACTGCATTCTGAGATCGTCTATCTTTTAAATAAAAAATTTAGGTGAATCAACATATATCCTACACTACATATCACTTGCCTCAGCTGCATATATACTTTTTTTACATAATATACCATTTTAAGATAAACCGGCGCAAAAGACAAAACATTATATCGGCGTGTTATACAATTATTATACCTGGCCAGACATGGGCACCAGTCATTTCGCAGAAGCTTAATTTTTCGAATTACATATCAAATGCCAAAGTGGTATAGACGGAAGCAAGTAAGATCAAATAAGTAAATACAATAAGTAAATACTGTTCATGTTGTACCTGCATTTTCTTTAGAAAAAATAATAAAAATTTGTAATTTAAATTAGGATGCAACTTTAACGTGGACCTGTGGTACGAATGTGGATCTGACGAAGGCAAGTGTGAATTGGGCGTGGTAGCGTAATGTTTAGAATATCCGACTCTCAATTGAGATAATCTTTCATAGCAATTTAGCGTTAAACGTAAATTTGTTGTATCTTCTTACGAACTACAGCATCCGAAATGAGAATGAGGGCAAATCCCTTGATCACAATTTGACAAAACAAGAATTAGCGAACAGCGACGGATTAAGAGTAGCTACAAACATAGTACAGACAGTTCAGTTACAAATTGTACGTAGCCCAGCTTCCCACCAACTGCAGAAGCGTCGGTCCAATTACAGTCCAGTCAATGGATTGTCTGATGATATAAATAGCAAGCTACTGAAAGTTGCGGGTGATACAAAAAAGTGTGATAAAAATGGTGATGATAAAGAACATTTACAAGACGATGTAGATACATTAGCCCAACGGTTTGTACAATGGTAGATGGTATTCATTTGGGGGGATATAAATGCTTCCGCAAAGAAAAAAGTAATCTGGAATTAAAATATAAAATACGAGATACATTTCTTAGTCCCAAAATAAAATGACACATAAATATATATTAGTAGCATATTAGTAGTACTGACGTGAAAGAGAGAGGAGGACAGATTTCATTTTTAAATTGAAATCAAGTTCTTAGTTTAATTAGGAAGGTAATATTGTTAGATTGTCTAATGTGTTAAACTACTTCAAATTTGTTAAGCGTATTGGTGAATAACTGAATAGGAATTTACTTCGTAAATGTGTGAATACGTAGTGAGAATGAGTGAGTGAATGAGTGAGTGAGTGAGTGAGTGAGTGAGTGAGTGAGTGAGTGAGTGAGTGAGTGAGTGAGTGAGTGAGTGAGTGAGTGAGTGAGTGAGTGAGTGAGTGAATGTGAGAGTGGACTGAGTGGGAAGTAGGTGACTGAATGAGTGACGGAGTGAGTGAGTGAGTGGTTGAGAAGTGTACGCACGTAGTTGGGAAAATAAGTGAGTGAGTGCGTGAGTGCGTGAGTGCGTGAGTGCGTGAGTGCGTGAATGCATGAGTGCATGAGTGCGTGAGTGATTGAGTGCGTGAGTGCGTGAGTGCGTGAGTGCGTGAGTGCGTGAGTGCGAGAGAAAAACCAGTACCCGGAAGAGCTTCCATTAGTTCTCCATTTACATCGCTTTAGTGCGGAATGGATGAATGAATAAACCAGTTAATTGATTAAACCTGACACTGACGTTGACACAGACGTAAACATATAAACAGTCGAGTTAACGTTATTTACAGCGAGTACTGGACGGCTCAACGGAAGACAACACCCTGCATTCCGGACCCGTGTTGACACACTGTTCTTGTTGCGTGCAGTTAGGCAAATTATGCCGCCGACCTATAGGATATCACTACACGTCTACAGGTTGCTCCACCTACACGGCAGTTAAGGCCGGTCAAGTACTAGGCCCGACTGTGTTTTGGTTATCTCACCTTTACCGTAGATGTCAAAGAAGTATAGCCATTCAATAGGGAAAACAATAGGGTTTATATCCACGTCATACAGGTAAACAAAATGTGGATTGAAAGAGAGATCCTCATACATCCTGTCAACAAAAAATAAACTGTATATTTTTGGGCCCTTCTCTCACATGTTTTGTTTCTGATAATCACGTATTATGCTCAAGACATTTCCTATATGCATTGTTACGTTTTACATTTCCTTTACTCCTCTGATTATCTAGGCTTACCCGTTCAATTAGGCACACGCATCAATTAAGTATTTAGATCTCGACTAAGAACGCCTACTTAGTTGGTTTGCCATCTGGCCCGCAGCCAGCGTCTAAGAGATATGTAGGTGTGATTTGAAGCACTGTATACCTGGCTTCCAGAAACAGCTTACGTGAAGTCTACTCGGGCATCGAATTTGACAGATGTGATTTGTTAGACTAGCCCAGACTTTGCTCGGACATTCGATACGAGACGTGTAGAACTGAGTAAACTGAACGCATTGCGCTTAGAGCTATAACGTTCCAGTGTAGTCTCGTAAATGGTAAACAGTAGGGTTAATGTTATTAGCATATATTTATGAAGGTGTTGGGCTGGATAGCATTGCCCCTAAATAAGTCGTTGCCATCGTCGACATCGTCGTCGTCGTCTTCTCCTCCGCCGTCTGGATCTGACGGATCCAGTAGGTCACTGTTTGGCTGCGTCGTAATCTTGATTATGCGTGCGACCTCTGTCACGCTTTGCTTCACCAAAACATGCTTGCATGTGAGCATTGCACCACAATGTGGTGTAATGCTCATACAGTTCTCGCTTAAACAATTTGCGATTTTCGTTGTAAAAAAGTTTATAGCCAGAATTTCACCAAAAAATAGACTACGGAATTTCCGACAGCGACACATGTGCGACATCCATGTTGATGGCTTGATGGACCTTGTTGCTCGGCAGTTGGTCATGTGGTGGATATGGCAATTGAAGTAACTGGAGCTTTTGTTGTTGTTGTCGATTTCCGTGAAGGGTTTCATTTGTTGTATATCGACGTAGCAGTTTGGTGCGGAGCGGTGTCCGAGTAATAGAGCGCCGGACTGTCGGTTGAGAGAACCGGGTTTCAAATCCTACTACCGACCGCCGTTTAGAAATTCGGGTAATTTCGTTCTACCTACGTTGTCTTTCGGTGATCGGTACCGGGTGTCTTTGCTAGGGGAAGTAAAAGATCCTACGCAGGCATGCATGACCTGTATATATGAATCGCCAACTCTAGAGAAGGAATACTCTGAAAAAACAGGACCACAATGGAAATAATTGCTTGCACGTGTCATCCTCACAATATACATATACAAATATATTCTTCACTTTATCTTTAGTACGGGACATCCAAGCAGCACATATTGCCATGTTCCCATTGCGGCCTATGTCTAGGGTTGCCAGTGAGTCACCTGGGAGGATTGCATTTCGAGAGCTGCGATCTGAGACGAAGGATCGTACACCTTGTAGTTTGGTATTTACAGCTCTTCCAAGTAATTCGTTCCAGATATTTCCGCTTAGCTTAGCCATGTTATGTGAACATAACCCGACAGAAGTTTGTTAGTCTAATAAGTCCATTTACCGTTGGACGTACTTATCCTTCGTGAGCCGAACTGTCTTGATGCTGGAAGGTGCAAAAAGAACAACAACAACACACACACACACACACACACACACACACACACACACACACACACACACACACACACACATTAAAGAGCTCGATGTCACCGACTGACATAACTTTAGTGGAAGCGTCCGGGTTGAGTTTACCCCTCGATGAATAGCTCTTCCACACATATACGTACGCATACACATGCATGCACGTACACACGTGCGCGCGTGCATACAGACACGCGCACGCACTCACACACATACACGCACGCATGCATACGTACGCTAGTTGGCTCACTCACTCACGCACTCATTCACTCATTCACTCACACGCATACACGCACTACCTGATTAAATATGCCGTCGAGGTTTCCCCGGTCACCCATTTTAAGTGATTTTGTTTAATATCGCCACGAGGTAAACCGCGAAACTGACGAGAATCACGGGTTCATGTAATGACGTCACAATCATGGACGCGACCTCCATTGGCAACATTTGCTTTGTCAAGAATGTTTACATATCGCTAGATCAAGCTATCCCACAAACAGTTCTCGCTTTATTTTTTTTGCAAAAAGTGTGTTAACATATTTGAGGCCATAATTTCAATAAAATATAAGAACTTATCTTTTACTTCCAAAATTCAAAAATATTTGGTATTGGTGGAGACGAGCTATGTGACGTATCAAACAAAATACTGCATTGCGTATAAACGTTTGTTCTTGTTATATGTATAACATTATATATGAAAAGCAGAAGATCCGAGATGAGTTATCTTATACTTCTTCTGAGTAACTTGCGACATCAACGCCGATGATGTCGAGTAGTAACAGGAGTGAATACATTTCGGTTTGGACTTCAGATATATTCATAGCCAAACCTTACGACAATTCTTGGAATGTAGGACGAATAGTGCGTTTGCTTTATTAGAGACCAAACAACGCACAGTGGTGTATAAGGCCGCAACAGTCATGTGTCGAACGTGATCATCGTGCAGACATGCGCACTGGTAGCTCTCTCCCCCACACATTCATTAGTAATATCAGTAGCGGCGAAATTTGTCATGTTTCTTCGAATGTTAGATAATAATAACTATATCTGCATCATGGCGATGGAATGAATTTGTCAAATCATGAATTTGGGAAATAGTTTCCATATTTCATCATTCCTCCGCCCTGTCTCCCGCCCGCCTGTACGCCCTCACGCATGCCCTCCCACCCGTACGCAAGTACACAAACACCCGCACGCGCGCACGCATACACACAAACAAACACACGCACACACACGCGCACGCACGCACCCACGCACTCGCACACATGCACACACACGAAGACAAACACACGCGCGCACGCAGGCACACACACTGCACGCATGGACACACACATATTCACACGCACAGACACACGCGCGCGCACACACGCACACAAATACACACACATAAGCGCGCGCGCATACACACGCTCCTATGCACCGACATACACAACATACAATACATACATCGTACACGGTACATGTCTTCAACTGGACCAATGTTCCGCCGCCATCAGACGCGAACTGCCGTAAGCGGTTTGAAGTAATTAAGTCTTACTGGGCGGAGGTCCGCATCAACCTACAAGACAGCTGTCTCAACGTTGGTAAAACACAACCTCTTCACTTCTGTCCCATGTCTGTCTGGACGCCCACAGTGGAAAGTATCTACAACTCAGCACAACTATTTTAAGTGAGTGAGTGAGTGAGCGAGTGTATGAGTGAGTGAGTGAGTAAGTGAGTGAGTGAGTGAGTGAGTGAGTGAGTGAGTGAGTGAGTGAGTGAGTGAGTGAGTGAGTGAGTGAGTGAGTGAGTGAGTGAGTGAGTGAATGAGTTAGTGAGTGCATTTTGTGTGAGTGAGTGAGTGAGTGTGAGTGAGTGATTGAGTGAGTGATTGAGTGAGTGATTGAGTGAGTGATTGAGTGAGTGAGTGAGTGAGTGAGTGAGTGAGTGAGTGAGTGAGTGAGTGAGTGAGTGAGTGAGTGAGTGAGTGAGTGAGTGAGTGAGTGAGTGAGTGAGTGAGTGAGTGAGTGAGTGAGTGAGTGAGTGAGTGAGTGAGTGAGTGAGTGAGTGAGTGAGTGAGTGAGCGAGTGAGTGACATGGAATGGATGAGAGAGTGAATGATGGGCGGAAGGACCGAAGGAAGAACGAAAACAATTATACAGGAGGTGAATTTGATTACTTTGAGAAAACAAATATTTTGGTTTCCGGGAGATAAGGAACAGTAAGAAATTACATGTATTCTTTTGAACTGCTTGTCTCGCAATCTGATACCGCAGATAACTTCTACAGGTTTCTCCACCTACACGGCAGTTAAGGCCGGTAAAGTACTAGGCACGACTGTGCTTTGGTTACCTCACCTTAGCCGTTCAACAGGAAAAACAATAGGGTTATAGCCACGTCATGCAGGTAAACAAAATGTGGATTGAAAGAGAGATCCTCAAACAGGAGACAAGAATATGTCCTGTCAACAAAAATAAATTATACATATTTTGGGCCCGTCACTCACATGTTTTGTTTCTGATAATCACGTATCATGCTCAGGACATTTCCTATGCATTGTTACGTTTTACATTTTCGTTTACTCCTAATTATCTATGAGTACGCGTTCAATTAGGCACACGCATCAGTTAAGTATTTAGACTATGGCTAAGAACGCCTACTTAGGAAGAACGAAAACAACTATACACGAATGAATTCGTCTACTTTGAGAACAAAAATAGTTTGGTTTCCGGGAAATAAGGAACACTAAGAAATTACACGTATTCTTTTGAAGTGCTTGTCCCGCAATCTGATATCGCAGATAACTTCAGAAGTCTGCAAACGTTGCGCGTCTGCTTTTCATTAACCCCCCCCCCCCTAGTCTGGCGTCCTGACGCCATAAACTACTCCCGAGGCGCTCTGTCTTCGGCGATCTGCACATTTTAAAAGGTTAACTTTGACTTTCTGCTGAGGTACCGAGTCTGACAGCCCGCGTGTCTATATTTGGATGCCGCAGAGGCCATTCAGCGCATATTATGTTCTTCCCGAACGACCGGGACGAGCAGGGAAGACCACGGACGGTTGCTGAGAAGACACGTAACGGGGCTCTCGCGCTAGGAATGTCGGCTAGTTGGGAATATATTTTTATCGGTGTCATCTTCTGGGCTGCAGGAAGCTTGGGCGCGGATGGAGAACCCGTAGGGCGGGTGTATAAACTACGGATGACGATTCAACGAGACAGTACTGTCGTATTTCCACTTAGCATATTGTATGCAATAATAGGCATTGTAATTGAATATCCTGCCAAGTGTTGTGGACCACTCGCCTCCTCCTTCATGCATATTAACCTTTTATAGATAACGTGAGATAACTGAGTGGTGAGCAACTCCCCAGATTACGTCGATGAAAACGAGATTTAAATCAAAATACTGTTAGGAGATAATTGAAACCCGTGGCTTGTTGTTCCATATATGTAAATAATAACGTAAATGACAATGGGTATTGGCATAAGTTTGCAAAGTCCTAAACAAATTTACCAAGGGTGTTTGGTTGTGACCACGTATTGTGAATATTAGAATATAAGAATAAAGATTACGTTTATTATTATTTGGACCTTTTCAGTTGGATTGTACATACATTACCATAAAATCCCCAAATCACACAAGTATCATACTGTTACAATACCACACACCATTATGTTACAATACTCATAAAACATGTACTCAATAAAATAACGCAACACTAAGGATACTGTTAAGTAAATTACACAAAATCCAACTCAGTATGAGGCGCTTTATATTAAAACGTGTACATTGTATTACTATCTTTCATTAAAAAATAAGATACTTTAAATATTAAAATTTACTGTTGAGACATACACTAAAATCATTAAGTGTTATGGCAGTGTACTAAACACCATGGAATTAATGAGTTTTTATAGCGATTTGTGTTCGCCATTGGGACGGGTAACTCGTTGAATGATCTTAGTGTATACGGCACATTTTGAGTATTCGGTAGTAGGGTATTCAGTTTGTGGTTACTACGCTTCATTCTAGCGAAATATGTTGTACACAATTCCTTGCGTCTATCGTGCAACGTTGGTAAGTTTACCATCTCCAGAATATCCTCGTACACACAACCAGGAAATATCGTTTTGAGACACCTTTTTTTAATTATCTCGATGTTGTCCGATAAGTATTTAGGCAAGTTCGTGTGCCATACCGGGCAGGCATATTCAACTACTGGTCTAATCACAGATACATATATTCTAACCAAGTCATTTTGGTTGATACCAGCACGTTTCAACTTTCTTGCCTTTGAAACTATTTCATCTACGTGTGCATTCCCACTTAAATCCGATGATATAGTTAGGCCGATAACTTTTGCTTGAGTACTCTCTCAATATCTGTCCCATTTATATCAATATACGGCAGAGATTCTACAAATGTTCTATCTTTACCGAAACATACAACCATTTCTTTTGTCTTACTCGTATTGATGCGCATGTCATTATTACTAGACCATCGCTCAATAATGTTAGCAGAATTTTTTATAACATATATCATACTTTGATTGCATATTTCAAATATGGTGCAATCGTCAACATATTTAAACATAGGACAAGATGTTTGCAAATCATTTATATGAACCACAAAATGTTTTGATCCTGACAAAGTTCCCTGGGGAACGTCCCCATTAAGGTAGCCTGGCTTTGACACCGCGTCGCCGATTTTTACTCTCTGTTCGCGGTCTAGTAGAAACGCTGCCATCCATCGGACCAGGTGTGGTGGTACTTCCATTGCAATCAGTTTATGCATTAGTATATAATGGTTAATTAGATCAAATGCTTTGCTGTAGTCAAGAAATAGCACTCTTACAAAATTGCCCTTTACATCGGTGGTTTCGTACCATTTGTGAAGCATTCCAACAAGAGCGTCCGTGGTACCAGTCCCTAACATACCTCCAAACTGTCTGTCGTCTATTTGTGGTTTAACATAAACATCGACCCACTTTAGCACTAGAGATTCAAAAACCTTAGCCAGAATTGGTGTAAGCGATATAGGTCTAATGTCATTTTCAACTGTCACTGGAGGGTGTTTCTTCGACAACGGAATAACGGTTGCTGATTTCCACAATTTTGGCAATACACCTTCCGAGCGAGCTGTTGAATATCGCAGTGACCCGTGCCGCAAGAAGGTGCGAACAGTTTTTCAAAGCCCATGGTTGTATATTGTCCGGACCCGTGGCTTTGTTCACTTTGACCTTACTAAGTGTCAACTCAGTGTCAGTCACGCTGATGGTGAATTCTGCTGGCAGTGGTTCCTTAATGTCAAAGATCGGGTGGGAAGTCTGCAATATCGGTAAGTCTTCACTCACCGACACGAAGAACGCATTCATGGAGTTGACTAAGCTGACTACATCTCCACCAGTAACTTTATTTGCCAGCCCCAGCATCTATTTGCGACTGCCAGATGCTTTTCCCATGAGTGACTTCATGTGCTTCCACCGTTCGCGTGACGATGTTTCCTCAATTGATGCTATTTTAGATTGACAGAACTGGTGTCGTAATTTAGGTGCTGTGCGATTCACTAAATTCCGGAGTTTATTGGCCCGTTCCGTGTCACCTGCCTTGCGAGCACGTTGCCTCTGTCTAATAATCAGGTTATATTACATGTTTGTTTAGGAAGGATATCGTAAGGGTGTTTGGTTTTGGCCACGTATTGTGAACATTAGCAAGGGTGTTTGGTTGTGACCACGTATTGTGAACATTAGCAAGAGTGTTTGGTTTGTGGCCACGTATTGTGAACATTAGCAAGGGTGTTTGGTTGTGGCCACGTATTGTGAACATTAGCAAGGTGCTTGGTTGTGGCCACGTATTGTGAACATTAGCAAGGGTGTTTGGTTGTGGCCACGTATTGTGAACATTAGCCGGGGTGTTTGGTTGTGAGCACGTATTGTGGCCAAAATCAGTTGCTACAGTGGATCCACATAGTGAGCAAAACATTATACTAATGCAAATTGACGCTAGTTATCTTTTTTTAATTAAAAACAATCGCAAGTCCCACAATACGTGCTGGTGGGGGAGTACCATGCTAAACAATAACATTTCTTTCGACTTTGCGAACTTACGAGATCGTCCCTAAGCTAGCAGGTAATATAACTTACGAGATCGCCCCTAAGCAAGCATGTAATATAACTTATGAGATCGTCCCTAAGCTAGCAGGAAATATAACTTACGTGATCGCCCCTAAGCAAGCATGTAATACAACTTACGAGATCGTCCTTAAGCAAGCATGTAATACAACTTACGTGATCGCCCCTAAGCAAGCATGTAATACAACTTACGAGATCGTCCCTAAGCAAACATGTAATATAACTTACGAGATCGTTCCTAAGCAAGTATGTAACTTACGAGATCGTCCCTAAACAAGCATGCAATATAACTTATTAGATCGTCCCTATGCAAGCATGTAATATAACTGACGAGATCGTCCCTAAACAAGCATGTAATATAACTTACGAGATCGTCCCTATGCAAGCATGTAACATAACTCACGAGATCGTCCCTAAACAAGCATGTAATATAACTTACGAGATCGTCCCTATACAAGCATGTAATATAACTCACGAGATCGTCCCTAAGCAAGCATGTAATATAACTCACGAGATCTTCCCTAAACAAGCATGTAATATAACTCACGAGATCGTCCTTAAGCAAGCCTGTATTATAACTTATTAGATCGTCCCTAAACAAGCATGTAACATAACTTACGCGATCGTCCCTAAACAAGCATGTAACATAATTTACGCGATCGTCCCTAAACAAGCATGTAATATAACTTACTAGATCGTCCCTAAGCAAGCCTGTAATATAAATTATTAGATCGTCCCTAAACAACCATGTAATATAATTTACGAGATCGTCCCTAAGCAAGCATGTAATATAACTTACGAGATCGTCCTTAAGCAAGTAATAAGTAATGTAACTTACATGTTCACGGTATTCGTTCACAGTCCCTGTCGGACGGTGGGTGGAAGGTAACGTACTTATCAAAGGGAAACCAAAAAGTAATTGTGTGTGCCTGTATAATTAAAATACTTAATACATTCCAACCATTTGCAACTTCAATCAACAATATCACGCCGGTGGCTTACTCGGAATTTATTTTAAAAGTGGGAGATACTTGTGAAATCTCACATTGCCCGACGGCTGACACACTGAGACACGGCCCCGATGCTTGACCAATATAAGAGCCTAGAGCTTCTGTCACCATGCCAAGGCGCTGCGGTGACGCGTCGAATGCCCCTGTTTCATCGACATGTGTATGAATATGCCAGCTGATGTGTTTAATTCTCGTCTACCCTTCGACTTAGAGTTTCACTTGTAACAACTGTCATAGTGCCACACAGTGCGCCAGGCGGACGTAACAGTAGTTACACTTGTAACAACTGTCATAGTGCCACACAGTGCGCCAGGCGGACGTAACAGTAGTTACACTTGTAACAACTGTCATAGTGCCACACAGTGCGCCAGGCGGACGTAACAGTAGTTACACTTGTAACAACTGTCATAGTGCCACACAGTGCGCCAGGCGGACGCAACAGTAGTTACACTTGTAACAACTGTCATAGTGCCACACAGTGCGCCAGGCGGACGTAACAGTAGTTACACTTGTAACAACTGTCATAGTGCCACACAGTGCGCCAGGCGGACGTAACAGTAGTTTCACTTGTAACAACTGTCATAGTGCCACACAGTGCGCCAGGCGGACGTAACAGTAGTTACACTTGTAACAACTGTCATGGTGCCGCACAGCGCGCCAGGCTGACGTACTTGATGGTTTCACTTGTAACAACTGTCTGGAGTGCCACACAGCGCGCCAGGCTGACGTAACTTGAGTAGTTACGCGTAACGGGGACAGCGCGCCAGGCGGACGTAACAGTAGTTTCACTTGTAACAACTGTCATAGTGCCACACAGCGCGCCAGGCGGACGTAACAGTAGTTTCACTTGTAACAACTGTCATAGTGCCACACAGTGCGCCAGGCGGACGTAACAGTAGTTTCACTTGTAACAACTGTCATAGTGCCACACAGTGCGCCAGGCGGACATAACAGTAGTTTCACTTGTAACAACTGTCATAGTGCCACACAGTGCGCCAGGCGGACTTAACAGTAGTTACACTTGTAACAACTGTCATAGTGCCACACAGTGCGCCAGGCGGACGTAACAGTAGTTTCACTTGTAACAACTGTCATAGTGCCACACAGTGCGCCAGGCGACTTAACAGTAGTTTCACTTGTAACAACTGTCATAGTGCCACACAGTGCGCCAGGCGGACGTAACAGTAGTTACACTTGTAACAACTGTCATAGTGCCACACAGTGCGCCAGGCGGACGTAACAGTAGTTACACTTGTAACAACTGTCATAGTGCCACACAGTGCGCCAGGCGGACGTAACAGTAGTTACACTTGTAACAACTGTCATAATGCCACACAGTGCGCCAGGCGGACGTAACAGTAGTTACACTTGTAACAACTGTCATAGTGCCACACAGTGCGCCAGGCGGACGTAACAGTAGTTTCACTTGTAACAACTGTCATAGTGCCACACAGTGCGCCAGGCGGACGTAACAGTAGTTTCACTTGTAACAACTGTCATAGTGCCACACAGTGCGCCAGGCGGACGTAACAGTAGTTTCACTTGTAACAACTGTCATAGTGCCACACAGTGCGCCAGGCGGACGTAACAGTAGTTTCACTTGTAACAACTGTCGTAGTGCCACACAGTGCGCCAGGCGGACGTAACAGTAGTTACACTTGTAACAACTGTCATAGTGCCACGCAGTGCGCCAGGCGGACGTAACAGTAGTTACACTTGTAACAACTGTCGTAGTGCCACGCAGTGCGCCAGGCGGACGTAACATTAGTTACACTTGTAACAATTGTCATAGTGCCACACAGTGCGCCAGGCGGACGTAACAGTAGTTTCACTTGTAACAACTGTCATAGTGCCACACAGTGCGCCAGGCGGACGTAAGAGTAGTTACACTTGTAACAACTGTCATAGTGCCACACAGTGCGCCAGGCGGACGTAAGAGTAGTTACACTTGTAACAACTGTCATAGTGCCACACAGTGCGCCAGCCGGACGTAAGAGTAGTTACACTTGTAACAACTGTCATAGTGCCACACAGTGCGCCAGGCGGACGTAACAGTAGTTACACTTGTAACAACTGTCATAGTGCCACACAGTGCGCCAGGCGGACGTAAGAGTAGTTACACTTGTAACAACTGTCATAGTGCCACACAGTGCGCCAGGCGGACGTAACAGTAGTTACACTTGTAACAACTGTCATAGTGCCACACAGTGCGCCAGGCGGAAGTAACAGTAGTTACACTTGTAACAACTGTCATAGTGCCACACAGTGCGCCAGGCGGACGTAACAGTAGTTACACTTGTAACAACTGTCATAGTGCCACACAGTGCGCCAGGCGGACGTAACAGTAGTTTCACTTGTAACAACTGTCATAGTGCCACACAGTGCGCCAGGCGGACGTAACAGTAGTTACACTTGTAACAACTGTCATAGTGCCACACAGTGCGCCAGGCGGACGTAACAGTAGTTTCACTTGTAACAACTGTCATAGTGCCACACAGTGCGCCAGGCGGACGTAACAGTAGTTTCACTTGTAACAACTGTCATAGTGCCACACAGTGCGCCAGGCGGACTTAACAGTAGTTTCACATGTAACAACTGTCATAGTGCCACACAGTGCGCCAGGCGGACGTAACAGTAGTTTCACTTGTAACAACTGTCATAGTGCCACACAGTGCGCCAGGCGGACTTAACAGTAGTTACACTTGTAACAACTGTCATAGTGCCACACAGTGCGCCAGGCGGACGTAACAGTAGTTTCACTTGTAACAACTGTCATAGTGCCACACAGTGCGCCAGGCGGAAGTAACAGTAGTTACACTTGTAACAACTGTCATAGTGCCACACAGTGCGCCAGGCGGACGTAACAGTAGTTACACTTGTAACAACTGTCATAGTGCCACACAGTGCGCCAGGCGGACGTAACAGTAGTTTCACTTGTAACAACTGTCATAGTGCCACACAGCGCGCCAGGCTGACGTAACAGTAGTTTCACTTGTAACAACTGTCATAGTGCCACACAGCGCGCCAGGCTGACGTAACAGTAGTTACACTTGTAACAACTGTCATAGTGCCACACAGTGCGCCAGGCGACTTAACAGTAGTTTCACTTGTAACAACGCCTAAAAGTCATTGCAAGCGCCAGGTGTATGACTTAACAGTAGTTTCACGGTAACAACTGTCATAGTGCCACAGCGCGCCAGGCTGACGCAACAGTAGTTTCAATTTTGTAACAACTGTCATAGTGCCACACACAGCGCGCCACAGGTCAACGTAACAGTAAAGCTGGCGACCCTGTAACAACTCGTCATAGTGCGCCACCACAGTGCGCCAGGCGACGCAACAGCAGTTTCACTTGTAAACAACCGTCATAGTGCCAATATTGCGCGCCAGGCGACTTTAACAGTAGTTTCACTTGCAAATAAATCCGGTCATAGTGCCGGGCCATTGAAAGTGCGCCAGGCGGACTTAACAGTAGTTACACTTGTAACAACTGTCATAGTGCCACACAGTGCGGCAGGCGGACGTAACAGTAGTTTCACTTGTAACAACTGTCATAGTGCCACACAGTGCGCCAGGCGACTTAACAGTAGTTTCACTTGTAACAACTGTCATAGTGCCACACAGTGCGCCAGGCGGACGTAACAGTAGTTACACTTGTAACAACTGTCATAGTGCCACACAGTGCGCCAGGCGGACGTAAGAGTAGTTACACTTGTAACAACTGTCATAGTGCCACACAGTGCGCCAGGCGGACGTAACAGTAGTTACACTTGTAACAACTGTCATAGTGCCACACAGTGCGCCAGGCGGAAGTAACAGTAGTTACACTTGTAACAACTGTCATAGTGCCACACAGTGCGCCAGGCGGACGTAACAGTAGTTACACTTGTAACAACTGTCATAGTGCCACACAGTGCGCCAGGCGGACGTAACAGTAGTTTCACTTGTAACAACTGTCATAGTGCCACACAGTGCGCCAGGCGGAAGTAACAGTAGTTACACTTGTAACAACTGTCATAGTGCCACGCAGTGCGCCAGGCGGACGTAACAGTAGTTACACTTGTAACAACTGTCATAGTGCCACACAGTGCGCCAGGCGGACGTAACAGTAGTTACACTTGTAACAACTGTCATAGTGCCACGCAGTGCGCCAGGCGGACGTAACAGTAGTTACACTTGTAACAACTGTCGTAGTGCCACGCAGTGCGCCAGGCGGACGTAACATTAGTTACACTTGTAACAATTGTCATAGTGCCACACAGTGCGCCAGGCGGACGTAACAGTAGTTTCACTTGTAACAACTGTCATAGTGCCACACAGTGCGCCAGGCGGACGTAAGAGTAGTTACACTTGTAACAACTGTCATAGTGCCACACAGTGCGCCAAGCGGACGTAAGAGTAGTTACACTTGTAACAACTGTCATAGTGCCACACAGTGCGCCAGCCGGACGTAAGAGTAGTTACACTTGTAACAACTGTCATAGTGCCACACAGTGCGCCAGGCGGACGTAACAGTAGTTACACTTGTAACAACTGTCATAGTGCCACACAGTGCGCCAGGCGGACGTAAGAGTAGTTACACTTGTAACAACTGTCATAGTGCCACACAGTGCGCCAGGCGGACGTAACAGTAGTTACACTTGTAACAACTGTCATAGTGCCACACAGTGCGCCAGGCGGACGTAACAGTAGTTACACTTGTAACAACTGTCATAGTGCCACACAGCGCGCCAGGCGGACGTAACAGTAGTTTCACTTGTAACAACTGTCATAGTGCCACACAGCGCGCCAGGCGGACGTAACAGTAGTTTCACTTGTAACAACTGTCATAGTGCCACACAGCGCGCCAGGCGGACGTAACAGTAGTTACACTTGTAACAACTGTCATAGTGCCACACAGCGCGCCAGGCGGACGTAACAGTAGTTACACTTGTAACAACTGTCATAGTGCCACACAGTGCGCCAGGCGGACGTAACAGTAGTTTCACTTGTAACAACTGTCATAGTGCCACACAGTGCGCCAGGCGGACGTAACAGTAGTTTCACTTGTAACAACTGTCATAGTGCCACACAGTGCGCCAGGCGGACGTAACAGTAGTTTCACTTGTAACAACTGTCATAGTGCCACACAGTGCGCCAGGCGGACGTAACAGTAGTTTCACTTGTAACAACTGTCATAGTGCCACACAGTGCGCCAGGCGGACGTAACAGTAGTTACACTTGTAACAACTGTCATAGTGCCACACAGTGCGCCAGGCGGACGTAACAGTAGTTACACTTGTAACAACTGTCATAGTGCCACACAGTGCGCCAGGCGGACGTAACAGTAGTTACACTTGTAACAACTGTCATAATGCCACACAGTGCGCCAGGCGGACGTAACAGTAGTTACACTTGTAACAACTGTCATAATGCCACACAGTGCGCCAGGCGGACGTAACAGTAGTTACACTTGTAACAACTGTCATAATGCCACACAGTGCGCCAGGCGGACGTAACAGTAGTTTCACTTGTAACAACTGTCATAGTGCCACACAGTGCGCCAGGCGGACGTAACAGTAGTTTCACTTGTAACAACTGTCATAGTGCCACACAGTGCGCCAGGCGGACGTAACAGTAGTTTCACTTGTAACAACTGTCATAGTGCCACACAGTGCGCCAGGCGGACATAACAGTAGTTTCACTTGTAACAACTGTCATAGTGCCACACAGTGCGCCAGGCGGACTTAACAGTAGTTACACTTGTAACAACTGTCATAGTGCCACACAGTGCGGCAGGCGGACGTAACAGTAGTTTCACTTGTAACAACTGTCATAGTGCCACACAGTGCGCCAGGCGACTTAACAGTAGTTTCACTTGTAACAACTGTCATAGTGCCACACAGTGCGCCAGGCGGACGTAACAGTAGTTTCACTTGTAACAACTGTCATAGTGCCACACAGTGCGCCAGGCGGACTTAACAGTAGTTTCAGCGCCAAAACAAATACGGCGATGCAAACTAGAGTAATATTCTCAGTGGGGCGACTGGCGAATTGGGAAGAGTAGGCATTGTTGACGTCAGGCTTATATACAGACACAGACACAGATACGTGCGCAGGCGCACACGCACACACGCGCACTCACGCATACACGTCATGTATGTCTGGACTATCGATAAGCCAGGCATCCTTATCCACGTGCCATCAGGAACTTAGCTCTGGCGACAAGGAAGGTAGTTCGTTCGTTTTTTTTTGTAGAATCATAGTATACAGTATTGATACAATATTTATTATACTATACTGACCAGCCAAATGGCAGAGCGACGCTTTCGAAGGCGAGGCGTCGGGTCGATTACTAATATGGATATTCACATCACGTTGTAAGGCATCATACCCCGCAATTTTCCGAGCTCCCTATTCGAGGTTTTGAGTGACAGCTCGCCGATTTGTCTAAACACGTAACTGTTGAAATCAAAATGGTTTATGCTTCGAAGCAGCGATCGCTAAAAACATATATGGGAGGCATAGAGTACGCTAGAATACATATACTTTATACTGTGTGACACGATGTTACAATAAGAACAAACGAACGGACCTTAAATTCTCCCTTCAATGTTCTGCCATGATTTGTTGATGGCAATAGATGATGCACGTCCTGCGGTACAATCGTTTTGAATGCTGCTATTGTGCTGCAGATGTTCGGGGACTTCGGCCCATATGTCGTTTAGTCTGAATTATGCCAGCTGTCTACTCTTCCCAATTCGTCAGTTGCCGAATTTGTTTTGGCGCTGTAACTACTAACAATATATTACGTCAGCATGATGTACGTTTCGCGTTACAATAATAGTTACAAATGCAACACTGAATTAATCGAGAGGAATACG
Source organism: Paraescarpia echinospica (assembly GCA_020002185.1). Taxonomy (NCBI): domain Eukaryota; kingdom Metazoa; phylum Annelida; class Polychaeta; order Sabellida; family Siboglinidae; genus Paraescarpia; species Paraescarpia echinospica. The sequence continues at coordinate 59,622,967 of CM034539.1, read as the reverse complement.
AGAAACCAACATACCACCTGGCATATTCATACATTATACATGTCGAGGAAACAGCAAGAGACATTCAACGCGTCGATCTCCGCATCGTCACGGTCAAAGATGCTCTAGGCGTGCTTATTGGTCAAGCAACGGTGGCGTGTGTGAATATGTCTGCCGTCGGGAAATAAACTTGAAAATAAATTTGATATTGTTGATTGTAGTTGCAAATTGTTATTTTGTATTAACTCTTAGGTGCATATAGGTCCACAGGCCACACAATTGCCCTTTGTTTCCCTTTAATTGCAAATTAAAATTGATTGAGTGTAGAATCCGGACCCACCTCGATTTTGCCGTTATAATTAGATTTTTGCCTAACTTTGATACCTCAGTGTCTTAGTTCCATTATTAAACATTATCCCAGGCTCATTTACGTTTAAGAATATTGCGTCTTAGCGCACTTTTCAGGCGTAAATAGCGTCCCGGTTTGCATCAACATACGCCGCTATATCGCTCATGTTACGAGCGCAATACGGTAACGCACGACCGCAGCGGTGCAGACTAGTGCAGAAACCGGGTCGCTATTGCGGCTTCAAAAGTGCGCTAAGATACAACATTTTCGTAATATAAATATGCCTGGGATGATGTTGAATGCTGGAACTAGCCCTCTGAGGTATCAAAGGTAGGCAAAACTCACATTATAACGGCGAAATCGAGGTGGGTCCGGATACTACACAAGTGCCGAACATTGTTCAGGGTTTTAGCAGTAGGCCGTATTAAAGGATTTATTAGTAATACCTTTAATTTATCGTACAATCGATCGTACATAAGTTAACTAAATTAAACCCCAAAAACTTGAAGAGCCCTCACAATTATCAGTGCTGCCACCTAGCTAGTAAGACAAATTAGTTATAGTTTAGAACTGCTCGAAAGGGGGCGATAGGTAATTCCTCTTGACGTGTTTTTCATTACCTTGGTACTCGTGATTATGTATTGTTATAATATGCGACACACGTTCTCTTTTGCCAAGAAAGTTGTCGTATGCAGATGTTGCCAGCGACTATACTCAACTAAGGTCAGAGACAAGGTAAGAGCGTCGTTGTGAATGCGGGCGATAATAAAGAACTTCTAGGCTAGGGTCACGTCTGTGGCTATGCGTTCAATCGTAACGATTGTGACAGCTCAAGCCTCGGAGCCTCAATCTACGCAACAACGTTATTGTTATATAGCCAGACATGTTATTTATCACGCATCGAGCTTATCACCCGTGCATTGATTCGTCCAATCGAGTGTCATTTCATCATAATTACAGCTATCAATAATCAAATGATTTTGATTTTTTTTACTTTTGTGCTGTCTTAGAAGTTAGACTTAGTCAGACTAAGTCTAAGTCTAAGACTTAGTTTTAAGTTAACTGTTAAAACTTAAGTCTTAGAAGTTAGATTTACTTAAGTTAAGACGTCAAGACTTAGACTAAGTCTTGGTTAAAGTCCAATAATAAAGATAATAGGCGCCAAGAGTGTACATATGATAAATACTCATTGTTATATTTAGAGCCGAGGTATGGCGCCTTTCCCTTGGACTTGGTGGACTTTCCTTAATTAATATAATCACGGATAACTGTGATACCATAATCGGCCCTTGTATAGAATCCGGACCCACATCATCCCAAGCATATTTATATTACACAAATATTGTTTGTTAGCGCACTTTTGAAAAATGAAGCCCAAATAGCCACCTGGTTTGCACTAGTCTGCACCACTGCAGTCATGCGTTACCGCATCGCACTCATAAAATGAGCGATATATTGACGTATGTTGATGCAAACCGGGGTGCTATTTATGCTTCAAAAGTGTGCTAAGACGCAATATTTTTAAACATAAATATGCCTGTGGTAATGTTGAATAATGGAACTAATGCACTGAGGTATCAACACTGAGGTATAAATTAGGCAAAACTCAAGTTATAACGGCAAAATCGAGGTGGGTCCGGATTCTACACAAGTGCCCCAAAATTATTAGCAACATCCTTAGTAGCCTTGTAGGTTCTCCCTGGGATGAGACAAAGGGTTAAAGTCAGTAGGATGAAACTAATTTGGGCTTTTTAAATAAAACTACTAACTAAAGATTACCAATCAGCCATGTGGTATACACATTTTATAAAATAGAATAATTCTGCATGCCCATTGTGTTAAAATGTCCCATTCATTAGAGCTACAACGTCATGTTAGTAGAATCAGATATATTGTACTAGCATGCAGAAATTGCTACATCACTGTTCCATATTGTCGTTTTCATTGCAGCTTCCTACAGAGCCAAGCTGGGTCCCACAACATCTGTCTGACAAGCTCCCAATGGTATGCACATTAGAAGGGATACTGTATGTAAATCTGTTTTAGCATTCCTGAATAGTGCGCTGGTAATGTCGAGATCGTTTTGGTAAGCACTATGGTCCACAACGTTGTAGGTTGTCTTAATTTTAAGGAAGAATAAGTGAACTTCAACAGCTTAAAATTAGACTGCTGAAATGCATGGATCCATTACGTCACTGTTCGCCTGTGTCACAATCAAAATTATCCACGTAACCTCCGTCAAGCTTTGCCTCCCCAAAAATGCTCTGTGTGTGCTGCATGTGTTTTTGATGGCTTGATGGACCTTGTTGCTAGGCAGTAGGTCATGTGATGGATAAGTAAATTATTTCTAGTATTGCAAATGGTCATTGTTCAGATTGAAATATTAATCTGTTATCACAATTTTAGTCAGGATCTCAGCAGTTCTTTGTCTTGCTCTGTTTGAGATGTTCATCCGACTGAGTGGTTCAAAATTAGTTATATCTTTACTGTTTTCATAGTCATTTTACCTTGTATCTCGTAACATTTCGACTGCTCTCAGCAATCTTCATTAGACAGCTACCGCTAGAACGTGACATGACACTACCACTAGATGGCGACACTATCGCAGATCACATGATGTATCAGTATCACATTGTAGACTGGAAGGGGGCAAAATTTGTAGAAGTGATCTGGATAAGAAAAAGCAAAGCCAGCCATCATGAATTGAGATGAAGGCTGGTACCAACCCTCACAAATCTAAGATGATCTCTTGAAGAGCCAGAGTGATATGTCTAAGCAGAATGACTACCACATCGCCATCTTCCAGTAGTCGTCTGATGAGGATTGTTGGAAGCAGTCAAAACGTCATGAGATATAAAGTAAATTGACTGTGAATAATGTAATATATCACTAGTCTTGTCTATTTCTAGTCTAGTAACATAGTATGCGCAATGCAACTGTTTCAGTCTGTATGCGAGCACATGTGTACATAACATGTGTACATAACATGTGTACATAACATGTGTACATAACACATAAACCACACCAACAATCATCATCACAGTATATGAGAAAGACAATTTAAAAAAGTTTAACATAGTCATTATTTTTTTATGTAAAACTTAGGATTAGATACATAAAGAATATATCATTGTTTCTTTAGGGTGGCTCCTACGATAGCGATCAGTTTTTTATCTTAGTAGGAATCTCCCATCCCATAGCAATTGTTTTTGTTTGCAAAATATATATTCTGTTGATTTTATATTAATTTGCACTGTACGTTTTACATGTCAGTATTTGTATATCTGATAATAATTATGTTGTCTTTCACTGCTGTTGCTATTAAAAGTAACCTTATCCTTATTCTTGCCTTCTCCAGAAAACTGTCATCAATGACTTCCTGGTAAATCAGCTCGAGCGAGTCGCTCTCGTCGACTTTGCGACGCAGGAGGGAATCACACGACTTGACCGGGCAATACGATTCGCTGATCAGCTGCACCAAGTGGACACTACTGGGGTTGAACCAATGGACAGTGTCCTTGAAGACAGGTACTGACCACGGGAATGACTGACTGCATTGTATTCATATTACCGCGGTAACCCTTTTATACAAGTGCATGTGAACGTTCGGACACTCGCTTCCCCACCCTCCCATATCTGAGTGGTCAGAATAATTGTAGTCTATACTGTATTTATAATGCAATTTTACGATAACAAAAGAACGAACAAAAAACTCCCTTTAATACATTAGGGTATATGGGTGGATGTAAGCTAGTTTACATATTAATATGCTGACTTTGGGGGCTGTCTCACAGCATCTTCTCCCAGGCGCTCATGAATGGATGATACAGTGTCTTGTATAATGCATGGTACTTGATTGCTCTATCATGTCCTAGCATACAGATACCTAAACCCAAGCGCACAATGGTCTTTGATAAACATAAACAATTACTTTACAATGACATATTTAATGTAGTATGCGAAACAAATCAAACGTGATGTGAGTTATATCATAAACTTCAAAGCGAAACTGATTGTTGTTCATAAATTTGAGGTAAACAGTGGTGGCCAGACCTCATAGTCACTGATATTTATTGTTTGTTGTTGCATCCTTTCAGAGCATTGTATCTGCGACCAGACAAAGTGACAGAGGGAAACAACAGAGCTGAACTCATGAAGTGCGCACAGAAAACTATCGAGGAGTACTATGTGGCTCCACCCGGTAAGCAGGATGTGTACTGGCTATTTTGTAAGTATTTAAGGGGTTGTCCTGGCTGCTTGCTGCTGCTCACACATGTCGTCGATGTACGTTGCTTTATAAGTTGGTTGTCTATTTTTCGTTTCCCAAAATCAGCAAGGGTGGAAATTATTTATAGGCAGTTTGCTGAATTGGGTATCTACATCATGGAAAAATTGCAAATATCAAAGAGCTTTGCTGTACTAAGTATATTATAGATAGTGGCACCAAAAGATTATATGCCAGGGTAAGTGTAGTGAAATGTTAATAGACCGTTAATTATTCAGTACATAATATCTACAGCTTGAAATAGTAATTTTATTATAATATTTATAAAAGAACAAAATTGTTGTTGAGACCTATACTTAGGCAGTAGCACAGTGGCACAGTGGCTAGAGCATCAGACTCTCAATCGAGAGAACCTGGGTTCTCTCGATTGAAGTTTGGGAAAGTTTGTTCACTCTACGTTGCTTCAGTTCACTCGGCTGTATGAATAAGTACCTGGCTATAGTCAGTGCTGTGTGCGGATAGTCTTTGTGCATTAATTGCAGCATGGCTGAATGCTTCCCAGAGACATTAAGATGGTGTTCATTTGAACAGACCTGCCAGGGAATATAGTGTAAAGTGCTTTGAGCAGTCCTAAGGACTGGATACTGCACTATATAAGAATTTACTTATGCCTTTTTACTTTTAAAAAAGATAAGTGAATGTGCCCTAGACAAAGGTGATTGTATGTCTCTAATGTGGACTTTGTATTTCCAGGTAATATTCCACTGGAGAGAACAGAGAGAACTTATGGCCAACAATCAGATGACGAACAAGAAGAAGAAAGACTTTAGTTGACTGTACTTATTTTATAATTATTAATTGTTATTTCTTTTGTAATCAACACACTTTCAATTATGTTATGAGTATTGGGCATGCTGTTACTATATATCATTGCAATAAAAAATGAAAATTACAATTTTTTCTGCATTTACATAACAACAGAAAATATATACTTCCCAACAATACATATTATATTTTGTGCGTAGCCATTTTTAATTACCAATCTGGGTATATATTAGAAATGCATTCGTACGCATGTTAAATTTATACAGTGTGAAGTGTGGACGTTTCAACAGGAAACGTCCATTAAATTACAAATGATCTGGGGAAGTAGATACCTCCATCGTAGTTACTTTAAAGTCCCCTATGCAGTAATCATCGAGGCTCCAGTTCAATTTATCCACTCACAGTACTAAGCTGTGTTCGTTACCATCCTTCACACCTCGGGTGAAATACACCGTACTTTTTGTAGCAGCATGACTTGAAACAAGATATGCTCGGTATCATCATGCTGGGACCAACTAGGACAGTAGCATGTGCTAACATAATGCCCCGTACGACAGGCATACTCCACCTCATCCTTACAACTGCTGATCAATATATCGCTGACCTCCAGGACTTACACGTAACTGTCGCCCTGTCTCAGAGCCTCGCAGGACTGTCTGCTGCTTGTGGTTACATTACCGCCTTTGACGCGGTTATCTGCCTTCTTTTTGATGGCTGCCTCAACTCCGCCGTAGTTCCCTTTGCCAAGATCAGACTCATGCCTTGATCATGGTGCCTTGATATCATTGAACATGTGTTCGAAACGTGCAACAATTTCACAGATTGAATGATTCCTGTATTGCGACGACGGTGAGTCACTGACGAAGTGAATAGACTAGTCGTCAGCGTGGGGATGATTTCATCGAGTTCCTTCAACAAGGACTTCATGAAATCGAACGTGGTTGGTACAGAGTGTGCCGTCACGCTTGATACGCCAACATAGCCTTTGGTGATCAGTGTGTCCTTGTCTTTATATTGTACCACCATCGGATGAACTGTGACCTGGTTCTTGTCATAATAGGCGGATGCTATTTCATCTTTGTACTTTCCGCATAGTCCAACTGCACAGTGGCTTCCGTGTTAGCCATCATGGACTGTTTCAGCAACTTCAGTTGTGCATACTGCGTTTTCAATATATCACAGTGTGCTCAGAAGTCGGCCATTTCTTTGATGAAATTATCCACAAATGATTCCTTTGTTGCCTTCACCTCCCATGGCGGTACTGAGATGTCGCGTACAGGGGAAGAATAATAAAGAAAGAAAGGCTAATGGAGGTGAAGGCAACAAAGGAATCACCTTCTGGTTTGTCTATTTATAGAAACTAGTTTCCCTATCATGGGTAGCACTTATTTTGTGTCTATCATGTGAACACATTAAAGGCATGTTAGCATAGTTTCTTAACGTTTTCCTTAGGGGGACCGCTCTGCTTAGGCAACCCTACTTGTTAGTAACAGTCAGCATCAATACAGCACCAACCCTGAATACTAGTACATTTTGTCACATGTCTTGTCACTATATATCATGCATTAGCGTGTTTTGTGAATTCCTGCAGTTATGGCGTTACAATCAACGTTGAATGTTGACGTTCTTCATCATTTGTCGCCCAAATCAAACGGAATCTCAATTCACCCACCGGATATCCTTCTGCCAGTCACACGCGCACACGCTGCCATCAGACAAACAACAATGTAAACCATTAATTGCGCGGCGCGTGTCGTATAGTCCATAAAGGAGAACATTTTTCTAGTCATGACAATTTTAGCGCGTCATTTTAGATGTGCTTAAAGGGACACAGCCTCACAATCACTGGCACTTTGTTCGCCCATCTATACCTGGTACGGAAGTAAAATATGATCTGTCCCCAGTTTGACTAGTGGCGTGTTCAACCGACCGATGCATGCGGCGTGGAATTGGGGACAGTCCATTGAGGAGAACAAGAAACAACACCCTTTCTCTGTTTCCACACCTTCATGTTGGTGACCGTGACGTTGTGATAGAAGGTATACTCGCAGGTGGTGATCTCCTGGTTTGTTGACATGAAGCAAGAACGGATTATATTGCTTGTCCTGGCTATAGGAATCCAGTTGACACTCTGCTGGGCAGGTGAGTGAATCAATGAACCAATCAAGTTAGGGTATCGGAAATAATTCAAATCTGTCAAAGTTCATCATGAGCATTCAAATATTTCCACATGATATTGTATCACAGGGCGGGTTAGGATATTTGATCAAAGTGGCTCATCCCTCTATTCTCGGGGGGTCCGAAGGCATGGCCCTACCTAATAAATACAGTTGAGACACTGAGAGTGTTTTGGTGGGGTCATGTCATAAACATCATACACAGCAAATGTAGTGGAACACGTAGTTCGTGTCATAAATCCCACATAGCAAACATGGATCATATACAGATATATATATTTATACATTTGTTTATAACAGTGTTCATGTAATAAACCCCGCAAAACAAATACATTGCGTTGGATCATGACTAGGCCACCCACGTAGGAAGCATTAAGATCAGATTTGATTTCTTGTGTTGTGTGAACATCTACTTTCAAATGAATGCCAGCGTGGTATAAACAAGGTTATTAACAGTACTAATCAGTATTCAGTTATATCTTATGTTACGTGTTAATCCATGTAACTGAGTCATGTTTAAGGACCTGGAGCTGTCACAAGCGATAGAGCGTGGGACGTTCAGCTGAATTAGACATGTGTACGTTTTCTGCGTATTCAAAGCTTTGAAAACGTCACTTAATTCACTGGTGCGTGTGTCAATTTACTTCGCCATATAGGCCAGACCGCGGCGCCGGACTGTAATAATAGCATGCATACTTACAGTGTAAGAAACCTTCTGTGCATTGATTGTGTCGATTACTTTCAATGGTTCACGAGACCATATCTGTAGTTCATACCCCGAGGGTGGGTCAATTCCTATGCACTCGTCTGAATGCAATCAATACAACATCGTGACGAAGGCAGTTTACAAAGTTCACGATCAACAAAATCAGTTACTGGTTGTCCTGAACTCAGGCCTATATCATGTTTTGGGGGCTTTCTTCGACCTGCTCCAAAATACCTCCAACTGCATCCCCTCTTGTGACGTCCAACTGCATCCCCCTGAGGTTCCCAAGAAATCGCCCAATTGCACCCCCAGTGACATCGCCAAAACTTGTAATTGCACACCCCCGCTTGAGACCTCGAGTGAAACTATTTTGCGTCAGTGTGGTGGTGCCTGCACATCCATCGCACCCCAGCCTACGAGCCTGATCTGAACAGAATAGCATTTGTGTGTCTTTCTCAAGACACAAACTGTCGATTCATGTACCAAAAAGGCATTTCCTGACCCACTTAATGCGATGCTTATTTAATACTAATTACATTTTCAAATCAACAACAGTACTTTAAACTGATAAACGTTTATAAAATAACTGCAATAAACGTGTTTATTTACACCCCGCTAGTAAGTGACCCATGCAGTCAAACCAGTTCGTGCCCAAGCTATCAAGATAAAATAGTAACTACAGTCTTTTCACCACGTTCCTGTTCTTGGCATATATATCTTACTCTTATGTCATGTATGAAGAAATGTTGTTACATTGCGCGGTATCCAGTTCTCAGGGCTGCCCAGAACGGTTTACATTTCAACCCCGGCAGACATGTTCAATCGAACACAATCTTGACTATTCTGTCAAACATTCTTATAGCATTCTTACAACATTTCTGTTTTGGTGCATTTGGAACAGTTAGCTATTTCAGAATATTCCAAACTGCGGTGTTTCATCATTTTTGGTTTGTGGTTTAAAATGTTAGCATGGTTTAAATAAAACAGTTTGTGATTCATCATTGTATAATAAAAAATATTTTGCGCTTCTACCTTGGCAGGCACATTGTCAGGTAACTGCAGTGTATATATATATATATATATATATATATATATGTGTGTGTGTGTGTGTGTGTGTGCGTGTGCCTGTGTGTGTGCGTATGCGCTTGTGTAGGCACGTGTGTCTGTGCATGGGTGTGCTTGCTTGCATGCATGTATGCGGACGTTTGTGTTATAAAACCTAATTGGAATTATTATGCAATTCGTTCAACTTTTGGAAGTCAGTGAACCATGTCAGTTACTAATTGAGTCACTTCACGGATCAGTAGAGCTCATTTAGTTGTGAGCCAAGCAGGTCATGTTTGTTAGTCGTCCCGCACTCTGCCCTGAGGTGACCTGTTTTTTCTGGTGCTTTAAGTAAAAAATACCAGGTTTAGATTGGCGCACATAATGCATGCCAAGTCCGATTTCTTACAGCATCTTATATTTGTACATAATAACAACGCATACTAATTACATGACCATCTGCATATTTAGACTAAAATACTGTCTCTCATCAGGTATTGATTCGGTGTCACTTTATTATCATTCTGTGCAGGTGTTCATACTGCAATAATATACAGTTACACTTGTCTACTACCGTAGACTAATCTGTGCTGGGGTACGTACGCACATACTCCACCCCCACACACACTCCACCCCCACAAACACTCCGCCCCCACGCTGGTTCAAAACAGTTCTGCCCGAGGCAAGTTAGTTCCGCTTGACAAGACCTACAGCAATATGCGGTTGAATGTGTAAAGGGTGTGCAGTGGGTTACAGTGAACCTCAAGTGGCTGTAGTGCGAAGTTGAAAAACGCATACTCCCCAATCAACCATGTTACGGTCTTATGCTGTGATGGTAATTCATTTTGTTTAGCTTTCATTTATTAATTATTAATTTTAACCAGGTGTTTACACAAACAAATCGTTTTACATGTAACATACTTTCATATATATATATATAATTTATTAGATGCAAACAACGATTGTATGATTGTATGCTAATGATTTAATACGTACTAAACAGCGCCCCAGGGTAATAATGTGGATATCACTCACTGCGCGTTCTCAGGCGTCAACAGCGATCTGCTTTCATCTGCGACGGTTGAGGGCTGCTTCGTATAACCTTCTCGGGTGTAGACCCGTCCACTCTCGAATGTTGTCCATGTACATTTGTTGTGGTCTTCCTCGTTTTCTGCCACCTTTGACCGTGCCTAGTAGAATCTCTGGTAAGTGTGTTGTGCCTGGTGGAATGACCAAACCGTTGACGTTTTCAGTGCTTCACTGTGGTCAGAAGGGGTTTTTGGGGTCCTGCGGCTGCAGTGATCCCTTGCATAACCGCCATATTTATGACATGGTCTCTGTATGAAATTTTCAGAATCTTCGTGAAATATGTCATTTTAAATGCGGATATTTTTCTTTCGGTTTCAACTTTCAGTGTCCTGCTTTCGCATTCAAAGAGACAACCAGACTTTTGTAGAGTCGTATATCTGTTGCCGTTTTGATGTTGTTGTTGCTAAATATCTACTTCTGTCTTGCTATCGCTGATGTTGCCAGGTTTACACGTGTGTGTATAACCTCAGTGGAGTCACCATCAGAGATGATCGACCCAAGGTACTTGAATGATGTTACTTCTTCATGCCGTTCTACATTCATCACTTATGTTAGTCCTTGGTGCTATTCTGCTGTTCACCATGATGGCACTCTTCTCTGAGCTTATTTCTATTCCACAGACACGTGCCGTTCTTTCCAGTGTTGATGTTAGTTCGTGGAGTACTTCCTCTGTTCCAGCGAGCAATTAGATCGATGTCATCTGCAAATCGGAGGTTACTGATCTCTCTGCCGTTTATTGAGATTGTGCTGTTGAAGTTGTGTAGTGTTTCTTCCATTATATTTTCAAGGTATGCGTTGAACAGCACTGACGATAAAAGACATCCTTGGCGTAGCTCAATTGACGTTCGAAACGATTGTCCAGTTTCTCCTTGATGTAACACTGCGCTTTTTGATGGTCCATACAGCGGTTCAAGTAGTGTCCCTAGGCCATTGTTGATGTCGTAACGTCTAATTACTCGCCAGAGTCCTTTGTGCCACACACTATCAAATGCCTTTTTGAAGTCAACGAAATTGTTATATAAGTCTTGATGGTGATAATATGTTTCTTAATTAGGAGTCTTATGTTGATGATTTGTTCACTTGTGCTCTTTTTCGGCCGGAAGCCTGCTTGTTCTTCTGATAACAGTTCTTCTGCTTTGCCTTTGAGTCGACTGAATATGATTCTTAACATTACTTTGCTGGGATGCTGATCAGGCTTATGGTTCTGTAGTTTTTGCAACAGCGTAAATTTCCTTCTGTCGTATCGTTATTATGAGCGATTTCGTCCATTCTTCTGGCCAAGTGTTTGTCTTCCAGATCTTTTGACATATGATTGAGAACGCGTGTATCATTGCATCCCTGCCATGTTTGATCAATTCTGCTGGTATGTTGTCGGCGCCGATGGATTTTTGTGTCTTTAGCATTCTTCTACTTCTCCTCGGACGTTATCGTCTGTTCTCAATTCGTAATTGTAGAGTTCTTCACAGTAGTCAGATCATCTCTCAAGTACTGCCTTCTATCTATAAAGAGTGTGCCGTCTTTGTTCTCGATGTTTGATGACCTTTGCTTGGTGAGGGCGCTGTCCTAATATGAAAATTATTCTTCTAATTGCTGTTAGCTCCTTTATGTCCACTGCAGAAACACTTACCAGTTCAAGAGACACAAATAGACAATATAAACGTATACCTTTGAACAGAGTGTCCTTAGAGGTAATCGCATAAGTTAACAAAATCCCAAAATATGTTAAGCATTACGTGACGAGGTGGTTGAGTCGTCACCACGTATCGCATGGAAACATATTTCTACAGTGGCGCCACTTAGCCAGTGAAACTGATGTTAAAGCAAATTGCGTATTTGGATCGTAAAACTCGCAAGCCTGACACGACGTATTGGTGGCGATGGGGGTGGTTTGAATCTATGGTAACCGCAAAACGTTTTAGAATTTTTGTAAATTTATGATACCACCCCTCACCATATCACTACCCCAGTGCATTTCACGATGAAATATTAAGTTATAAGAGCATACATATTCTATATGTAAGCTTAACATTTCTGTGAAAAGATGAATTTTCTGACAACAAATCTCGAAGCCTTGTGAAATTGCTCAGATAAATGTTGCCTGTGATGTGACTGCTTTATTTTCAGGAAAGCAATATTTGAATGAGTACATCCAACACTACGAGGGCCTGAGCTACAGCACTGAGGTCCTACACAGTAGCCATGTCCGCGCCAAGAGATCCGCCGATTCTCAAGTCAACCTACACTTCTCTGCTCACGGACGGTGTGTTGTTATAATTGGCGTATCCTTCACGTGATATATTGCTTAGCACCAAAGGCCATCAAGCTTACAAAATGAGCGACGCGCATGTGAATATGTTGGATATTCCGTCGTATGTTTTTTGTTGTTGAAATTCTGCACCAATAATATGAATAGATGCAGGTAACGTGGCGACAACACACATTATTTATATATATAATTTCTTTCGTCCAACTATAAAATCTTTCAAATGTAATGGTTTTGTTTCAGGGATTTTCACCTAAGATTACGAAGAGACACGAACACTTTTTCTCGCGATGCTCATCTACAAGATTCAGACGGACGCTTAACATACCTTGATGTTTCACACATTTACGAGGGTCACGTGGTCGGTAGGTTATTAAACAAGTAATACGGATAATAATACTGTTACGAAACTGTATAAACGGTGTGTAATATGTGTCATTCGGATGACAAGATGTCACAGACAACATTGTACCAATGTCGGTATTGTTTTAACTTATTGATTACCATTCTTCTGTCATGTTTTAACTTATTGATTACCATTCTTCTGTCATGTTTTAACTTATTGATTATCATTCTTCTGTCATGTTTTAACTTATTGATTACCATTCTTCTGTCATGTTTTAACTTATTGATTACCATTCTTCTGTCATGTTTTTGCTACTATCAACGAAATTAACCAGAAAACCGCCAATAGATGACGATATGGTAGTCATTCTGCTCAGTGTTATCAACCCCAGCCATGACTTGAGAGGGTCTTTAGAAGATCATAGTTTAGTTATGTGAGAAAACGATTAGATTGATTGGGACATAAACAAAACCAATACCGAGTAGAGTCATCCAGTCTGAAGAACCTCATGTTACTAAAGTGTTCTGACACGCTCATGGTGTGTTATTGATGTGTTTCTGATATGTTATTTATATATGTTACTGACATGATATTCGCATGCTAATGACACGTTAATTACATTTTCTATGCATGTGTTTTGTTACTGACATGTTAGCATCCTGCTATTGATATGTTACGTCCTGTTACTGATATGTTATTGTCCTGTTACTGACATGTTACAGGGGAGCCAGACTCCTACGTTCACGGCTCCATTATAGAAGGTATTTTCGCCGGGACAATTCGCACACGTCGGGCCACGTACCACGTGGACAAGACGGAAGAGTACTTCCAGGAGCTTCAGGAGTTCCACTCTGTCATCTACTCAGAAGATGACATGATCGTTGATCCATTTAGGTAACTACTCGGTGAAAAATGTATTGTCTCTGAGTAATCCATCATGTGAACGTTAAAGAATCGGGCATAAATATTATTATTATGTCGTTGTGAGGATTGTAAGCCCCCCTCACACCCCATTGCAGCTTCTATACAAAGATTATGCTGCCACTAGCTGGATAATACTTACTTGCTTTGTTGACAGTAGCTGATTTGGCGTTTGTGTTAGAGTCACTGGACATGCAATAATCAGGACTGTGCCGAAGTACTTTGAAATGTACTTAAGTACAAGTACAAATACTTTTCATAGACAAAGTACTTATGTACAAGTGCATCATGGTTCAAGGAAAGTACTTAAGTACACACCAAGTACTTTTCAAAAGTACTTAAGTACAAGTACTTCTGATGGACCCATTTGTACAACGGAATGGGGAGTCGGGACTGGGTTATAAAATTATATGTGGATATTATTGTTTGTGAGGGAGGTAATCTGAGTATTGTGGGAGGACATTTTAAAATGAAATAAGTATCAAATACTAAGGCTTTTTAAAGAAATAGTGCATCCATGATTATGTTACATATTTATTTCATAATAAATGTACTTGAGTGCATACACTGACAACTGATACAACGAAAAATGGCAATAACAGCCAAATCAGTATACTGTTAGTTATACCTCACAGGTGCACCTGTACTGGTGTTAATCAGGACAGGTGTTAATTACACCTAGCTAAACTACCAGGTGACCTCTATAGAAAAGTAAGGGTGTGTGATCTCCAGCATCAATGTTTCAATACCCCTATTGTCTTGTCACTGGATTTGTACACAAGTCCAGTCACTCATAGGGGATTGAGGGGACCGAATCATTGATTTTACATTACATGATCACAATTCAAAAGTACCAAAAAGTACTTAAAATACTCGAAATTGAAGTACTTTTTGAATATACTAAAGTACAAATACAAGTACTATAGCTGTTATTTTGCAAATGAACTTAAGTATAAATACAAGTACTCAAACATGTACTAAAGTACAGAAGTATCTAAGTACCAAGTACTTTGGTGCAGCCCTGAATGTAATAGCTTGTTGGTGACCATCCATAATGTCAATGCATGCTATTGCATTATGGATGCGTTGAGTATAGTAATGCTAGCAAAGGAAACATGGCTACAATACGACAAATTTCATACTAATACGGTGAAGTGGTTGTTATTGTTTGTCCAAATGTGTTATTGTTTAGTACAAGTAGTATTGGTACAAAGATGCACTCTCTGTTCTATATTTCTACTGGATTCGTGTGAGGAAGATTATCGTTTGTTTCCTAGATACTTGTTTGTTTCTACCACTCATAGACGTTATATTAATTTACTTGTACGTAACTATGTTGTGATAATTATAATCGTCCTTTGAAGCCTCCTTCATTAAGTCAGTCAAACATCGTCACCAAACAAACAATTAAGTGTTGGTACTGACAGGGCTCTTAGCTACAGTAAATGTTTAACTGACTTACACTTAACCGTGGAGCAACAGTCCATGTACAGTAGTTATCACAATTACATATGTTTTATCTTCAGCCCGTTTCCATTTACCAGGTAAAGCGACCGTAAAACCACAGAGGCACCATCTAGCGAATGGCTCACCTCTCGTTTCATCCACTGTTTCCGTATTTCTTCGATGGGTAAAAAGAACTACCTTTGTGGGGTTTTTCAACGCGTTGCCAGTTGGCACATCAGAGACCAACATTCAACGGAAGCCAATGAACACACCACGCCTCTCTAAACACAAACTAGCGTGGATATTTAGATGCAGGACTCTCTCCATTAAAACGCATGCATTTTCAATGTCACACCAGTCGTTACGATTTCGTGATTCTCGGCCTTAGATAGATGGCTCCCCTTTTGTCATTCATGGGTTTGTTGCTGTCATAGACACAAGCGAGATACACATGGTGGCACGTGTGGCACTACAGACACCAACATCAGGGAATGGGTGGAATCTGAGCAGAACAGAGCGACTGCCGAAGAGGTAAGGTGTCTGTAATATTTACTTCATCGGTCATATCTAACGGACAGTCTGACAAGTTCGCAAATTCCAAAACGTTAAGGATCATCTCAGAACGTCGATTTCAGATATCAGACGAAATTACTTTCATCTGGCCTCAGCCCCCACCCCCGCCCACCAACCTCAGACGAAAGTTTGTGAACATTGAAATGATGATATCAATATATTAACAGTATCGGTCCAAAGTTGGTAAACATTGATCTGATGATATCAATATATTAACAGTGTCAGTCCAAAGTTGGTAAATATTGATACGATGATATCAATATATTAACAGTATCGGTCCAAAGTTGGTAAACATTGATATGATGATATCAATATAGTAACAGTATCGGTCCAACGTTTGTGAACATTGAAATGATGATAATTTTATCAATATATTAACAGTATCGGTCCAAAGCGTAAAATATTGTTGTCCGACGCCAAACGAAACTACCGACGTTCTGAGGTATTCCCTTATGCGCTTGGCGTTGTTTCAACCAATTGATCTGCTAGTTTGTCTTTTAATGTGAAAAGCGTAGATGATATGTGTGGTTGTCTTACAATGAAACAAAGTTGATGTGCATTGTTGTCTTATAAACAGACACGTGTAGTTGATTTGTGCGGTAGTTTTATAATCATACAGGTGATACAGATGTCCCTGGTTGTCTTGCATACATACATACATACATACATATGTAGGTTTAGTTAATATGCCTGGTTGTCCTATAAGCATACACGTGTACATAATATGTATGGTTGTTTTGTAGTCACGCGTGCATACGCGTTGTGCTTTGTTGTCTTGTAGTGACGTAGACGTACATGAGCTGCTGGGTTGTCTTGTAGTCACGCAGGCGTACGTTATGTGCTTGGTTGTCTTGTAGTCACGCAGGAGTACGTGTTGTACGTGGTTGTCTCGTAGTCACTCAGGCATACGTAATGTATGACATTGTGCCTTGTTGTATTGACCGCTACTTCCTGAACAATTTACATTATAAGTACATATATATGTAAGGCAATAATTATGGGCGCCTTAATACAAGTCCTCCAAAATCGAGCTCAGATATGTGTATATAGTTTCATTTTTATAGCATGCTTTTTATGTAAATAGCTTTGAATTACCAGGGAAATGCGGGTAATAAAATTAATTATCTGTATTATTATTATTATTATCTATAAGGGGCCAGGTGTTGGTGGTGTACGTGGTTATGGTTTAAGCGCGTAGAAAAACGTGACGTGGAACGCGAAGCCAGAGAACGATGGCACGAACGTGGTAATGTCTACACAGCGGCAATGAATCGGGTCAAGCGAGCACCAAAAACAGAAAAGCTGACGTGTCACATGTTCCTGCAATCTGACCCAAAGCTTTGGGATTACATGACGACAAAAAGGGGACACGGCGGACTCGGATATGTACGTAGGAAATACACGTCTACTTCCCCTTATTTCCTTGAGGGGTTACTATCACTTGGTAGGCTCTTTTGCCTTGCTTTCTCGTATGCTCCATCTCCCTCGATGTTCTGAGACAGCCTTCCATTCTCGGTCAGTTTTACTTGCTCTTTCACGATCTCGCTTTACACTATCTTTGCTTCTTAGTTTGTTCCTCGTCTTTTTCTGCCACCCTCTCCTGTTTCCTGTGGCATTTTTGTTAGTGTGTACTCACTCATTCTCTGCATTTGTCCTGCCCGTCTCAGCATGCTCCCACCTTCTTTAATTTTCATGGTAATTTTGTGACAGTAGTTTTCGTTTGCTGTAGTCGGCCTTGTATGTCCAGCCCCGTTGATGTAATGTTGATGGGACATGACTAAATGTGTTGACATGTAGAAATATACACGTCTAGATTAATCGTTTGCCATAACCCCAACATCTCTGACGATTCTTCAGTAGTGGAAGCATTTGCTAGTATGCCAATGGCGCCTGATAATGGAACTCGTACATATACTATAAATGTCCTTGCTTTTTAACTATATATAATGTTTCTCTTGAAGTATATAAGTGCAGTTATTTTAGACATAGAGTCACTTTCTTTGGTTCAGTTAATGTGACCAGTTCGTCACTTGTGCTGTGGTGAATGTTGAACAATTTTTTGTTAAATGTTTAGGTGTGTGCTATACTAATTAAATACATAAATATTACTAGTTTCAAAACGTGTCCATAACCAATTATTTCGTTTCATGCCTAATTATCTATTGTTTTCTGTAAACTATTAGTTTAAAGCATTGTTGTATGTTGTTAAATAATGTTGATTGCAGACACTTTCATGTCTTAGGCATTGTTAGTTTAAAATTCACAATTCCTTTTATCACCATTTTACAAATTCGAAATGTCCTGCTTTTTTCAAAGCAATTAAATGTTGGGAATTTCTATTGATCACAAAACCAATAAATCCCAAGCTCAACATAACTTTCCATTTGTGACAATTGACCTGACCATCACCTGACCTGTTTCCTAACAAAAACCCAGTAAAGCGATCAACACATGGATGCCGAATGCATGGAGTGTTCAAATGTTCCGTTGAAAAATTCATCGAAATTGTGGCCTCCGAAGTATTTATGACAAAAACCGAAAACTGTATGGGAGAATGAGTACTTTATAAGAAGTCAAGCAGCAATAATAATGTAATTCACACAAATAACCGTTACCAACATTTTGACAAAGGCAAAGCTTGATGGAGGTCATGCGCATAATTTTGATTATGACATAGGTAAACCGCGACGTAGTGGATCCGTCAATTGGCTACGTCACAATCACAATTCTGCGCGTGTCTTCCGTCAATATATGCCTTTGCTAACAATGTTGATAACGGTTATATAAGTGAATTGCATTACCATTTGTGCATGGCATTTTAAATCACACTTTCCTGCATATAGTTGTCACATAAACATTTTGTCTTATGTTTTTGTCATAAATAAATATTGGAAGGGCCAGAATTTCTCAACAAATGTACGAAAGAATGTACGAATGCACTATGTGTTCGGGATCTATTTTATTGGCTTGGCGGAGCTTTGCTAGGCAACAGGTCGCGTGATCTATATGTGAATTGAGAATAACGCTGGTTTCTAGGACAATGCTCGAGCAAATGAGGAGATTACGTCACTATTATCTACGCACGCCAGTGGCATCAAGTTTATCTACGAAAGCACAAAATTTGAATACGGAGACACGTCATACATTGTCAGCTTTGTTGTACACCGTATGCAGGTGGGTTTGTTTTTTATTTCATACAAACCTTTCATATGTGTGTTCTAGCATGTGCAGAAGTGTATGTCTTATATTCAATTTAAACTGTCACCTTTATTCTCGACAGTATGTAGGTGCGTTTACATATATTTACATAAACCGATCGTATTTGTCGTCCACCGGATACAGGTGTGATTGTCTTTTACTTCATACAAATCTATCATATTTGTCTTCCACCCTAGCAATTTGTATTTGTCTTTTATTTTATACAAACCAGGCCATGTACTTATTTATACTCAATTTAATGGTTTTAATTGTTTATCATTTTGATTACTTAGATTTTGTATTCAATTCAATGCTCTACTGACTTAGCGATCATCTCAGAATTTGATGTCTGATATCATTCTAAATTGTCTACGTTAGAGGGAGAATGGTCAGAGGTAATTTCGTCTGGCGTCCGGCATCGATATTCGCCGATTCGGACCGAAATTGTTAATATGTTGATATCCTCATATCAATGTTTACAATCTTTCGTCCGGGATGGGGGCTGTGGCCAGATGAAAGTAATTTATTTTGATATCGGTCATTGGCGTTCTGAGATGACCCCTTACTGTAATTAATATTTTATCAAATGTCAATATACTTATTTATTGTTCTGCCCCTATCGGTGCTACGCAAAATAAGCTTATTATTATTAGGTCCGATTTTAGGTAAAATGAACCTGAAACGATGAACGGTTAATATAACAGCAGCAGTATCATTGAGTGTTGATGTGCTTTCCTATCAGGTGCACAACACGAAGACGGTATGTTCTGGGGGTAACAAGCCCTACTTCTGCAATGACTACATCGACCATAGCAACTTCCTCGAGCAACACTCGTTCACCGACCACTCTGCCTTCTGCTTGTCCTTCGTCTTCACGTACCGGGACTTCGCTGGAGGCGTTATTGGAATGGCATATGTTGGACACCCTGCAGGTATGCTGAACATTTTATCAGTTTAAATCTAATTAAATACGTGTACTAAAACTGTATCATCGGTGTTTTCTTATGTGACATGTGTAACTAGTGTCTATTATTAACTTGATATTTTTCATTTTTCCAATCACTTTTGTTACAGTTATATATGCAGGGATTTACCTGGATGTTTGTGTTCAAGGGTTCTCGGGACCCCAACCTTCTTTTGAGGGGGTCCCAAGTCTGTATAGAGGGTTCCACTGTTTTTGTTAATAGTAAGTATTGTTTTCTAAATATCACAACTTATACAACCCATGTAAACCAGGTTATTATTAGTATTAGTTTGATACTAAAAACAACTTAATAAAATAACATGCCTTGTTACAATATACTGTTTTATTTGTTGATGTTTTCCCTTGATAATCGATGTAGTTTTGGAAGTTAGAGCAGCCTTCCTCACTTACTGCTAAATGCCTAGGCTTGCGATTGAATGTCATACTGGGAGATCTCCTATAGCTAAGCTAAGGATATCGAGAAAGCCACGACTCACTTGGGAAAACTCTGAATTTGTGTCGGTGACGGAACACCTGACCGTAGTGATGACAGTAACATTGGAATAGCCAATAGGCAGCAGATGGAACTGCGCATTACTTTGTGGACACTTAATTGTGACGTGTATAATCTGGGCCCACCCCGATTTCGGCATTATGACAGTTGTGCCTAAATGTTATACCTGAACGCGTTAGTAGTTATTATGTTGCTTACTGGGCGGGTCATGACCCCAGATCAAAGGAAAGTCGGCAAAGATCAAAGGAAAGATCAACGGATTTGTCGGCAATGAGCAGTCGTGAGTCAAAATTGCGTAAAGCCGGGGTTTGACAGCTTACTTATAAAAAAACGTTTGATTGATAATGTAGCTTTCAGCGCCTCTAGTGAGAAATTCGATAATGATAATCGATAATGTATTTAATTAATTAGTACCAATTGGCAAGTTGTTTATTTACTAGAGGGCAGCACCATCAGTCTTAGTGTCTAATTAGTATTAATTAGTATTAATTAGTGATTAATTAAGTATATTAATTAGTGACTAATTAATTAGCAGTCTTAGTGATTAACTGTATTAATTAGTACTAATTAGCAATAATCAATCGATAATCAATAATAAATAATCGATAATTGATAATTAAAAAAATCGAAAACAAAATCGAAAACAAAATTCGAAAAAAAATCTCCAAAAAAATCGGAAACAAAAATCGGAGAAAAAAAATTAGCCTAGTATTGTAATGCTGACATCTAGTGATTAGGAGCAAACATAAAGTACACTGTAAGGTTATATAGTGGTTACGCGTGAGGTGTAGTCATGGCGACGTCTAGTGATTAGGTAATCGATAATCGATAATATAATTGTAATGCTGACATCTAGTGACGACCTCCAGTGACTAGGCGTAGCAGCGCCTCTAGCGTGGTAATCAAACACTTATGTGTAAGGTTATATAGTGGTTACGCGTGAGGTGTACCAAGGGGAACAAGACGTACCCGGTGCCCTGCTGAAGAAGAAGAAGAAGAAGATGGTTACGACGACGGCTAGAGAACCGAAGGCCTCTGCGTCAGGCGTCCCCACTGCAGCACGGTCTACCACGACACCCGCTACCGGCATCAACGCGACCCGGGGGTTGCCGATACAGAGGTGGTAGTGTAGTGTATAGAGCAGCGGACTCTCATTCAAGAGGTGGGAATGTAGTGACTAGGGCAGTGGACTCTCATACAGATGTGGTCGTATAGTGTTTGAGCAGTGGACTCTGATACCAGAGGCGGGAGTGTAGTGGTTAGAACAATGGGCTCTCTTACCAGAGGTGGTAGTGTAGTTGTTAGGGCTCTCATACCAGATGTGGTAGTGTAGTGCTTACGGCTGTGGACTCTCGTACAAGAGGTGGTGGTGTAGTGGTTAGAACATTGGCGTTTTATACCAGAGGTGGTAGTGTAGTGGTTAGTGCTCTCATACTGAGGTGGTCGTGTAGTGTTTGAAAAGTGAACTCTCATACCAGAGGCGGAAGTGTAGTGGTTAGAGCAGTGGGCTCTCTTACCAGAGGTGGTAGTGTAGTGGTTAGAGCAGTGAATTCTCATACCAGAGGTGGTAGTGTAGTGCTTAGGGCAGTGGACTCTCGTTTGAAGAGGTGGTAGTGTAGTGGATAGGGCAGTGGACTCTCATACAGTGGTGGTCGTGTAGTGTTTGAGCAGTGGACGCAAGGTATACTGCCCATTAACCTGCAATGTGTACTGCCCACTAACCTGCAAGGTATACTGCTAACTAACCAGCAAGGTATACAAGGTGACCGTGGAAGAACGGTGCTGGATGGGAGGTTATTAGGCGTGGTTCAGGGCCCCCAACCCCACTGTGGACTCTGACACCAGAGGCGGGAGTGTAGTGGTTAGAGCAGTGGGCTCTCTTACCAGAGGTGGTAGTGTAGTGGTTAGAGCAGTGAATTTTCATACCAGAGGTGGTAGTGTAGTGCTTAGGGCAGTGGACTCTCGTACAAGAGGTGGTAGTGTAGTGGTTTGAGCAGTGCACTCTCAAATATAGGTAGTAGTGTAGTAGTTAGAGCAGCGGAATCTCATTCAAGAGGTGGGAGTGTAGTGACTAGGAGAGTGGACTCTCATACAGTGGTGGTCGTGTAGTGCTTGAGCAGTGGACGCAAGGTATACTGCCCATTAACCTGCAATGTGTTCTACCTATTAACCTGCAATATGTACTGCCCCACTAACCTGCATATAGTGCTCTCATGCAGAGGTGGTAGTTTAGCGGTTAGGGCAGGAGACTCTCGTACCAGAAGTGGTAGTGTAGTGGTTAGAGCAGTGCACTCTCAAATAGAGGTGGTAGTGTAGTGGTTAGAGCAGCGGAATCTCATTCAAGAGGTGGGAGTGTAGTGACTAGGGCAGTAGACTCTTTTTCAGATGTGGTCGTGTAGTGTTTGAGCAGTGGACTCTGATACCAGAGCTGGTAGTGTAGTTGTTAGGGCTCTCATACCATAGGTGGTAATGTAGTACTTAGGGCAGTGGACTCTCGTACAAGAGGTGGTGGTCTAGTGGTTAGAGCAGTGGCGTCTTATACCAGAGGTGGTAGTGTAGTGGTTAGTGCTCTCATACTGAGGTGGTAGTTTAGCGGTTAGGGAAGAAGACTATCGTACCAGATGTAGTAGTGTAGTGGTTAGAGCAGTGCACTCTCAAATAGAGGTGGTAGTGTAGTGGTCAGAGCAGCGGACTCTCATTTGAAGATGTGGTAGTGTAGTGGCTAGGACAGTGGACTCTCATACAGTGGTGGTCGTGCAGTGCTTGAGCAGTGGACGCAAGGTATACTGCCCATTAACCTGCAATGTGTTCTACCTATTAACCTGCAATGTGTACTGCCCCACTAACCTGCATATAGTGCTCTCATGCAGAGGTGGTAGTTTAGCGGTTAGGGCAGGAGACTCTCGTACCAGAGGTGGTAGTGTAGTGGTTAGAGCAGTGCACTCTCAAATAGAGGTGGTAGTGTAGTGGTCAGAGCAGCGGACTCTCATTTGAAGATGTGGTAGTGTATTGGCTAGGAGAGTGGACTCTCATACAGTGGTGGTCGTGTAGTGCTTGAGCAGTGGACGCAAGGTATACTGCCCATTAACCTGCAATGTGTTCTACCTATTAACCTGCAATGTGTACTGCCCCACTAACCTGCATATAGTGCTCTCATGCAGAGGTGGTAGTTTAGCGGTTAGGGCAGGAGACTCTCGTACCAGAGGTGGTAGTGTAGTGGTTAGAGCAGTGCACTCTCAAATAGAGGTGGTAGTGTAGTGGTCAGAGCAGCGGACTCTCATTTGAAGATGTGGTAGTGTATTGGCTAGGAGAGTGGACTCTCATACAGTGGTGGTCGTGTAGTGCTTGAGCAGTGGACGCAAGGTATACTGCCCATTAACCTGCAATGTGTTCTACCTATTAACCTGCAATGTGTACTGCCCCACTAACCTGCATATAGTGCTCTCATGCAGAGGTGGTAGTTTAGCGGTTAGGGCAGGAGACTCTCGTACCAGAAGTGGTAGTGTAGTGGTTAGAGCAGTGCACTCTCAAATAGAGGTGGTAGTGTAGTAGTTAGAGCAGCGGAATCTCATTCAAGAGGTGGGAGTGTAGTGACTAGGGCAGTAGACTCTTTTTCAGATGTGGTCGTGTAGTGTTTGAGCAGTGGACTCTGATACCAGAGCTGGTAGTGTAGTTGTTAGGGCTCTCATACCATAGGTGGTAATGTAGTACTTAGGGCAGTGGACTCTCGTACAAGAGGTGGTGGTCTAGTGGTTAGAGCAGTGGCGTCTTATACCAGAGATGATAGTGTAGTGGTTAGTGCTCTCATACTGAGGTGGTAGTTTAGCGGATAGGGAAGAAGACTATCGTACCAGATGTAGTAGTGTAGTGGTTAGAGCAGTGCACTCTCAAATAGAGGTGGTAGTGTAGTGGTCAGAGCAGCGGACTCTCATTTGAAGATGTGGTAGTGTAGTGGCTAGGGCTCTCATACCATAGGTGGTAATGTAGTACTTAGGGCAGTGGACTCTCGTACAAGAGGTGGTGGTCTAGTGGTTAGAGCAGTGGCGTCTTATACCAGAGGTGGTAGTGTAGTGGTTAGTGCTCTCATACAAAGGTGGTAGTTTAGCGGATAGGGAAGAAGACTATCGTACCAGATGTAGTAGTGTAGTGGTTAGAGCAGTGCACTCTCAAATAGAGGTGGTAGTGTAGTGGTCAGAGCAGCGGACTCTCATTTGAAGATGTGGTAGTGTAGTGGCTAGGACAGTGGACTCTCATACAGTGGTGGTCGTGCAGTGCTTGAGCAGTGGACGCAAGGTATACTGCCCATTAACCTGCAATGTGTTCTACCTATTAACCTGCAATATGTACTGCCCCACTAACCTGCATATAGTGCTCTCATGCAGAGGTGGTAGTTTAGCGGTTAGGGCAGGAGACTCTCGTACCAGAGGTGGTAGTGTAGTGGTTAGAGCAGTGCACTCTCAAATAGAGGTGGTAGTGTAGTGGTCAGAGCAGCGGACTCTCATTTGAAGATGTGGTAGTGTAGTGGCTAGGAGAGTGGACTCTCATACAGTGGTGGTCGTGTAGTGCTTGAGCAGTGGACGCAAGGTATACTGCCCATTAACCTGCAATGTGTTCTACCTATTAACCTGCAATGTGTACTGCCCCACTAACCTGCATATAGTGCTCTCATGCAGAGGTGGTAGTTTAGCGGTTAGGGCAGGAGACTCTCGTACCAGAAGTGGTAGTGTAGTGGTTAGAGCAGTGCACTCTCAAATATAGGTAGTAGTGTAGTGTTTAGAGCAGCGGAATCTCATTCAAGAGGTGGGAGTGTAGTGACTAGGGCAGTAGACTCTTTTTCAGATGTGGTCGTGTAGTGTTTGAGCAGTGGACTCTGATACCAGAGCTGGTAGTGTAGTTGTTAGGGCTCTCATACCATAGGTGGTAATGTAGTACTTAGGGCAGTGGACTCTCGTACAAGAGGTGGTGGTCTAGTGGTTAGAGCAGTGGCGTCTTATACCAGAGGTGGTAGTGTAGTGGTTAGTGCACTCATACTGAGGTGGTCGTGTAGTGTTTGAGCAGTGGACTCTTATACCAGATGCGGGAGTGTAGTGGTTAGAGCAGTGGACTCTCATACCAGACGTGATAACGTATTGCTTAGGGCAGTGGACTCTCATACCAGAGGTGGAAATGTAGTGCTTAGGGCAGTGGACTCTCATACCAGAGGTGATAGTGTTGTGGTTTGCGCTCTCATACAGAGGTGGTAGTTTAGCGGTTAGGGCAGTGGACTCTCGTACCAGAGGTGGTAGTTTAGTGTTTAGAGCAGTGGATTCTCATACAGAGGTGGTCGTGTAGTGTTTGAGCAGTGGGCTCTCTTCCCAGAGGTGGTAGTGTAGTGGTTAGAGCAGTGAATTTTCATACCAGATGTGGTAGTGTAGAGCTTAGGGCATTGGACTCTCGTACAAGAGGTGGTAGTGTAGTGATTAAAGCAGTGGCCTTTTATACCAGAGGTGATAGTGTAGTGGTTAGTGCTATCATAAAGAGGTGGTAGTTTAGCGGTTAGGCCAGAAGACTCTCGTACCAGAGTTGGTAGTTTAGTGGTTAGAGCAGTGCACTCTCAAATAGAGGTGGTAGTGTAGTATTTAGAGCAGTGGACTTTCATTTGAAGAGGTGGTAGTGTAGTGGCTAGGGCAGTGGACTCTCATACAGTGGTGGTCGTGTAGTGTTTGAGCAGTGGACGCAAGGTATACTGCCCATTAACCTGCAATGTGTACTACCCATTAACCTGCAGTGTGTACTGCGTACTAACCTGTAAGGTATACTGCTAACTAACCCGCAAGGTATACAAGGTGACCGTGGGAGGAGGTGGTAGTGTAGTGGTTAGAGCAGTGGTCTCTTATACTAGAGGTGATAGTATTGTGGTTAGTGCTCTCATACAGAGGTGGTAGTTTAGCGGTTAGGGCAGAAGACTCTCGTACCAGAGGTGGTAGTGTAGTGGTTAGAGCAGTGCACTCTCAAATAGAGGTGTTAGTGTAGTGGTTAGAGCAGTGGGCTCTCTTACCAGAGGTGGTAGTGTAGTTGTTAGGGCTCTCATACCAGATGTGGTAGTGTAGTGCTTAGGGCAGTGGACTCTCGTATAAGAGGTTGTGGTGTAGTGGTCAGAGCAGTGGCGTCTTATACCAGAGGTGGTAGGGTAGTGGTTAGTGCTTTCATACTTAGGTGGTCGTGTAGTGTTTGAGCAGTGAACTCTCATACCAGAGGCGGGAGTGTAGTGGTTAGAGCAGTGGGCTCTCTTACCAGAGGTGGTAGTGTAGTGGTTAGAGCAGTGAATTCTCATACCAGAGGTGGTAGTGTAGTGCTTAGGGCAGTGGACTCACGTACAAGAGGTGGTAGTGTAGTGGTTAGAGCAGTGGCCTCTTATACCAGAGGTGATAGTGTAGTGGTTAGTGCTCTCATACAAAGGTGGTAGTTTAGCGGTTAGGGCAGAAGACTATCGTACCAGAGGTGGTAGTGTAGTGGTTATAGCAGTGCACTCTCAAATAGAGGTGGTAGTGTAGTGGTCAGAGCAGCGGACTCTCATTTGAAGATGTGGTAGTGTAGTGGCTAGGACAGTGGACTCTCATACAGTGGTGGTCGTGTAGTGCTTGAGCAGTGGACGCAAGGTCTACTGCCCATTAACCTGCAATGTGTTCTACCTATTAACCTGCAATATGTACTGCCCCACTAACCTGCATATAGTGCTCTCATGCAGAGGTGGTAGTTTAGCGGTTAGGGCAGGAGACTCTCGTACCAGAGGTGGTAGTGTAGTGGTTAGAGCAGTGCACTCTCAAATAGAGGTGGTAGTGTAGTATTTAGAGCAGTGGACTTTCATTTGAAGAGGTGGTAGTGTAGTGGATAGGGCAGTGGACACTCATACAGTGGTGGTCGTGTAGTGCTTGAGCAGTGGACGCAAGGTATACTGCCCATTAACCTGCAATGTGTTCTGCCTATTAACCTGCAATATGTACTGCCCCACTAACCTGCATATAGTGCTCTCATGCAGAGGTGGTAGTTTAGCGGTTAGGGCAGGAGACTCTCGTACCAGAGGTGGTAGTGTAGTGGTTAGAGTAGTGCACTCTCAAATAGAGGTGTTAGTGTAGTGGTTAGAGCAGTGGGCTCTCTTACCAGAGGTGGTAGTGTAGTTGTTAGGGCTCTCATACCAGATGTGGTAGTGTAGTGTTTAGGGCAGTGGACTCTCGTATAAGAGGTTGTGGTGTAGTGGTTAGAGCAGTGGCGTCTTATACCAGAGGTGGTAGGGTAGTGGTTAGTGCTCTCATACTGAGGTGGTCGTGTAGTGTTTGAGCAATGAACTCTCATACCAGAGGCGGGAGTGTAGTGGTTAGTGCAGTGGGCTCTCGTACAAGAGGTGGTAGTGTAGTGGTTAGAGCAGTGGCCTCTTATACCAGAGGTGATAGTGTAGTGGTTAGTGCTCTCATACAGAGGCGGTAGTTTAGCGGTTAGGGCAGAAGACTATCGTACCAGAGGTGGTAGTGTAGTGGTTAGAGCAGTGCACTCTCAAATAGAGGTGGTAGTGTAGTGGTCAGAGCAGCGGACTCTCATTTGAAGATGTGGTAGTGTAGTGGCTAGGACAGTGGACTCTCATACAGTGATGGTCGTGTAGTGCTTGAGCAGTGGACGCAAGGTATACTGCCCATTAACCTGCAATGTTTTCTACCTAATAACCTGCAATGTGTACTGCCCCACTAACCTGCATATAGTGCTCTCATGCAGAGGTTAGGGCAGGAGACTCTCGTACCAGGGCAGGAGACTCTCGTACCAGAGGTGGTAGTGTAGTGGTTTGAGCAGTGCACTCTCAAATATAGGTAGTAGTGTAGTGGTTAGAGCAGCGGAATCTCATTCAAGAGGTGGGAGTGTAGTGACTAGGGCAGTAGACTCTTTTTCAGATGCGGTCGTGTAGTGTTTGAGCAGTGGACTATTATACCAGAGGTGGTAGTGTAGTTGTTAGGGCTCTCATACCATAGGTGGTAATGTAGTACTTAGGGCAGTGGACTCTCGTACAAGAGATGGTGGTGTAGTGGTTAGAGCAGTGGCCTCTTATACCAGAGGTGGTAGTGTAGTGGTTAGTGCTCTCACACTGAGGTGGTCGCGTAGTGTTTGAGCAGTGGACTCTTATACCAGATGCGGGAGTGTAGTGGTTAGAGCAGTGAATTCTCATACCAGAGGTGGTAGTGTAGTGCTTAGGGCAGTGGTCTCTCGTACAAGAGGTGGTAGTGTAGTGGTTAGAGCAGTGGCCTCTTATACCAGAGGTGATAGTGTAGTGGTTAGAGCAGTGCACTCTCAAATAGAGATGGTAGTGTAGTGGTTAGAGCAGTGGACTCTTATACCAGAACTATCTCATACAGAGGTAGTAGTTTAGCGGTTAGGGCAGTGGACTCTCGTACCAGAGTTGGTAGTGTAGTGTTTAGAGCAGTGGATTCTCACACAGAGGTGGTAGTGTAGTGGTTAGAGCAGCGGAATCTCATTCAAGAGATGGGAGTGTAGTGACTAGGGTAGTAGACTCTTTTTCAGATGTGGTCGTGTAGTGTTTGAGCAGTGGACGCAAGGTATACTGCCCATTAATCTGCAATGTGTACTACCCATTAACCTGCAATGTGTACTGCCCACTAACCTGCAAGGTATACTGCTAACTAACCCGCAAGGTGACCGTGGGAGAACGGTGCTGGATGGGAGGTTGTTAGGCGTGGTTCAGGGCCTTTTCGTTACGAACGCCACCTCGTCCACGGGCCAGTGTCCCTTACCCGCGCATCATTCAGCGCGGTGGATTATTTTATACCAGACAACGCTCATAAATGGACCTCCTGGACAAAACTTTTAGTGTAGTAAATATAAACTCACCGTCTCCTTTAATTCTCTATAATCCGACTATTACAACAATAAATCCACCTTCAATACAGCAGCAGCCTTATTTGTCTAGCTAGCTTTCGTTATGAATTCTCCGCCTAGCATTCATCCCGTGCAAGCTCGTAATACAACGCCGACGCTGCTGACCTGTGATCTATAGCCTAGTTAAGCTGTAGCCGGCTTACACGCGAGCGCGCCTGCCCGCGCTAGGCACCCTTCCTCAGCACACACCCCCCAGCCTCGCTAACGGAGCTCTTAAACACTATGCACTACACCTTATACCTTATACTTATGTCTTAACCACTATGTGCTACACCTTATACCTTATACTTATGTCTTAACCACTATGTGCTACACCTTATACCTTATACTTATGTCTTAACCACTATGCACTATACTTTGTACATTATATCTTATACTTTTTTAAACAATACCAGGGCCAGCTCGTCCACACCCGCCCTCGCCGCCGTCCCTCCTCTCTCTCTATCTCCCTCTCTTTCACTCTCTCCCTCCTCTCTCTATCTCTCTCTCCCTCTCTCTATTTGTATGTGTGCGAGTGTGTGTGCGAGTGTCCGTGCATGCTTGCGTGTGTCTATTTGTGTGTGCGCGTGTGTGCTTGAATATGTGTATTTATGTGTGTGTGTGTGTGTGTGTGTGTATGTATGTATGTATGTTTTCGTGCGTGTACGTGTGTGCGTGAGTGTGTGCGTGCGCGTGTGTGTGCGTTCGTGCTTGCGTGTGGGCGTGCGTGTGTGTGCGTGTGTGCGTGTGTATACATAAATATATATATATATGTCTGTCTTCAATCTGTCTGTCTGTCTGTTTGTCTGTCTGTCTGTCTGTCTGTCTGTCTGTCTGTCTGTCTGTCTAATTGTTTCATCACACTCACACACACACACACACACACACACACACACACACACACACACACACACACATATATATTCACATACACGTTTGTTGTTGTTGCTCAAATTTGAGACGGTTACATGTTGGCTTGCACAGCCAGTGTTGGCGTCTGCGACAAATACACCAAATATGGCGACAAGCACCAGAGCACGAACGTTGGCATCGTTTCCCTGATGAATTACAGCAAGCGAGTGCCCCTTCGCGTCACCACAATCACATTCGCACACGAAGTTGGTCACACCTTTGGTTCATCAGTACGTATTATCTAACTGTGATAATAATAATAATACAATAATAATAATAATACATAATACTAAAGTTAATAATAAGGTAACTTATTTTGCGCCTATATCCTTGGAAACCAACCTCAGAGGTGCATCAAAACAAAAGGGTTCGTCAGTTCAATTAGTCTGTGTTTGTGTATTAGTCGAACGTTAATGGATTGTTTACAATGGTACGCGTGTTTTCTATAATTGACCTATCGAACACTTGAACTGTTGCCTAATAAATGCTCCTTCAAGCCATCAAAATAATGGATGCCGAACTCGTAGAGCATTCGTGCATTCCGTCGTATATTTTGTTGAAATTCTGACCACATAAGTGTTTCTTTATAACAAATACATGTGGCAAAGTTTTTAATGTGAAAACCGAAGTTGAAGGTATACATAGACATCCATACGTCATTATTGTGTTTCTATGTGAGACGTACATTCGCTTAGTTAATTAGTTCTCATAATAACGGATACATGTTTTATGATTATACTCCTATTTGGACCGTTGATGAGCTTGTCTGTTAGCATGTGTGGAACTGACCGCACTTAAATCCCGTTATCACGATCACTCTTTCAGCATGATTACGGGGTGGAGTGTAGTCCGTATTCCAACCGGCCCCGAGATCCCAAGGGAAACTACATTATGTTCGACAAAGCGACGACGGGACTTCGGGAGAACAACGACAAGTTCTCGCCGTGCAGCATTAGAAACATCTCACGGGTGATTGATGCAGTTTTCAACAAGAAGAGTGGAAAGAAGAACTGTTTCCTGAAATCGGACGAACCATTCTGTGGCAATAAGATCGTCGAGGAGGGGGAGCAGTGTGACTGCGGCTACAACGACGCAGACTGTGGCTCCGATGCGCTGAAATGCTGCCGTTCTCCTGATGCTGAACCAGAGGGCTGTCAGCTACCACGTAATATCACATGCAGGTATGTTCCGTTTACAATTTAGTAGGTGCATGGTCGCTTAAATTCGAAAGACACACAGCGTGTTGGTAGGTGATGATTTTGTTAACGCCACTTCTCACGGGAATTATATCGCCACAGTGGCGCCTCCTATCGGGTGAACCATGTATTAATGCACAATGACGCTAATGTAGATATCTGGACCGCACAGCGTGAAGGATATTGGCTTTAGTTTCAGTAGCCATTTTGGAGCATTCAAAATCATAAGTTCTACGCCACATATTGGTGGAGATGGTGTCTAGTTTGGACCAATACTAAACAGTGTGTACTGTTTTGGGCTTTGCGAACGGCCGAGACCACCAGAAGTGCTTCTGCAACTTCTTAGTATTATGTCCGTTACAGATAGTGCGATATAATATAACGAAATCATTCAAGTAACTGCATCACGCTTGTATTCTGATGTTGTATTGGAGCACTTAAAAACTTACATTACGACATGGCATAATGTCGTCATCATGTACTGCATTCGTTATGTTCTACATAGCAGTAGATGCAGTTATATTATGCTGCAGGTCTGGTATATGGTGTTTGGATAAGTTACCGTTTTCAGAAGGACAGTTTACACATCAAATTTGAAACGCGGCCTATTTACTTGCAAACTAAGCTTGTTTGTAGCCAAGTTAACAGGTCGGCGTAATGCCGGTTTATATCATCTGGGGGCCGTTTTACCAAAGTCCTATCAGTTCATAAGCCCGGTATTGCTCTTTAAAATCGATTTCGCTCCTCAACAATAACCTTAGATAACGAAAACTGTCAACACCAGGGTGCGCCACCGGAAGAGTGTTGCTGGTGTGTCACGGAAATAGTCTCCTCTGTGACAGGGCAGCTTCTTTTTCATTTTTGAAAAGCCTATTAAATATAACAACGGATTCTCTGTAATGATGGATTGTTGTATGGATGGACCCATTATCTTAGTGAAATGGTCCCAGTTTTGCAGTTTTATTACAAATGATGTTGTATCTGTTTTCTTTTTCGTAGCCCTACCAGAGGGCCATGCTGCACCAGTACCTGTGATATGGTTGAATCCGGATTGAACAAAACATGTGCTGCAGAAACGGATTGTAGCTACAGTGTCACTTGCAAATATCCTTTTCAAATAGTCGGGTATGTTGTTTAGTATTTCACTGCACTCAAAGGCGTGTTACATGAAATATATGACACAAGAAATACGTGTCACTTAATAACTCAAACGTTAATGGCACTGAGGAAATACACATCCACATTGTAGATCAATGACTAATTATTTAATTTAAATGATTAACTGAACACAGTTTACTTCAACAATCTGCAAACAAAGTTACGTTTCTCAAAACTATAATTACCCAACCATTACTTCTACGTCGTCGCTTCATAATGTAATGTCCTAATGATATAATATGCAAGAGATTGTTGAAAATACCCCATTTTTTTCCTTAATTATGGTCACTGGCACTAGTGAATTTTGCCCAGTCGCGGAACCAAAAGAAGACAACATTCCGTGCAACAGCGACACACAAGTCTGCCTGAAAGGAGTAAGTTATCACGAAAAGAAGAAGACGTGATTTTATTCGACCCACATGATAAGAATACTTACCTTCGGCTATGAATTATAAGATTAAGTAATACAAGTGAAAAACTAATATTACAACCTTCTTGCGTGCGTGCGTGCGTGCGTGCATGTCTGTTTGCGTGTGTGCGTTTGCATTCATGTGCGTGTGTTAACGGGTCAATACGTGCGTGTGTGTGTATGCGCGCGCGTGCGTGCGTGCGTGCGTGTGTGCGTATGCGCCCATCTGCATCAACATATAAAACTGACGTAAGGAATGGAGTGTTGTCCACTTCCATTTAGACATACCATCTCGCAATCCAATTGCAGATTTTCAACAACTTTTTTCAAACATTGTAAAATCATCATTTGCCTTTCTCAATTATGCTTACGTCTTTTCCTGTTCGCGAATTAAACACGAAACACACAACTATTTTTCCGAACAACTATTTTATAATAAAAAATACATTGATGAGACAAGTCCGTCTTCTTGAAGAAATAACCAGACGTTAGATTTTGCTGTAGGATTGCACGAGCTCTATATGCAAGAAGATTGGTGTGAACGGGAGCGGCTGGGAACAATGCTACATAACCGCGAAGGACGGGAATAATGTCGACATATCTAACATGTGCTACGTCGCATGTTTTAGTGAGTTACCAATATTTCACACGCCATTTGGCGTCACAAATGTCACCAGATTTCCAACTTACAAACAAATATTTCTATTAATATTTTCATAACCATTCAATTTTTTAAACACTTCTATCTGATCTCCTCTCAATCTCCTGGTCTCTAGTGTTATTAAACCACATTCTCTTAGGCGTATCGCAACTAAGATCCCTCAGTTTTTGTATAATTTTAGTCGCTCTCCTCTGTACTCTTTCTAGCATAAAATTATCTTCTTGTGATATGGCCTCCACGCTTGTATACATTATTCTAAATGAAGTCTAACTATTGTTTTATACAGCGGTATTATTTGTTTCCCTTATACGCTATATAAATCGCCTAATTAATCCACGGATTTGATTTCCCCTTGATGCTGCAATTCCGCACTGGTCTGAAACCTTCATATCAGCACTAATGGTTAAGCCTAAATCGTTTGCTTTTACATTAGTACTTAGTACAGTACCCCCATTG
Organism: Paraescarpia echinospica; assembly: GCA_020002185.1. Classification (NCBI taxonomy): domain Eukaryota; kingdom Metazoa; phylum Annelida; class Polychaeta; order Sabellida; family Siboglinidae; genus Paraescarpia; species Paraescarpia echinospica. The sequence goes on along the minus strand of CM034539.1, from coordinate 59,588,658 downwards.
TATATTGTACATCTTCGTTCCCATGTTTTGTGTGGAGGCATTTTATATTTCCCAAAATTTAACAACATTTGCCACCTTTTTGACCATTTGATCAACCTATCAAGATCATCTTGTAAATTATGTCAATCTTCGTCATGCTTAATCCTTCTAAACACTTTTGTATCATCCGCAAATTTCACCACTTTGCTTGTTATATCATCGGCCAAATCGTTGATATATATTAAGAATAATATAGGTCCCAGTACTGATCCTTGTGGAACCCCACTCAAAACTGATTTCCAGTTTGAAGCCTCCCCATCAACTACAACACGTTGTCTTCTGTCAATCAGCCAATTTTCTATCCAATTAATTATATCATTCCTATGTCGTGGGCCTTTAGTTTAAGCAGTAATCTTTAATGTGGCACGTTGTCGAAAGCGTACTGAACATCTAAGAAGATGATATCTACTGGTGATCCCTCGTCTACCCACTTAGTGATATCTTCCAAAAACATAACATATTTGTTAAGCAAGTTATGTTTAGCAAGAAAATCCACCATGTGATATTTAATTAGTCTTTCTAATAATTAGCAAATCACCGATGTTAAACTCACTGGTCTGTAGTTCTCTGACTTGTTTCTCGAAACGTTTTGTTAAATAATGGTATAATGTTCGCTTATTTCACTCTAAAGGAACTACTCCCTCTTCTAATGACAAGTTGAACGCTGTTGCAAGCGGTATGCTAATTTGATTTCAATGATCTTGACGCATACTATATATTATAGTCCTTCTTTGATGACAAACAATGGTAGTACAGTCACATATGTTATTGGAGGAATCACGACGTTCCCCAGGGTACTATGTTCACGTTCTGATACTTACAATATTAAGTCGGGGTAAATTAATTGATAGGATTGTACCAAGGAAAGGTTGTCAGGTGACAATACAACATACCTAGTCATTATTAAATTGTTGTACACAAATTGTGACACTTCGTGTTGTTTTTGCGACAGATCCCGATACCAAAACGTGTGTCAGTTCCGCTAACAAAGATGCCATAGAAGACCCGAAGAATCAACAGTTCAAGAAGCTTTTGAAGCAGTTAAACAAGAAGAACATACGACTTCAACCAGGTACTTACAGTTAATTTACGGAAGTAAATTTTAAAGTTGCATTATGGGATCATCTATCTTGTATATACAAGTTTCCAGTGAAACGCAACGCTCCATACACTGTATGTGTGTGTGTGTGTGTGTGTGTGTGTGTGTGTGTGTGTGTGTGTGTGTGTGTGTGTGTGTGTGTGTGTGTGTGTGTGTGTGTGTGTGTGTGTGTGTGTGTGTGTCTATATATATACATATCATTTTCCTCCACGCCATATCAACGTATGTTCACATATTATGCAATTGTTAAAATAAAAGGCGCAAAAGATGGACAACAACAACTACCACTTAGAGTGGAGGTAGGCGTTCTTATACACTTTGAAGTTGGATGATTCCCACACTCCTTACCATAAATTGGGCGAGTACAACTGATTCGGTGAACGTCCTGCTAAGAAATACAACCACTGGTTGGTTCCGGGTAACCGAACAGACTACCTGCATCAACAAAGAGTTACAACCACTGGTTGGTTCCGCATAACCGAACAGACTACCTGCTACCACATAGAGTTACAACCACTGGTTGGTTCATGGTAACAGAACAGACTACCTGCTTCAACAAAGAGTTACAACCACTGGTTGATTCATGGTAATACAACAGACTACCTGCTTCAACAAAAAGTTACAACCACTGGTTGGTTCCGCATAACCGAACAGACTACCTGCTACCACATAGAGTTACAACCACTGGTTGATTCATGGTAACAGAACAGTCTAACTGCTTCAACAAAAAGTTACAACCACTGGTTGGTTCATGGTAACAGAACAGACTACCTGCTTCAACAAAGAGTTACAACCACTGGTTGATTCATGGTAACAGAACAGTCTAACTGCTTCAACAAAAAGTTACAACCACTGGTTGGTTCATGGTAACAGAACAGACTAACTGCTTCAACAAAAAGTTACAACCACTGGTTGGTTCATGGTAACAGAACAGACTACCTGCTTCAACAAAGAGTTATAACCACTGGTTGGTTCCGAGTAAAGTAACAGGTCTGCCAAAGCGTAAAGTGTAAAGCGCTTCTAGCATTACTGAGGTCTAGATACTGCGCTATATAAGAACTTACGTTTAATTCCGGGTAAATGGGGCAAACTGCCTCCCTTTATTGTAAAGATGATGCAGTGTCATTATGTCACAGGTGCGCCTTGTGACAACTACCAGGGCTATTGTGACGTCTTCCAAAAGTGTCGAGGCGTTGCATCGGATGGTCCACTGGCTCGTATCAAGCACATCTTGTTGAATCAAAACGAAATCAAGGATTGGATCATTGTAAGTAATAGTCCGTCTATCCATCAATTTGTTTATGCGTGCGTGGTTCCACCCGTCCCTGACTTATTCCCACATGATCGTGTGAGAGTCGATCTAGTACATAAGACTGCATACGCATGGTCATGGTTATATAACACTGTTTCGACTAGAGGTTTAAGGTTAAAAACACAACTTAGAGTGTGTATAGCAAAAACATGTTTGTTATCGAGTTGTGTTTACAAGGAACAGACTACCTGAAATCATCGTAAACTTAACATTTATAATGTAATTCAAGATAGCGCTGCACAATTTGAATGTTTCACCGACTAAATGTTCAAATTAAAAACGCAACATTAAAGTACTAAAAGCCAGCTTCATATCGGAGGCTGGCGAGGCCTATTGCAAGTTCCTGGAACTACTGTTTGCGCACATGGTTCCCACAATTACTGCCGGAGACTCATTGTAAATTGTATCATATTTTTGTTCAGGCCATCTGGCGGGCCATGCTGCTCATTTAACTTATGCCTCATTGTTTAATTCAGACCAACTGGTGGCTCGTGTTGCTCATTGGCCTCGGTGTTGTTGTCTTCATGGCCCTCTTCCTCAAGCTGTGCGCAGTCCACACACCCAGCACCAATCCTCACAGGAAACCCCATCGCAAGATCAGGTTACCCAGAGTCATTCGTCCCCGTCCACGGGTGAGTCAACTCTCTTTCCCACCAACAGTGTGGCTGTGTAACTTCAACTGGGTATCAAACTCTCAACTGTTACGTACGTACGTGTGTACGTAAGCATGCATGCATGCATGCTTGCATGTGTGGATGCATGGACTGGGAAAAACCTGTCAAATCCTCTAACGTAACCTAGCCGAAATATAATAATGGTAAATATTAAGGCCGCATTCTGCAAGTCCGCGTAATCTACGATAAGTGCTATTGGAAGTAATGCTGCCTTGACAGTGGTTTTTTACTGCCAAATAGCCTTTTCCAGTCGGGTGAACTGACTTGAAAAGCTGACCGCCGGGCGCATCAGCTGAGTGGTAGGTTGTAGTAATGATAAAAGAGATAATGCAACGGATATCTGGTCAAGAGAACCGCCTAAAAGCGGGACTAGTAGACACCGTTACCCTACCCCTTGAGAAAAACCAACAGCTTTGATTGTTGCAGGTTGTAGCACCCAATGACAACAACGCCTGAAACATCACAACAACAACCACAACGGGTACACGCTGAAGCCGGTGTACCGCAGGGTTTACACACAATACCCACCCCTTGACACAGCATACCTCACGGCGCGCGCTACAGCTGCACTCCCTTCTGATTAAGTCATATGTCCGCACGACACTGCTACTGCTGCACAAGTATGTTTCTGTAGATTAACACGATTGCCACGTGGGGCATTAATCCCGATTGGTAAGTGGATAAGGAAGCCTTTGGTTTATTGGGAGTACAACTTTTGTATTTATGTGAAAACCGGTGTTCTGAGGTATGGTAGTTGTCAGTTTTGTTTTAACATATTCACGCTGCAAACATTTACACAATCAGTAGAAAATAGGATCCGTTCATTTTTGGTCCTCCGTTAGATTGAACACTGTCTTATATATAATCTACACTGTTCCGTCACTAACGTTACTCCAAGACCTTGATTGTCTATATTTCTTAAGTAAGAAAAAATATTTTTATATTTTCACAATCATTCAATATCTTTAGAACGTCTTTCTAATCTCCTGCTACTATTCCTATCCAGTTAGCTATTGAAATGTCTTCTGTGTTGCGAGTGATCTTCCATTAGTCTTGAATGTTGCATTGTTCTAGGGGTACACGCGTTGCGCACAAGTATCAAATTGTCTGGCGTTTGTGAAAAAGTTGTTCTTATTTGCGTTAAGACATTTATGAGTTAAGGACACTTTTAACTTACATTTGCATTTTGAGTTAAACTACCGTTTGTAATAGTTTGTTTTTAAAACGTGTATGTACAACATGAAAATAATAACTTCGATTATATATGTCACCGTGGCATTTGTTTGCTATGCTTTAACGTGTGTTGCCACTGTTTCAATGAAAGTAGTCTGATATTGTAACAAGATATAATCAGACTGTCACGAAGAGCAAAAACTTTTGTTGACAAGTGGACAGGAAACCTATGTGTTACCGAGAGTCCAACATTTCGTTTCTATGTGAAACCTGCTCTTTTGATGTACTTGACTTTATTAAACATATTCACGCTGCTAGAATGTCCACAATCAGTACGTGTTCCATACATTCCATCCCAGTGACTGTTATGTTATATGTAATCTACATTATTTCTTCGCTAACATTGCTTCGGTTACTCTAGTTCTTCTAACTTCTTTAAGTGAGAGAAACACACTTCTATCAATCCTTTCATGACTACTCATTTCACTTCCTAATGTTCTCAGCTCTAGAGCTGCTAAACCATAGTCTTATGGCCGATGCGGGGGGAGGTATCCTGGTTCTTGAATTGTTTTAGTTGTCCTTTTCTGTATTACATGTGGTTCTTACTAAGTGGTGCACACGAGCAAGACAGGAAACTGTAGCATCAAAGCAATTGAATCAGGATTCATGTATGCCATTTTGAAATTGAACGGATAGCGTCATATGTTGCTCTAAACTGTTAATATTATGGTGTGTTTAGGATGAGAATTTCTGCTGTGGTGGCAACTGTTTTACAATCAGAATGAGTCGCTAAGATAAAATTATGTAACACTACAGTGCATTTAAATAATAACGATAGTCAATTATATTCTCAAAAACACAGCGTATTAATACTATTTTAAATCAACAGATGGCGTTACCCTAGTGACTCTGCTTCTTTATTCAAATACTCAGGTAAGGCACACATACAAACATTACCTCTGGTTTGCCGCGCATACGCAAACGAACCCACTGCATAAATTGATATGTAAGACATCACATTTTAACTCAATCCGTAAGAGTTACTGGTAACTCGCACGAGTGTGCATGCACATGCATTGATGGATGTACCACATGACTGAATTCCTTGCAAACAGATCCATCAAGTTAACAAAACAGCTGCCAGACAAATGACGATGTCGGAAATTTCGACGTATATTTTTATAAAATTCTGGCCCCACAGGCACAAACTTAGAGACAAGTTAGTTACGCAAAACCTGTATTCGGGAAAATGTTACCCTTGAAAATGTTTTGCCGTTCCTACTTTTACAACAGTTGTGGCATCCATTTTTGTAAGCCTGGCGGATCTTTTGGTTACGCAATCATAACCTTCCATGATATTCTTGAGGAAATGGATGTGAAGCACTGAATATTATTAAACAATGTTTCATTCATGAATTATGTATTGCTACATATGTTATTAATTTTAGTGTGTATTGTTTGTTCTATAGCATGTGTGTAACATATGTTATTTAGTATGCTCCTCGTTTTATGTATAAAGTTAGCAACAATATATTTTGTTTTATTTGTACTGTTTGATGATACAACTCATGGAATTCACTGTCCTAGACGCTAACTAATAGTTTACCTTATACCTTTGCACAAACCTGTTAAAGTGTCTTTCTCGATGGATTTGACCCATCTTGATTCCGGTTCTTTGATCGACACATATTTAACGTGTGTATAACTTTAACAATCGATGCAATCGATTCAATAAAAAGTATTGCGTACATAATTTTGTTTAGCGTGTGAAAGAATTAAAGCGGGAGTTATTGGACTTCCGTTTTTAACAGCAGAGCGGTGTGCTCTAGACAGGACGAAATGGAGGTGTGTGACATCCAGGAGGATAGCGAGGGGTCAATTTGACCTAGGCATTTACGTCAAGTCAAGTTGAAAGGATTCACTTCGACTGTTACATCTGGTAATTTGTCAGTTGGCGTCAGCCCCACATTTCGCCGTCAAACCACTGAATTTTACGGCCGCATGGTTTTGGAGAAAGCACGAAACATCGACAACATCGACTCAGAAACGCATCAAAATAGTTTCTTTTATTCACGTGCATATTTCATGTGTTGTTATTCACCTGAATTGATTCAGTTTCCACATCTAAATAAGTAAATAGTTTGTGTTATGATTTCACCAAAACCAACACTATTCGACATATTTACTTCCCAAGAAACTTGTTTTTCTGGATATTTCAACGGCATCCTACAGTGGCTGGGACAGGCCATAGCAATTTTTTTATATCGAGATCTCGACTTTTTATTTTTAACTCGAGATCTCGACTTTTTATTTTTAAGGGAAAGGATATCGCAACATTTTTATTTGAAATCAGATTTAATATTTTGTTATCTCGAGATCTCAACTTTTTATCTTGAGATCTCGAGTTACGAAAGCGAGGCGGGTGAGAAGGACGTCGTTTGATTGGTAGTCGGGCGGTATGGAACACATATATGTTAGGACCAGCATGTGTTCCATACCGCCCGACTACCAATCAAACGACGTCTTTCTCACCCGCCTCGCTTTCGTAACTCGAGATCTCGAGATAAAAAGTCGAGATATCGAAATAAAAATATATTAAATCGGATTTCAAATAAAAATTAAAATGTTACGATATCCTTTCCCATACAAATAAAAAAAATCGAGATCTGGAGATAAAAAATAAAAAGTCGAGATCTCGAAATAAAAAGTCGAGATCTCGACATAAAAGTCAAGATCTCGAGATAAAAAAAATGTTTTTCCTATGTCCTTAACCAGCCACCGTAGTATCCCACAGCCTTCTTCAGCAGACTTTGTTTTTCTTATTCGGATTCGTTTTAGCAAGAAGACGAAGGAACACTTGTGCTAGCACCAACAGTGCGAGGAGAAGCGACGTATTATAGCATTTATCCGTTTGCATAGATATAAGAAACCGCCAGTTTTACACGTGACATCCGCTTTATGGCGTCGTCAGAAACGAAAATCTATGCGAACAAAAATATCGGTTGTAAAGAAACGTCACAGTGCGCCGCCACTGTCCCCGCAATAAACAACGCATCAAGACGTAATGAAGGACGTGTGCAGGAGCTGCTAATGTGTGGTCATTTCTTATCTTTTGTCTATGGCTTTACGCGCTAATGGACCGGTGGACGCGGCTACAGTACGTGGGTGCGTGTGTACATGTGTGTGTGAGTCTGTGTGTGGGGGGGTTGGATGTGTGGGTGTGCGTGCATGGGTGTGCGCGCGCCTGTGTGCGCCCCTGTGTGCTTGTGTGAGCATGCGCGTGCGTGCTTGCGGGCGTGTGTGGGTGTATTACAACATGTTCACCGCCCACATGTGTTTTGATATCAGTGAAAAGTTACGTTCAACCGAATGACGTGATTGCACTACATTCTCAACTGCAACACTGATATTCGTAGACATATTACAGCCAATTTATTAATCAAAAACATTTGGACGGTCAAGACATTAGCTTTTCTATAACTTTATATTATTAGGTAATTTTGTAAGTGAATCATCACGACAAGCCGCATTAATATTGAGTTGGTAGTTTTATATGATCAAAATATTAAACTTAATACCATCAATGACATACCGTCAACTTTAGTTCATATAATTACTGCGGTCAGGCTGTCATGTCGATCTTTTTTAGATATAAGTTGCAGTATAATATGTCAATGTACACGCTTAATTTGCAATACTCTACGCTATTTGATGTGTACAATCAACGTTGACATTTACAGTGTCTTAATTATAAATAACCCACTTTATGTTATGTCACGTTTAGCCTACGTTAAACTGTGCCGCGTCTTAATTTTCAAAAGAAATAAAATATTCCATTTCATGTATAAAACATTACAATTTAAGTGAAAATACTCAGCGTCTTGATTATATTTAATATAAAAGCTTTACCCAGGGATTCAGCAGCCTCTGTTAAATATCACAATTTTCAAAAGAAATAAAATATTCCATTTCATGTATAAAACATTACAATTTAAGTGAAAATACTCAGCGTCTTGATTATATTTAATATAAAAGCTTTACCCAGGGATTCAGCAGCCTCTGTTAAATATCACAATTTTGCAAAATAATTTAGGGAGTGGTGCTAGCTATGTATTATCGCCAGACTCTTGTATTTGCATAATATAACCAAACAGTCAGTAGCCGAGGTTTTATGTCACGTAAAATCGCCTTCTGTGGAACTCATTCCATCATTGTGTCACTGCCGTTGAAGTGATTGGTCGTATTCACGCATCTCCTCGCATTTTTTGTAGCATTCGTCGTAGATCGGGCTGCAGGCTAGGATGCGCTGTACAGATGGGTCTTCAGTATTCGTATTTGCGTAGCATTTGTCAAACTTCTCCAGACACGTACTACGACAACGTACAAAGTGTTCGTCAAGTGCAGTAGTTGCTAGCCAACAGCACGCCAGTGTGACCAGCAGCGTCAACATCGTGAACCTCATCTGCAAACAAAGACAAAGCCACGAATGTTAAACTATTGGTATATTAATAAGCTAACATCGGGGAAGTTTGGCAGTATCTCCTCCCAAGCACTGAGATTCACTAGCCGCATTCTCTTTAATTCGCTGTCAGTTGGCGTTTCATTTAAAGGGCAAAGGCAGTTACCTGGTCATATTGATTTACTACTTGTGCGCCACTCTCTAGAGGGCACCACTGTGAATTCACGTTCGCTCTACCTGGACATATTCAGCATGTCCCATTTGGTGACTGCAGAAGTTAAATGGTAGGCGGAAAGCGAGTTTAAGATTAACAGTGTACAACTTGTGATCGGTCGTGGGTTTGGTTTGTTGTTCCGTCAATGAAAGTTAAGTAGAAAGTAAGAGGTTGCTGTGAAAGCTGGCGAAATGCCTGTGTGTTTGCGTGCGTGCGTGTGTGTGTGAGTGCGCGTGTGTGTGTGCGTGTGTGTGCGTGCGTATGTATGTTTGTGTGCGTGCGTGCGTGGACACGTGGACCGGGAGAGGCTATAGAAGAAAGAGAGGAGGACGACATCATCGACAAAATGACCTATTAATGTACGATTTCTGCTATGGAACGGTATTAGGGCCATAATTCCACAATATATATATATATATATATATATATACCTAACTTTTGTCACAAAGAATGTTTTCTTGTTATTAATGTGTTTATTAGCTTGGTTCATTTTAAATGAGTTCCTTTGCTGTGATGTACTTAGCATGTTAATTATAGCTCTGAGAGAGAGAGAAGAGAGAGAGAGAGAGAGAGAGAGAGAGAGAGAGAGAGAGAAAGAGAGAGAGAGTTTTTGTATAAACTAAATTTTTTTTTAAATTCGCCAAAATAAATGAAATTATTAAAATAACAAATATGCACATATACGGTTACATATGCGTATACGTGATACCACTCGCCCACAATGTCTGTACATTGATCGGTAGATCGCAACCCAAGTTGTAGTGTGTCCATCAGCAATACGTTTCGATGACTAAACAATAAAAATGACTGTTTGCCCCTAATGACAATGATTTATTTGAGTGCAATGATTCATGCAGATTGACAGACCGCGTAACAAGTCTAAAAGTATAACCGTCCTCGGGAATTCTGGAACGTCGCCCACAACTCGGACCGAGCCAGCGCACGCGGGTGTGGGGCGGCGGCTCGACCTGTCCGCGATCGCGGTTGGTCCCGAGCGCCTCCGGGTTGGTTCGGAAAAATGTGTCACTTTCATATTTTTTGACATTGTTTAATTACATAACTATATGCTAGTCGCGATGCACCATATTCCTAACTAAAATTCGAAATTACTATTATATTAAAAAAGACAGGGATACTTCAGTATTTGCAAGTTGATGTAGTTCGCTAGAGGGCAGCACAAACTCAAAAGGTTAGCGAGTGCGTATTTGAGCAAACTTTTTTGCGCAAACGTATTTGAACAGATTTTGTGTGCAAACTTATTTGACCAAAAGTATTTGACCAAACGTTTTCGATCAAACGTATTTGACCAAACGGCATTCTAGTAAATTATTTGACAACTATCTTGCACAATGACAGCGTAAATGCATAATCGAAAGTCACAATTCAACAATGTAGCAAATCATTATCCACTGTGTTATAGTATGAATATAATTAAACCAATTGCGAAATTAGGTAAATTTGCATGTGGGAACTGTAACGCAAATTAAGGGATCGTCTACAGTTACGTGTAGGCTTATGGCATTTTATATATTTCGTGTTAGCTTGATTGAAGGTGAATTCGCACCGGACGGCTGTGCGTCTTGCCGATGATACGTTATTACCACTACACACCCTTGCCATATATTTCATCCAATACCGAAGTGAGCGACTACAATGGAACAATTTTTTGTTGACGTCATGTCGATGTTATCTTCAAAAAAGTGGGAGTTTATGACGAAGCTGTGCGATCCCCAAATGTTCGCTATGGGCATTCTCGACTAGGCAGGCATTTGAATAGCAACCGACCGCGGCGAAAAGGAATATAGTCCACAACATTGAATTTGATAACAAGATTAGGCTAGAAAAATAAATTAAAAATGGAACATTTGCGCTCTGCATTCCACTGTAATTAACTCGAAGTTTGGCGGAGTAACACCACTAATCGGACGATTTGGCCGATTATTTGTGCTAGTCTGTCATCGGCTCGTACGACTACAGTTGTAAGCAATCCGCAAAGATAGCATTTGATATAATAATTACTAAACGGCAGTATTCACACCATGCACGGCATTAAAATAGGAATCGAGTACAAAATAGAGTGCATAAAAATGAAGGATACTAGTGTGTCAGTACCCAGAGCTGTACAATAAAATTAGCATCTGATACGAAAACACGGAAAGAGAAGATAATGATGCTGCCGAAATATCACATGGAAAGCCTACATTAAGAGAAGGCATTCGAAGAATTCAGAAATAAAAGATGCACATAAAATATAACAAAGTGAGCTTATTTTTCGATAAGAGTTCTGACATAAGCAAACGGGCGTCATACGTTAAAACTAACTCATATAATAATCATGACTTTTATACAATTGTAATTGTTATAAGAAATGTCAAGTTTCTTTCATTTTGTAATTGAGTTATAACTCATGATCCGTAAGAAATCCCTTATGGTTTATAGGGTGACAACTTGTGCAAATAGATTATACTAGTACATATGATATGCAGATAGTCATATACACATATACATAAAAAGATGCGGTATATGTACACAGAAAATGAAATAGTAAAAAACAGTATATATATATATATTAAATACGATATTCGCGGAAGCCTGACCTACGCAAACGGGACGTCACAAATTAAGCCTACCGTTGTACTTTTGTACAGGTGAGATGGGAGTCCTGACAGCTGCTGACTTAGGGCCGACTTACAACAGGGCGTATATGAGTGAGCTTTATATGAAACTGCAACTAAGGTCGAAGTTCAATGAGCACTTTGTGGGTCGTCCGGCATCCACTAGAGATACGTGTGTATGAAAACAAGCACGCATTCGTGCTTGAAATTGTCGGCCAGCGTAATGACTGACGCTGACCTCGCAGATGATACTGGATTTTAGCTTGTGCGTGTGTGTGTGCGTGCGTGCGTGTGTGTGTGCGTGTGCGTGTGCGTGTGCATGTGCGTGTGCGCGTGCATTCGTGCTTGAAATTTTCGGCCAGCGTAATGACTGACGCTGACCTAGGCAGCTGATACTGGATTTTAGCTTGTGTGTACAGTTATATGTGCATGTGCATTTATCGAACCGAGAACAATCTAAGTAACACATTTGGTTGGTCACGTGACGACCTTCGATTCGTCGATTGTATGGGTGGATTCACTGGTGGTGTTTGTTTGCAATATGACCCATTATTCAAGAGGAGGACTTGTATTTGATGCAGACATAAATCACCGGTGATACATGAACGTTTGAGTGTGCAGGTACAAACACTTATGTAATGACAAAGGTGGTATCCGGACGACTGGGGGTGGTCTAAAACTATTGACATATCTCACAAGTAAAATGCACTTACATAAAGGAAATATGTCATCTCTGTAAATATACGTGCATTAAGAGTCCCGTGATCATGCACATTCCCGACGTTGGCCCTTCTCGTTATATATAACACTTTTATCCACTTCGCAAACACGTTTGTAGATCAACATGAGTATGTCTACAACCTATACCTTAAGATGACTACCAGTGTTGAAGTTTCAACGATATCTTATGAATCAACAATTGAAGCGACCTTTATGTAAACAGGTTTCCTTCTTACAGGCGAGTTGGGGATCGGTTGTCCACAGGACACAATGAAAAACAAATACATGTTATAAACGGTTTTTCAGGTCACTTTTGGATTAACCAACACGGAAAAATGTGTGTTGCTGCTATCGCGCCTTAGTCAGACACTGAAACACGTCAAGTTATTCCATCAAGAGCTGCTTATTAAACATGTCACGCTCTAAAAACGTCTATATTTGATGGGCCATCGGCCCTTACGTGACAGTAGTCCCAGGAACGAACGATTTAGATTGGACAAAAATGTTGACATAGCTTTCTCGCCTGAAATGGGTCGTTGGTGGTATATCTCACCACAAGAAATTCTCCACCCGAATCCACCCATGGCAAAATCCCAAGGCAGGGTGTAATATTTAAATGGACCTAATTTTGGAACTAAGTACATAGAAATACATTTGAGGTGCCGTGTCCAGCTAACTTTTCGACGCCCATTCGATTGGTAATATATTTTAGGTCGTTAGAAGTCAAGACCATGCATTAAGGTCAAGGTCAATGCAAAATTTGATAAATAAACTAGAAATAAGCTGGATTCGGATCAAATTGGCATGACTTTACAACGAAATGAAGTTAAAAACATATGTTACGGTGTCATTACAACCACGTTTACTATGCGTAATCATTTAAACCATATTTTACAAGTGATTATAGTTCAAAGTTACGTTTCAATATCAATCCATCCTATTATGTATATATGCACATTGTCTATTTATAATTATGTATGATCCTGTTCAACATCCCGGTCATCATCATGATCCTGTTCAACATCCCGGTCATCATCATGATTCTGTTCAACATCCCGGTCATCATCATGATCCTGTTCGACATCCCGGTCATCATCATGATCCTGTTCAACATCCCGGTCATCATCATGATCCTGTTTAACATCCCGGTCATCATCATGATCCTGTTCAACATCCCGATCATCATCATCATCCTGTTCAACATCCCGGTCATCATCATGATCCTGGCTCTCCACATGTGTCACATTCGTGCATCTGATGCCCTTGCACTGGCCACATGCTGGTGTGCACAGCAGTCCATTCTTGCGGCAGGTGCACGTTTTCTTATGGCACTGACCACTGCAGTTGCATCGAATTAGAGTCGCTCTGGTGCCGCTGGCTGAGTCATTCTGATAGGCACGAGAACAGCTGAAGATGCTATCCAACCCCAAATCTCGGGGGAGATATCGTTGCCACGCCATCCCTGCACCTGATGATAAGTCCGATGGAAGGCGGCTGCATCATTTGTAGGCGGAAGCGTCTCAGGAGACACACATTGTGTAGAAGTAGCCACCTTTCAGCAGGAACTTCGCCACCCGTGCGGTGTTGAGGCTTGGTGATGTTGTGCTCCCGTATATCACCAGCAGGGCTCCTCTCCTGCCTTTTCGATGTCCTAGTTCGAGGAAGATGGAGGCATGAAGACTGGGGTGGACTTTTTCAGTGCTGCGTACTTCGTGAGAACGGTCAATTGCCAATTTCATATTGCCTTGACGTTGTATTACACCCACTGAGTGCGTGTTAGAAGAGCAGAGCTACTGAGAGGGCTGGATCCAGGTTCTTCTTCAATGTAGTGATGCACACCGTCTGTTTCGAGATCACCATGTATAGGTTATTACTCTTATCTGTGGCCTCAGCATGATGTACCATCAGCTGAAATACGTCAGAATCTTCTGCGACTACAGCTGCTTGTTTTGTCTTCGCAGAAAGGCCATGCAGATTTTGTAGTCAGCATCCCCCTCTGCGTGCTCAACAGTGAGGTCTTCTTTGACCATATCCTCTGCAAGGAAGTTGATGAGGGCCTGCTTGTTTGATGTATTCGCAAGGAAAGCTTTCTTGCTCATGAATAAACGCAGACTGAAGCTCCAACGTCGTTCCCTTGTCCTACGACGATGGGCTTCGTCCTTAGTGCTGGAGCAAACACTACCAACGCACGGTCATAGCTGCTGCGTACATGCCGGATATACATAGCGCATATATCGGCGTAGCTGGACTGCTTGGACCATGAGAACTTGTTGAGCAATCCTCCCCCATCAACAATAAATGTCGAGCATGGCAGAAACGATGCGTGAAGGAACAAGCTTCAGGAGATGGTGTATGAGCTCCGCTTTGTCCCCAGTCCGCAGGCACATCTGATTATCGTAGAGAAATGGGGGAAAGAGCATAACTCATATTTGAAGAGATCAGGCGTAGCGATATCGCAGATACCCATAACATCCATCTCGATTCACTCCCAGGAAGCAGTTTTGACATGGATAGCTGAGGCCAGAGTCTTCACTTGACTCTTCCTTGAAAAATGAAAAGTGCCTGTAAGATCCGGCATGGGAAGGTGAAGAGCTGCAGATGTAGAGATGATGTTGAGAGCGCTGTCAATAAGAAAATGGCCACGCACCGCACGGGCGACTGCTTTTCCACTCAGCATCTGGTCGACAGATCCCTCAGCATAGACCTGCGCTAGCATCTCCTACAGGCCCGACCCAGCCATGATGGACCCGATCGCACCAAGTAGGCTCACCTCAGTGTGAAACCCTCCGAGAAGCAGTACAGTATGCCGCACACCACTCGACATGGGTTGATCCTCAATGACCACGAGCGCGATCCAATATAACTGCTGATCGAAGGTGATGGTGACCGTCACACCCAGCTGCTCAGCTTGCATGTAGCCGGACCATAAAGTCCAGTCGAGGTTGAGACACTTGCATCGATATTTGCCACATAATGTCCAGCTTGGCGTTTTGGATGTCCTGAGAAAAAAAGGTACGAATATTGATGTGCTTGATATTCGCGAGAATTCCTTGGGATCCATATGGAATATGACTGTATGTTGCCCCATTTTCCCGATGTCCTCCAGCGGGACCTTGACTTTCGCGATTTTCTTCTTGCTAGTCCTGGCTGGTGTGACAGCACCCATCTGACCCATCATATGAATGACATCATCTTTTGACTGTCAAAATAAGTTAATTATTACTGTCATTACTAATTACGAGACAACGAAGCACGGTAACTAACGAACATAGAGTTTATCACGTAAAACATTTGACTCCATTTTTGCCAAATTCGGAGTAAAATGTTTGGTAAAATTTTGCCTTGACCTTGATCTTAATGCATGACCTTGACTTCTAAAGACCTCATATATATCACCAAACGAATGGGCATTCTGAAGTTAGTTGGAAATGACACCTCAAATGTGTTCTATGTTGCTTAGTTCCAAAATTAAGCCCATTTGAATATTAGACCCTGTAAAAAAGTCAGCCATCTTGGATTTGAGCCGAAAACGAGGTTTGGCCATGGGTGGATTCGGGTGAAGAATTTCTTGTGATGAGATATACCGCCATCGAACCCATTTCAAGTGAGAAAGCTTTGTTAACATTTTTGCCCAACCTCTATGGACCGCGATCACTTCGTTGTTGCGACTACAGGTTTAACCACAACTTAAGAATTTGCGATAAAATTAATGTTTAAAGCTGCACGTATGACATCTGAGGATATCATAAGCATGATTCTAACATGGATTAGTGTAAAGCATGTGGAACACGTTTATTGCACAGTTTAGTGTATGGCGTAGATGCCGGGAATTCACATACATGCCAACATATGGTCAATATGCAAGACTCCCGCAAAATGTGCACCTGCAGTGCCAAGTTGGAACGTTCCACACGAACCTTGCAGAACTAGTCTTCTGCTGAGCGGTAATAAAACCATGGCGACTAACGTCTATACACTGTCTTGAAATCGTTTACTTAACAGATCTGAAAATGTGTTGCAATTTCGATACCCGGTAAAGAAAATTGGCCACACTGACCTATTGCTCAAAACATGACGCACACAGCCAAGATTCCCCAAAAACATTGTTGTCAAAAATGTTGGCCATGTGTAATGATCGCTGACAAGAAACTTGTGTTGCCCGTTTGGTGAATGAATCGAACATGTTCAATTTTGTAGCCAACATAACGAATATATGCACAACCAGTTGGTAGTTTGTTCCACAACCAGTTGGTAGTTTGTTCCACAACCAGTTGGTAGTTTGTTCCACAACCAGTTGGTAGTTTGTTCCACAACCAGTTGGTAGTTTGTTCCACAACCATTGGTAGTTTGTTCCACAACCAGTTGGTAGTTTGTTCCACAAACGTCAACTATGTTAACAAACACATTAAATGCTAAGCGGCCGCACACGACCAAAAATGTCGCTTATGTGCCGGCGATGAAACAATTTTGGGTTCTCGTCTTCTGACCATGATGGGTATTAGGTTAGAACATCACGGCAACCTTCTTATGAAAATGTGGTTGTATTTGTCGACTCACCTAACACCTGTCATACAGGTATGAAGTTTGGAACATGTGTCTTTCAGGTGAGATACTAGAATCCGTAATTCTCGGGTAGCCGCTGGTCGAAAAATTATGACA
Organism: Paraescarpia echinospica; assembly: GCA_020002185.1. Taxonomy (NCBI): domain Eukaryota; kingdom Metazoa; phylum Annelida; class Polychaeta; order Sabellida; family Siboglinidae; genus Paraescarpia; species Paraescarpia echinospica. Next base: position 59,571,694 of record CM034539.1, on the reverse strand, counting down.
GATGTAGTTTTGCGATCATGTCATTTTCCGGCAGACGAACATCTTACACAATTCCATGAAACAGCATTTTTTTTTTATTTTAACTCTACATACCAATAATAACCTGATTTATAACATGCCCCTCTTTCTCTAAGAAACAAATCCAGCATGGCGGCCATTTTTAAATGTCCAGTAATCATCAAAAAGATCGTTCGACTCTAGACATATGCCGACCAGCAAGCCCGCCATATTTGGTACCGTCTTGTCCGGAAGTTTACCTATTTCCGGATGTCGCGTTCTAGTTTGTCTAGAATCTGATTTGATGCCTCTCTTTGGAATATTATTTATGTGACCCAACTACCATATAAGGACCGCATCATCAGGCAATCAGCGCCGCTTCTGGCTGCTGCGGAATGAGTAAACAACATGGAGTCCAGTAAGAATAAGTTTTCTACTGTGCACTGGGTTGTAGTGAAAAAGAGGAAGAAAAATAAGCCTGGAGGAGGCAGACCAAGGAGGACAGGTGTATGTGTGTGTGTGTGTGTGTGTGTGTGTGTGTGTGTGTGTGTGTGTGTGTGTGTGTGTGCGTATGTGTGTGTGTATATATATATACACACACACACACACACACACACATATATATATATATATATACGGAGCACAGTCGTAGCGGAGAAAATTATTGTATATCGCTAAAGGTTAACCGTAAACGGGCGTTGTAAACGACGGCGATCACGGAAGCACGGCACAACGTCACAAGACAAATACTTCGTATGAGACATAATGTGCTAATTGCTGTGGTATAACATTGCATTTTGCAATAAATAGCGAGTTACTGAAAATAACGTGTATAATATTATATTAGATTATATTAGGCGTTTCGTTGTTTTGATACAGTATTTTGTTTCATTGTTATTTGGGTAGTCGTTGTACTAAATTATTACATTTTATTGGTATATAATTATTTTGAAATATATGTTATTACTAATAAATAATAATTAAATTAAGATATAAGGTACTAATAATTATTTGTGTGCAGTATTTTTACTTTATTGTTCAATGCTTCAGTTGAAGAGATACCCTCAGATGTACAGACCAGCTAAAGGAAGCTTGTATTGCTTTCTCAACACGGCGAAGCTGTTGCTTCGGAGACTGCCTCAACATCTGCGTCTACAGAGGTCACTTTGTGCTGTTTCACACAGAGATGCTGCACGATCTTGTGAGGCCACTTGCTTGTCCGGAGTGCAACACTGTTCAACTTCGCCTGACGTGTGACATTTATCGCCACAGTTGCCAACAAGCAGCAACCCGAGCCTACAACCATACAATACAAATCACCTTGCCATACTTGCAGCCCGTGAAATCAACCAGACAGGCTGGATGAGACGGCAACCCTGATGAACTTCAAGGGTGGTATTCACCACAAGACCTTCAACTCCATCTCAGATATGCTCAAGCAGAAACTGATCTACGGGACGGCATACTGTGCCCTGGTGGAGGTACACGACAATGTGCCTCGTGTACACCAGGAAATGTACGGAGAGCGTGATGGGCCTTTGCAGCTTTCAGTGAGTTACGATGGCACCTGGAAGACAAGAGGGTTCCATTCACTGTTTGCCGTCGGGTTCGTCATTGAGGCATTGACTGGATTAGTCATCGATTATGTCATCCGGTCGAAGTATTGTGTGGAACGTGAACTTGTTGGAAGCAAGTTGAGAGGAGAAGAGAAAGAACAGTGGGACGAACTGCACAAGAACAACTGTCATGTAAATCACACTGGTTCCAGTGGTTCTATGGAATCTGAGGCAGCCAAAGTGATGTGGGCAAGGTCGATGGAATTGTAGTATACATCCATCCGTGGTGATGGTGATGCCACAGTGTTGTCTGCACTCAACTCTCTACAGCCATATGGTGCTGCTGTGACAATCGACAAACATGAATGTATAAACCACTTAGACAGCGGTTAAGGGACATGATTGTGCACTTTTTGACAAAAGCATGAAAATTGGCACACGTGTAGATTATGATATATAGAATCATTTCAAGCTAGGTACCCATAGCTATCGACATGGTACCTAGCCGCCATCTTGATTTTACAAATGGCCGCCACGGAAATCCATTATCCAGTTATATCAGCTTCTAAACAACATGAAATCATGTTCTTGGTGTCTAACTCAACGTTTCCAGGGTCAAGGAATCCATTTCTGTCATATTCAGTATCCAAGGATGAAGGCCATATTGAAATTCAAGATGGCCGCCATGGAAATCCATTATCCTGATATATCGGCTTCTAAGCAACATACAAACATGTTCTTTGTGTCTAAACCAACATACTCAGGGTCAAGGAATTCATTTCTGCATATACTATATCATCAGATGATGGCCATATTGAAATTCAAGATGGCTGCCGTGCGTATGCTTTTTACAAACATAATGTTAGCCCCTCTTGAGGTTGAGGCATCCATATGTGGTTTATATATTAATACGTATATATTCAAGAGTATGTCAGTTTTTGTTGACAGTTTTTTTCTGAGCTATATTCTGAACAATAAGGTAAATAGCAGTGCATATACTGGTGAAGACAAATATGTCAATGGTTAAGAATGGACAACACAAATGGTTTCATTTCAAGTTCACGTCAGCGATATGGAAAACATACTCAACATCGTGTTGACAACACGTCTTGAGATTTACTGGCAACTGGACTTTTTTGTGCAGAAACCACAACATGTGTTCTCAGCAATAACACTAGGCCGATGTCAAAATCAAGTCAATCACCCACAAAGTATGACAAGGATCACAATCAGACTGACTGGCGTACCAAACATAGTATTTCTCATCATTGCAGATTGCTCCATACCTCGTCGCAAAAGTGTGAACACTGCATGTAGTGCAATGTGGATGATGCCCAGCAATAATGTATCATATGCAATACATCCCAGTTGTCAACAGTCGGAAGAGTATATATTGTATGTAGTAGGTATTTTTGTGTCATTCTCAAGCAAACAATAAGAGAACGCAGAATATATAGCCGAACCTCTCAGAAGTTGTTTCATGGAATCCATGCTGGACTTAAACTCCCAGAGGCACCGATGCAATGCCATGACCTAGTGCACTGTGGTTGAAAATCTAAGTGTAGTCCAATTTATATATTATTTTCCATGTATATGTATGTTGTGAGGTATATTATGGATGGTTGAGAATATAACTGAGTACATTTTGAATAAGCCTGAAAGGTTGTAATCATGAAGACACATACCATAAACCAGGTATGGATTCCTAAATCCAACACACGTTGAGATCATGTTCCTAGATCATATATATGCATTACAGCCATCTTGATATTCTGTGTGATTATCATTTGATGGTTGTAGTCTATTTATATTTATTTACACCGGATTAAACACAAAGAGTCTGTTTTGTGTTGCACGTAAGCTGAATTAAACCAACATATATGATTATATGGATGTGGGCCATCTTGAATTTCAATATGTCTTTCATCTAGGGATACAACGTGTTGAAGAAATGGAATAATTAACCCTGAATAGGTTGGTATAGACACCAATATCATGTTTCTATGTTGTGTAGAAGCTGATATATTCGGACAGATGATTTCCATGGCAGCCATTTTGTTTTTCAATATGGCATTCATATGAGAATAATGCAAGTGGCACGACTGGATTCCTTGACCTTGAAACATATGAACCACCTATGGATTTGTCATATGGAGTCCTCAATATCAAGAGGCACTAAAATTATGCTCGTAAAACGTCAATGCATGGCAGCCATCTTGGATTTCAATATGGCTGTCATCTGAGGATATAGCATATGGCAGAAATGGATTCCTTGACCCTGAATATGTTGGTCTAGACACAAAGAACATGTTTTTATGTTGCTTAGAAACTGAGATATCAGGATAATGGATTTCCATGGCGGCCATCTTGAATTTAAAATAGCCGTCATCCTTGGATACTGCACATGACAGAAATGGATTCCTTGACATTGGGCATGTTGGTTTGGACACGAAGATCATGTTTCTATATATATCAGCTTCTAAACAAGAAGCTGATATACTTGCCTATTGGATTTCCGTGGCGGCCATTTTTAAAATCAATATGGCGGCTAGGTACCATGTCGATAGCGATGGGAACCTAACTTTTTTATGATTCTACATATTATAAACTACATATGTGCCAATTCTCATGCTTTTGTCAAAAAGTGCACAATTCGTCTAATGTCTGGCTCTTAGCCGCTGTCTAACTAAACGTATGTACAAAGAGCTAGAGAAAATCGTCAAGGAGTCGACCACAAAGGGGAAAGATGTTCGCTGCAAGGGAAATTCACAACACTGAGAATGAAGAAGTGGTCTCAGTATTATAGAAACGCATGTGAAGCATGCGCCCAATGTCGAAGCAACTCGACATGCGATCTGGGCAATCTTCTTTCACAGCATTTCTACCGCTGATGACCCTCACCACTGCGATATCTCAACTGGTGCTTCTCCCAGCAAGCCAGGTCTAAGGGTGTGCAACCAGAAGAGAAGAGGAAGTAAGATCAACATGATGCCCCGTCCCCATAGATGCATCAGAGTGTCTTATCCCTCTCTTCGAACGGTTGACCGTCCACGGGTTGTTGGCACGATACATGTCACTCGCAACGTCAAATGCAAACGAGTCCTTGCATACAGTTATTTGGAGGATAGCTCGAAAAGCAGTGTTCAGCTCAAGACAGACTATGGAGACAGCAGTTGCCATGGGGGTGGTCCAGTTCAACAAGGGCGCTGGCATGTTGACTAGTACGACCTGGGCTGTTATTCCACAGACTGGCCCAAGTTCACAGTTGTCTGTGTTGGCAGTGAGACAGGAATTGACTTGGCAGACGTAGCTGCCAAAGCTGAGACTCGCTCCAGCGGAAAGCGGAAGGCTCCGCTGAAAGTGCGGGCAGATGACAAACAGTCAGAGGAGGATGATCACTTGTATGACCCGGGTGCCTGGTAGTGATACATGCAAAGTTGGCATGAATGAAATGTGTTCAATAAAAAATGTTAACATCTAGTTAATTGTTTTCCATTGTGTTTCCAGCGTTTTATGTTATGATTTTTTTGTCGTTTTCTCAAAATGACCTTTTTGAACATTTGTCAAATTTAAAACAAAATTGTGAAGAACTGTGTAAGATAGCCAACTGAATTTTTTATCAGTTGTTCCCACATATGTTCCACATACAATGAGACTATTTAGACCATGATATTTGATGAATGGAAGGTAGAAGCACATGATACAGTACATTCAGACATCCTTACAAAATCCCAATCTAAATAATCATGTCTCAACAATTACAAACGTTTGATATTTCAGATCAAAAATATACCTTTGGCATTTCAACTGATGATATTTGACAATTACATGATTCCACATACAAAATTTAGCTCACAATTTTTTTTTAAATTCACCTATCCCGGTTATGTTCAAACGTATGTAGTTATGGCAACACATATGCAAATGAACCAATATGTGATGCACTAAGCACTGTTTACATACCTAACAATTTCTCCAAATTTGGTTTAGATATATTGAGTATTAACAGAGATATGACACATGACGGTTTTCGAGTAGTGGCTACCCTTAAGGGATAGATGTGTAACTTTTTGTGGAACCACTTCACTTACCGTTAAGTTATGTAACTGTAGATTTAGGAAGGTATGTGATTGTGGTGACCCGTTGACAATCAAGCAGTAAACGTGACATGGTTGTCACTCGCGCAATCAACCCTTGGCCGAGACGGTCGTCGGGGTGTACGCCTGGATTGTGTGTCGACTACCTCAATCACTTATCTCTACTTGTGTTGCCAGACGGAGATCTTTCAGCGGCAACTCCGTCCATTATGTGATGTTGTTAATACCAATTTTATTTGGTTTTCCCTTTATATTTTCCTGTCACCCTGTCCTGTAAGATTTTTATGGCGAGTATGTTTCGTGTATTGTGAAGAAAAAAAAATGTGTGATCCTGCCAAATCCTTGATGGTTTTTATTAGTTATTATCTTATCCATAGAGCGTGTGGCTCATTCGTGTAGAGCTATGGCGCATTAACAATACAAAAAATCAGGAGACAATTGATTATACTTAGGCACGCACTCGCACACACACACACATGCACACACACACACACACACACACACACACACACACACACACACATACATACACACACAAACAAACAAACACACACACACACACACACACACACACACACACACAATCAGCATGTTTCGATACTAACTCATGTATAGTCATGTTTATGTATATCAAAGACCTACTTTGTACACACCTACAGCATAACTCACTTTCCTCAACTTGTCTGCGAGTTTAACATACCAATGGTCCAACAGGATAAGTGCATGCGTCAGCTAATTAGCTAATTCTACGTGAAGTGTCCTCTTCAATCCACTGAATAGTTCAAGCGTGTGCTTAACACACTGTACCTGGTCTAACAGTTTGGCTCCACGCTGGAACTTGACGACAAACTGTAAGTGATTGACTGGGTGCATTTTCGATCAACTACATGGACGTTTACCCTTTGTGTGAGATCTATTCAAGTTTGTGGTTGACGTTGAAAGTAATCCATGGTGCCAAAGCTTTCAGTTAGTTTATCGGTCTTTGGCGTAGTCATCCTGCGGAATGATAAACTGTGCATGTTTGCAGATTGCAGATTGCAAACAAATGGCGAACACGCTCATTTTAAATTTGCGTATCGGATTTTGCATATCGGATCTAGAGAGGGTAGTTTAAAACTTCCACTGGCGGCCGACGCAAATTCCTATTCGATGTTCTGAGCCAGACCTTCAGCATGGCTCCTCTGTCATGGTGTTGGGTCATCACATCGGAAGAAGACTTTAATTTCGCCGCCGCGCCGCCGTATCTTCAACTCTTTTTCAGCTTCTCCGCTGTCTCGGCTGGCTCGACTGATCAGATCGGAAGACGGGGGTTATATAGTAAGGGCGAAGCATATCAGACGTTTGCGTTTGTTTCATAATGTTTATGATCATTGACAAAGTGTTCATCAATACATATCAATATACCATTGGCATTAGACTGGGGCACCAGCTATTCCTTAAAAAGAAACCTACTTGGAATGAAGTCGTTTGCATCAATCCTTTCAAACATAGCCTTGGCAAATTCTAAGCACTCGGCGTAGATTTTAATGCAGAATTTCTTGCGATATTTGTATTTCTCTTCCCCACATCTACTCTTCTCAAAACAGTTGAAGTATTTGTTCAAGCAGGTCAGCCTGGCTTTAGCTATGTCACGTCGCATGACCGGCTCGCAGACGTCCAACATGGTTAGTACCACTGCCGCTACTAGCAGAAAGGCGAGGTTCATCTGGAAATATAACAATTTGACTTTGTTGCATATAATCCTGTCTTGTTTTAGTCGTATTCAGATACACACACATTACAGTGATAATACGAGTGACACAGTATACTTACCGGGTATATCGTTGATAGTTATTGTGTGGGCAGTATAAACATATAGCATCAACTGACTTCGTCGTCAAGCTTTGCGCAAGCACAATAATGTATGATTAATATGTGTTAATTATCTAACAAATCCGCACGCTTTGTTAACCGCCCAACACCCTTGGAGACCAAAATGTCATCATAAACAAGACATGGTTGTTTATAGGGTAGAGAAGGTATTGGGGCATGGCAAGGGAGGGTCTATACTAGTACACGTAGGGACAAACAATGCAGACAAGGAGGGAACAACTGGGGTAGTTCAGAAGTACAGACATCTAGTAAGGAAGCTAAAGAAGACAAGAGTGGAACAGGTTGTTCTCTCAGGAAGTTTGCCAGTAATGAGAGGAAGGGGGGCAACATACAGAAACTGTAAGAGGATGGCAATCAATGCACTAGTTGAGCAGATGTGTGAAGAAGAGGGCGTGGGATTCACATATTTATGGGGATACATTGTTGGGAGGGAAGATATGTACATGAGAGATGGCCTCCATCTTAGTGGAAAGGGGGCAGCAGTTTTCTCAGAGAATCTGCTGCGATCGGTTGACAGTGGGACAGGTTGCATCTATTTAAACTAGATTTGCAGGGGGGACTCACAGAAAAGCCTGAAAATGGAGGCATAGATAAAGACAGCACAAATAAATCAGCAAATAACAGTCTGGAAAACTCTTCTGAAGCTGGCTATAAATGTGTTTGTTTAAATGCAAGGAGTATAGTAAACAAAAGAAATGAACTAAACATTATGGTAGAAGATATTGACCCTCATATAATAGGTATAACCGAATCCTGGACCACCACCGATATATCAGATGCTGAATTGGGACTGACAGGATATGTAATGTTTAGAAAAGATAGAATAGGAAGAAATGGAGGTGGAGTTATTTTATATATTAAAGAATCTATCCAGGCTTATGAAATAAAATTAGAAAGAGAAGCAGATTGCGAAGAAGCTGTTTGGTGTAACATAGTTACAGGAAACTCAACGTTAACAGTTGGGTTAGTTTATCGAAGTCCAAACATAAGCATAGAAGAGAATGAAAAAATACAAAACGCTATAAGGGAAGTAAGCAAACAGGACTGTATTATTATGGGGGATTTTAACCACGGACATATACAATGGAAATCTCTTCAGAGTATGGGGAGTGAGGACCACAAGTTTTTAGTTTTAGTTCAAGATACTTTCCTTTCTCAACATGTGCTAGAACCAACCAGGGGTGAGAATGTGTTAGACATAGTTTTGTCCTCACAGAATGAATTAGTTGACAATGTCAAGATATGTGAGCCACTGGGGAGTACCGATCACAACCAGATACATTTTACCATCAAAGTAAAATCAGAAAGGAATAGTAAAAAGCAGTATAGGAGAAATTTCCACAAAGGAAGGTATAAGGACATGAGGAAATATTTAGCAAAGGTAGACTGGAATAACACACTAAAAAATAAGACAGCAACAGAATGCTGGAATATATTAAAGAGTGAAATTAAGTGCATAGTCGATAAATTTGTACCCTTCAAAAAACAAGGGAAACGGTCCAAAAAGAAACACTTATCGAAAGAAGCCATTAGAAAAATTAAGTATAAACAAATGATGTGGAAGTCATATAGATGTACTGGAAATGATGAAGACTACAACAGTTATAAAGAAGCACTTAACCAAGCTACAGCTGAAATTAGAAATTCAAAGAGAAGCTATGAACAACAATTAGCTAGTAATATAAAACATGACAGCAAGAGTTTTTATGCGTATGTTCGAAGCAAACAGAAAGTTCAAGATAAGGTCGGTCCTCTAGAAGATAGTGCTGGAAATATAATATCAGAGGGATTCTTAATGGCAGAAGACCTGAATGAATACTTTAGTTCAGTGTTTACCAGGGAAGATATTAGTTCACTGCCAGTACCAGAGGCTAAGTTCAAGGGGGCAGATTCAGACTATTTAGGACAATTAATTGTAACCCCGGAAATGGTAGCTAAGAAAATAAGGGCTATGAAGGATAATAAATCACCTGGAGTGGATGGGATTCCGCCCAAACTACTATTGGAAATTGTAGAACAAATTAGCGTACCGCTTGCAACAGTTTTCAATTTGTCATTAGAAGAGGGAGTGGTTCCTTTAGAATGGAAAGAGGCAAACATTATACCGTTATTTAAAAAAGGTTCGAGAAACAAGTCAGAGAACTATAGACCAGTGAGTTTAACATCAGTGATTTGCAAATTATTAGAAAGACTAATTAAAGATCACATGGTGGATTTTCTTGTTAAACAAAACTTGATAAACCCATCTCAACATGGTTTTTTTAAAGCGAGGTCATGCTTAACAAATATGTTATGTTTTTTGGAAGACATCACTAAGTGGGTAGATGAGGGATCACCGGTAGATATCGTCTACTTAGATTTTCAAAAAGCTTTCGACAAAGTACCACATCAAAGATTACTGCTGAAACTAAAGGCCCATGGCATAGGAAATGGTATAATAAACTGGATAGAACAATGGCTGATTGACAGAAGACAACGTGTAGTAGTTGATGGGGAGGCTTCAAACTGGAAATCGGTATTGAGTGGGATACCACAGGGATCAGTATTAGGACCTATATTATTCTTAATATATATCAACGATTTGGATGATGAAATAACAAGCAAGGTGTTGAAATGTGCGGATGATACAAAAGTGTTTAGAAGGATTAAAAGTGATGGAGATAGACAGCATTTACAAGATGATCTTGACAGGTTGATCAAATGGTCTGAAAAGTGGCAAATGCAGTTCAATTTTGGGAAATGTAAATGCCTCCACACAGGACATGGGAACGAAGAGGTAGAATATACAATGGGGGGTACTGTACTAAGTACTACTGTAAAAGAAAAGTACTTAGGGTTAACCATTAGTGCTGATATGAAGGTTTTAGAGCAGTGCGGAATTGCAGCTTCAAAGGGAAATCAAATCCTTGGATTAATTAGGCGAAACATAACGTATAAGGAAAAAGAGCTAATAATACCGCTGTACAAAACAATAGTTAGGCCTCATTTAGAATATTGTATTCAAGCGTGGAGGCCATATCGCAGGAACGACATAGATATGCTAGAAAGAGTGCAGAGGAGAGCAACTAAAATGATACCAAAACTGAGGGATCTTAGTTACGAAATACGCCTAAAAAATGCGGATTAACAACACTAGAGACCAGGAGATTGAGAGGAGATCAGATAGAAGTGTTTAAAATATTGAATGGTTATGAAAATATTGATATAATTTTTTTTTTTCAGTTAAGAAAGATAGAAGGACTAGAGGACATGAAGTTACATTAGCAAAGGAGCAGAGTAGATTAGATATAAGAAAGTTTTCATTTTCACAAAGGACTGTAAATGAATGGAACAGATTATCTGCTGATTGTGTGGGTGCTAGTAGCGTGAATATGTTTAAAAATAAAATCGACACATACCTCAGACGGGCGGGATACACATAGATAAAAGGGTCGGACTCTCGAAAAGCCAAAGGGCTTCCTTGTCCACCTGCCACCTAGAGTTAATTCTCTGGGTGGCAATCTTGTTAAATCTTGTTAAATCTTGTTATTTAAGAACAATGTCAACTCTACTACAAACAAGAGCATTTGCAATTGTATTTGCAACAGAACCGATCAAGAGCATTTGCAATTGTATTTGCAACAGAACCGATGAATACGACGAAGTTCACAAATACCTTACAACAACAATAACAACACGTTTGAGAAATGTGTTGTTTAGAATTTAGGCTGTTGTAAAAAGACCATCTAGGATCTCGGAAAGTAGGGCTAAAGGGGAATCTTTAAAGACAATCCTAAACAAATCTGCAAAGGAGGGGCCATCCTCCAGTGTCCTGGACAAAGCACTGTCAGACAAGATTATTGTGGCGATAATCCTTCAGCTACTATACTAGGATCATTTCATCAGCAGGCCTACGTATTTAGAGCATCTCCACTGATGAGCTAGGTCTGGTTAAGATATGTCCAATGGCAAGTATGGCCACATTTGTTCAATATATGCCTATTGGTTATGACTTGTCAGTTTTCTATGGCAACTTTACACGAACAAGAGAAAAACTGTAATACAAAGAACACAAAGAACAGTTATAATTAAATGTGTTGGGCAGTAAATAATGACTACATGTCTAGCATCACAACTATTGACAATTTCCTTTCAGAGGAGCCTAATATACATACAGTGATACCTATACGATATAAATTAATGTCACCCTTGTGAATAGGTCGAACTGGCCAGAATGGCGAGATGACTGGACTGGCCGGACCGATTTCTAATACTTTACTGTTACATTAATAATTAAGGACTGTCCTATGGTTTCCTTAATTGTGATGTGGCTATATTCCCGAGGTGGCCGTAATGCGACATTCCACTGTGTCCATTGTGTTTAATTAGTTAAAAACATTAAACTAGTTAAAACACGGGGCATACATGTTCTACAGTACGTTATTGTGTGTCCTGCCATCGCGATACAATGACATTCAGTGTTCACGATGCACGCAAGTTCCGAGAGTAACGTACCTTCCGACTTTGCAGATCTAACACTTCAGACAGAGTCGTCCCGATATCTTCCGTGTCACTGTGAGTGCGTTATTACATTGTGTCGGTGGTGATGGACACTGCACAATAGTGGACAGTGGACAACCGGAAACACCTATGTGGCTGTCAGTACTTCCCTGAGTGTTGGCCGAGCACTCGTTGACATAGGCTGGACCATATTCAACGGTTTCCCAGTGTCAAAGTAAACTTAAGTATACGCATGAACGACAACAAAGCACTTATGACCAACGCGAACCACGACGATTGTCCTGTCTGTTGCGTCATCAGTGAAGGAGCTAGACCCAAATATTGTCACCGTCGTCGTCGTTGTTGTTGTTGTTGTTGTTGTCGTTGTTGTTGTCGTCGTTGTTGCTGTTGTTGTTATCGTTGTTGTTGTCGTTGTCGTCGCTGTTGTTGTTGCTGCTGCTGTTGTTGTTGTTGTTGTTGTTGCTACTGCTGCTGCTGCTTCTGTTGTTGCTGCTGCTGCTGTTGTTGTTGTTGATGGTGGTGTTGTTGTTGCTGTTGTTGCTGTTGCTGTTATTGTTGTTGTTGTTGTCGTCGTCGTTGTTGTTTTCGAGGAATATCTATCTCAATCCTATTTGATTACGATACCTTCGTCCGAATGCATCATATATTCATACTTCATATAATCATGTAATTGATCATGGACTCATGTTCCATAGGCCGATGCAGGGGGGCCTGGGGATGCAAGTGCCCCCTAGACCATTGGAATTTTGCATGTCCGTAAACTGAATGGGCCCACGTGCCCGTCCCACCTAAACCGTTCGAAATGTGCCCCCGTTGAGCTTCAGGTTACAAAGTTACGGCGGCGCGGCAGCGAAACATTTTCTACACCATTTGGTTTGGCTGCCTGTGGAAGTTTTGTGCCCCCCTCCCCCCCCCCAGACTACCCTCTCTGGATCCGCCACTGGCCTTATTGTAATAATTGTCAAATAGTATTTTCTTCTTCGTCGTACTCCAACTAGGTAAGTAGTTTTTGTTCTTGTGGTGTTTGACACGTACCTGTGTATTTGATTATTAAAGCCCGTAGCGTGGTTGAGTTTTATAGATTTTTCACCGTCGTGAGCGAAAGGAGGTAGAGTTGCAGATGCGAACAATTCATTGACACATTGATTGTATACGCTGTGTGTACGCAGTGTGCACACGGAGGTCTAGTTTACTGCGTACCGTTAGCAACGCATGCATACTGCGAAAAGACCCGACATATACAGTATAAGGCGCTTGGGTCTTACATTGTCCGTACGCTCTGTATAAAGGGGAAAGGTGCGTTTTCCACTGTGTTATGGGAATATCATTTGTAGATGCGTCCTTTGCTTAGAAGCCAATCTGCGCACTGCGTTTGTGCATGTCAAAGTCTGTCCATACAAGGGCTGATCTAATAGGTTCGCCAAGTCAAAAACAAATTTATCATTAATTTAAATCACCCCCCCCCCACACACACACACACACACAGGCATACCAACACACGCACACAAGCACGCACGCCACACACAAACACACACACAAACAAACACATACACACAGACACACACACACACACACACACACACACACACACACACACACACACACACAAATACACACACACACAGACACAAAGAGACACACACAGACGCACACAGACACACACAGACACACACAAACACACACACAAACACACATACAAACACTTACACACACAGACACACAGACACACAGACACACAGTCACACAGACACACAAACACACACACAAACACACACACACTCACAAACAATAATTAATGGATGGGATCTTCACAATACACGTTTCTAATAGCTATACAGGAAATATTTGGTAAATTGACATATTCACAGCGTAGGAAAACGTTTGATAAAACAACAATTGTTTTATATAATTCATGTTAGGGCATTTTGTATTGAATTTTCACTGGGGGACGATGCCTGAAAAAGGCACTTTCAACGGTAATAAGGGCACAGTTTTCAAGTAGACAAATACATATACGTATATGCACACACACACACACACACACACACACACACACACACACACACACACACACACACGGTCACACATACATGTACACACACACACACACACACTCACACATACATGTAAACACACACACTCAAACACACACACACACACACACGCACACACACACACGCACACTCACACACACACACACACACACACACACACACATACACACACACACGCTCATACATACATGTACACACACACACTCACACATACATGTAAACACACACACACTCAAACACACACACACACACACACACACACACACACACGCATACACACTCACACAAACACACACATAATACTTAACTTATGTTTGGACTTTGTAAACTGATGCGACCTCTCCTAATCCGAGAATAACATAGGCGAGAAGTTCCCTTTTTATATCCATTAATTGCACTAATTTGATTCGATATCCACTCCATCCAACATGCTGTTCGCCAATATAATCATCAAACTCATAACTAGTGGTGAAACATCATGATTGAGATGTCCATCGAATGGCTTACAATAATAACATGTATTCGATCCAATGCCTGCCTAACGTTCATTGGCATGGTATAAACGTTAGTGTGATTAAGGGTGTAGTGATTCACAGCCTCAAGCAACACATTATAATAATAATGTTTTACAGACATTTAATACTTAAAGCGGAGTTGTCTCTTCCCTTTTTTAATAATTTAATAATGTAATTAATACTAGAATACTATAGTAATATTGAAGGCATACAATGTGTAGGAAAAACTTTCAAAAGCCACAAACATTGTTTGCAATTTGAATGTTGCGCCCCCGAAAGGTCCAAATTGATAACAATACATTTGTAAACATCCGTTATTAGCACGTATTGTGGAGACAGGTGTCCCTTCCACAGATACATTTGAACAGATCACAAACTGGAATCGACTACAACTGACTGACACATCCCGCTAATAATCACCACCCCTTGCTGATTTACTGCAACGGAACAGACAAGCTCGCTTTAAAAATAAACATTTGTGCTAATAAGTTCAAGTGCCGTCATTGAAGTCTTTGGGTGGCGGGAAGTCGCCAGTTTCGATGACATCTATCGTGTGCAGACAGTATCTCATACACTGTCGGTATTCCTCTTTGCACTCCTCAATGCGATCTGCGAACTTCTTCATGTAGCAGCGTTTCGTCTGGTAACATGTACAGTACTCCTTGACACAGTGCACTCGGCACTCTTGTCGTTCCGTCATCACAATTCTGCTGCCCTCCAACAAGTATTTCTTGTTGTCGTGGAAACCCTTCGGATAGTAATATCGCTGCCTCCCTGACGCCGCCAGATTTGCCAGCAGACAGCAGCACAGCAGAACGACCGGATCTACGAAGTGCATGCCGGGTATCTGCAACGAGCAAGACACATTTAATAGATGATGGTTCTTTGTTACCCTTTCATGTACAAATTAATTTAAACACCTCATGTCAATCTTGTTAAAAGTACCATCAACCTAGCCTTAACCATAACCTTCAATCTAACCATAAACATAACTCTAAGCCAAAACCTTTTTGGACATCACACCAACCGTAATTGGGCATCTGTACGTGGATGCGTAGCACGAAGCTCTTTCCCACTTAACAAGATCTAACAAGTATACCACTCAGAGAATTCACTCAAAATGGCAAGTGGACAAGGAAACATATTTCTTGTCTTGTCCAGAGTTTTTCTGTGTGTATCCTGCCTTTGGGGTATAATGTATGGTGCTCTTGTTTTAAACATATTCACACAGCTACCACCCACACAATCAGATACACGTATGACCCACAACAACAACACGTGTCTCGTTGCTCCAACCATCTTTTTCTTTAGGTATTGGTGACACGTGAAATGGGAGAACATGGGCTTTCCAACGACGCCAACCGTATGTTATCATCTTGTATGTGTGCAAAGTTAAACGTATGTTTTTCAACTTGGTTGGTACATAAAAAAAACAGTTAAGATAAACCATGCTCTAAAGGCGTTTTCACGTGTTCGCCTACTTCAACGGCAAATTGTGTACGGTTGTGATAATACATCGAACTATCGATGCATCGCGATAGTCTACATGGTGATAGTGTACTATCGAGTGTATATGATATAATGGTCTACACTAATTGGTAGGGCAGAGTATAATTGGGGATTATTTCACTATTGCGTTAGCTGTATTACCATTACACTATCTATATGCGATGGTAATACACCTATCGCAATACTATCGCAATAGTGAAATAATGCCCAATTATACTCTGCCTTACCAATTAGTGTAGACCATTATATCATCTAAAATTAAGTTGGTCAGAATTTTTTTTAAACAAACTGTAATTTGATTTTGCATGTTAGGGTACTAACATCTTCGAAATGGTGTGACAATTTTTAATACAGGATTAGTTTAACTAATTCAAGACGCCCATCAACTTGCATGTGGCATAATGTTCCATCATATTGTTATTTTAAGTAATTTCTTAAACATTTATAATGGTATTTGCAGCCCATATCATAGACAGAACCTATTTATACTAAATTTTATTTTATGTAGACATATAGGAGAGCGGAGTGCAGTATGTTTCAAAACAATCAAGATATAAATATATTATTATGCGCGTTGCATTTTATAATTGACCTAGTATCAATTCTGAGTTTATCGTTAACTCATGTCAAAAAGGAGGACAGCGTAAACGCTTTTAAGAATTTTTCATATGCAACTTAAAAAGATATAATATTGACCTAAACAGCTGGGAATCTGAGGCTCTATCACGTGCTAAATGGTGGTCGAATATTTGAAATGGCACATTGTAACTGGAAGCCAGCAGACTAACAAACATAGGCAAAACCTGTGGGGCTAGGAAGATGAGAGCCATGGAAAATGTACAAAAATCACCTCACCAAATTCTGGTTATGTATGTTCGCGCTGCGAGAAGCTGTGCTGAGCAAAGATTAGACTCATAAGCAATCTACGAACACATACCCAATGACATCGACAATCCATGGAACGATTATCCTCACTACGAGGGATTGCTGATGATCATAAATATATCACTAATCTGGTTTAAGGTTTACAATACACTACAGAAAGTACATACAGTTCCCGTTACATAAATATTGTCCTAGTAATATGGTAACAATTCTCATAAAGATATAATGTACTCACACCTTGCTTCACCGCTTTAGTAATGCTGACCTGCTCTTTACTTTAAAATTGCCATAAAATCGCATGCTGTTGCACATGCTGTGCACTATATGTGCATCGCAACCTGCGTGCATCGCCTGATATAACATCACATCTCCTGACAACCGTGCATACAAACATGTGCACTAATGTTGTATGTACTGTTTAGTCAGTCAAAGAGTGCAGTATGCAACAAAAACGAAGATTGATGAGGGTACTTAGTTATTTTTGCTTTACTCCAGGACGAGTTCAATGAGAACTAGTTGAGTCATCTTGAAGTGCGTGACGTCTAGCTCTTGTTACCGTAGATTCATGTCATCTAATGAACTATATAATAATGTATTTAATAAGTTGACAGCATTTGTCCGTACCATAAATCAGTGCTCATGATTACACACACGTTTATATATATATATATATATATATATATATATATATATATTAATGTTGTCAACTTATTAAATATACATATATATATATATTATATATATATATATAATTTGACTTTTGTTTGTTTGTGAATATAACAATTGCCGTTAAAGGAGACTGAAATTATATGCGTGACCAGTAAAAAAAAGCTGGCGTATCGTTTAATACCATTGATTTATGTAAAGCGGGAAAAAAACAGATCTTGAAATAATATTAAGCCACAGTAGCTTACACCTATTCTCCGAGTAACAAACCAATTATCATCATTATGTATAGTTAGTTCTTAGGTTGTTACCGTTCTTGCTAATTAGAGTAGGATTAGCCGTCTGATCATAGTGGCGCCCTCTGAAGAGTGGTTCTCCACTTGATTCGTATGCTGTTTCCATCTTTCAACGACAGGTAAATGATTATAAATTATCAGTGGTTGGCAGCGTCTGAATTGTAGATACTACGTACAATTAATAACTGTAAGCAGACAGTTAATACACTACCATAAATAATAATTAGCAGTAGTGACGTAGGTGGTAGACCCAAAAATGAAAACAAAACTCACATATATACAACAGTAATGCTAGATTGCAAAAGAACAATCCAGTAAATAAGAATGCAATATCTGGTAGTAATTTCATAAACCGTTTAAAATTACTCAAATAATTAAAAAAACTTAAAAGTTATAACACTTTTAATATGGTGTAGTATCTTCATAGACATATAGTGTTTTAAGACACATGACTTTAGAGAAGAAGATTATCATCAATAAGAAGGCCTAGAATGTTTACACAATAGGTAAGCTGAATTATCTGCTCTGACACCTTGATTTGTTCATTAAGCATATGTCGTGACCTAGACAACAACATATATTTTGATTTGGATTCATTTAACGAGACGTTATTAGCATGAAACCAGTCGGCTAATACTTGAAGTTCTTTATTCATGTCATTGTAAAGTTTAGTAATATGATTTCCATTCATATCTACTGTGGTGTCATCGGCAAATAATATTGCTTTATTTGCTTCAGACAAAAGGGAGATAATTTATATATAAAATAAATAAAACTCAACCAATCATAGAGCCCTGCGGAACACCGAATGTGATATTTTGTGGAAGCGAAGCACCGTTGCTACAACTTACATACTGTTCTATTTGTAAAATTGTTCCTGACCCAATTAAGAGGGGTCCCTGTTATTCCGTACTAATCTAACTTATGTAATAAAATATTATGGTATATGGTCTTACTTAAATCAAGAAATACACTGATGACTTAATATTTTTTTCTAACGCATTTACAACATCAAAAACTAATATAGATGCCGCATTAATGGTGGAATGTTTCGATCGGAAACCATATTGATTATTATTTAAGATGTTGTTATTTATTTAAAAAAGTATAGGTCCTTTTGCATACAAACCCTCTAATATCTTTGAAATAGCGGGAAGTAAAGATATAGGTATATAGTTACAAAATTCATTTTCAGGTTTTGATTTGACTAGACTGGTATAATTTTAGCAATGTTTAATTCGTTTGGTAGAATTTCCTCACTTAAGGACCTGTTTATCAGAATAGCTATTGGTAGAGACACTCCATCACCAATATGTTTGATAAAATACGGACTAAAATTGTCAGACCCACAACTTTTCTTGGGTTGAACATACTTTATTATTTGGTTGACTTCACTTGCATCAGTGGAAATCTTAAACATACTATTCATATTTTACCATGGCTTTCGTTAAGGTAAGCGGGAAAATTGTTTGAGGCTCAGCGATTGCTTTCGCGTAAATCGGCCCAATGTTTATAAAGAAATTACAAAACGTATTCGAAATTTGATCAGGTTCATTAATTAAGTTAGTGTTGAGCTTGACATGTGTATGGATACTTGATTTATTATTTTGTTTCCCTATTTTTATTCGAAGTATCTGACATCTGTTTTTAGAATAATTCTTAAATTTGTGTAATATGTTAGAATAGTAAGTTGTTTTAGCAATATGATTTATTTAGTTTATCGAAAAGATTTATGTATGTAGTATAACGAACTTAAGTGGAATATGTCCATGAGCAGGGGTTTACCTGGATGATTGTGTTCAAGAGTCATCGGGACCCCAGCCTTATTTTGAAGTGCCCCAAGCCTGTAGACAGGGTTCCACTTATTGCTCTTTTTTAATTGTAAGTATTGTTTTCTAAATATCACAACTTATATAACCCATGTAAACCCAGTTAGTATTAGTAGTAGTAGTTTGATACTAACAAGAACTTAACAAAATAACGTGCCTTGTTACAATTACTGTTTTATTTGTTGATGTTTCCCTAAATAATCGATGTAGTTTCGGAAGTTAGAGCAGCCTTCCTCACTTATGAGAGGGCGGGCTGGTCTGCTAGATGCTGTGTCGAGCGTGTAAATGTCACATTGGGGATCTCCTAAGGCAAAGCTAAAGATATCGAGGAAGCCACGAGTCACTTTGGAAGGCTCCTGAATTTGTTTCGGTGGCGGGAAACCTGATCGCGGAGATGACAGTAGCACTGGAATAGGTAGCAGATGGAACTGCGCATTACTTTGTGGTCACTTAACTGTGCGTTGTGTAGAATCCGGGCCCACCCTGATGTCGGCATTATGACAGTTGTGCCTAAATATTATACCACAGTGCGTTTATTCCATCTTTCCACATCGTTTCAAAAATATAATGTCCCAAATAGCGCTCGCTCCGGTTTGAGTCAGCGTGCGCCGCTACGGTCGCGGGTTACTGCACGGTTAAATCGCATGTTGACGCAAACAGAAGCGCTATTTGGGCCTCAAAAGTGCTCTCAAAACAATATGTTATCACAATGTACTGTATATTTGAAACAATGTGGAATGATGGCATAAACACACTGAGGTATAAAATCTGTTCGATTGTTGGACGAGTGACTGGCGCGATCGGCCTCGGGATGGGAGTCGAGATCGGGGTGCTTGTACTCTCTATTATCGCCGTACGATCCGTCATTTGTTTGGTGATAACAAGCAGTTAGTTATACAAACGAATGTTCGTAAGTCGCTTTGTTTTTCATTGCTATAGCTCTAACAAATTAGGTAGTCTTAAAATGCACAGCGACTGCGCTCAAACCTTGAAGCTGAACGACCATTCGCACGGATTGGAATGGTATTCTGGTTCGCGAATCAATCCCTAGAGGCGCTTCGCAAAACTACGCGCAGGGGCCGCCACACGGAGGATTAGGCACCCGTCGGAATCTAGTTGGAATCGGGAAACATATACTTACGGGAATTATTATTTGGAAGGACTCGTGAAAAAGAAATACCAAACGAACTAATTCGACAATAGACTACCAAGTTAAAGGCATGTTATGTTATTGATACGTATGTGTCCCGTGGGACGCAACGATTACTTGGCACGCACCCAAGTACTGTTTGTATGCGTATAGGACGCAGGATCTTGAGTCCCGTAAACCCCTGCATGATTTACCAATACATTTTCGATCAAGCTTACTGTGCCTTGGAGAAGATTCCATTAGACCTTTGGTCATCCATTCATTCTTGATTACATATTTTGATTTGATCTTAATAACTTTATCAGGGCAAAGGAATAAACAACATTATGGAGTTGTGTCATAAATTCTTTAAATGCAACATTTATATCTAACCGATGTAAGTGAGTCCAATCAATTTCTTTAAGAGGGGAAGTTATGTGATGGATGGATGCTTCGGAAACTGACCTATGTTTGAAGAAAAGCTGCTCGTGTAATGGTTTGGGTGATTTCCGTTTACCAATTAAACGAAATATAGGCAAGTGATCCGATATGTCATTATAAAGGATGCCAGAATGGACAATTGAGTTGGTATGTATTACATAAATATTATCAATAAGGACTGCAAATGTGTGGGTGATACGTGTTGGTTTAGTAATTGTAGGAACCATGTTAGCACGAAAACATATCTTGCAAGTCACTTGAGGATTTATGCGAGTCCAATTTTAGGTAGTCGATATTTTGATCTGTTCCACTTATAAATTGATGAGTTGAGTTTCGAATTTTCTTTAAAATTGACTCATAGTATTTGAGTGATAAAAAAACCTCTCTATTGGGAATGCGGTAGTTCTCTCCAACAATGGAAATACAACCTTTATCATTGGACAGAATAAAAATGGATTCGAATTCACCCTCTACAAAAATGTCAAGATCATCACGAATATGATATTGAATATCACTAGGCACATATATAGCAACACCACCTTTAGTTTTGGCATACATGTTTCATAAACCATGTAGAACGCATATCAGTCACATGTGTCGCTAGTTGGTAAACCGATGGCTATTGGTTTAACGAAGCGAATGAACATACAAATAGGAGGAGTGGGCCTCTGCAATTGGGAGGAGATACCACCAGACTACTCCTAAAGTTAGCTTAGACAATCACGTAGAAACAACAAAGCGCAGCAGTTATCACCACTTCATAGTATTGTCTTTAAACTCATTCCCACAGTGACGCCCTCTGGAGACATGTTCACAAGTCAATATATATCGTATTATCAGCAAACATAGGAAATCAGAGGCCAGTGGTCTAAGGAAGCAAATGCACATAGAAAGAGGCAAAAGACACCCGGGAGAAGATGTTACCACACACCCGAACGTTAACGTTTATATATATATATATATAAATATCATATATGTAAATGTATATATATATATATATATATATATACTTACTTACTTACTTACTCTTTTTATGGCTGAGTGGGAGAAACAAGCACTAAGGAAATGTAACAAATTACATTAATCTATTTACGATACTTGGACGATATCTTCGGAATCTGGACACATGGGAATGATGATTTCCTAGTTTTCTTTGACATACTAAATAGCCATCAAAATTGCGTAAAAAATAACGTCAGTTACGAGTAAATACTCAACACATTCCTTGGACACTACGATCTTCAAAGGCGAACGCTTTAATTCGACAGCAAGGTCTACTTTAAACCAACAGATACACATCAACTACTGTACAAAGACTCGTTCCATCCGAAACATACTTTCTTTTGTATCCTCAAGTCGCAACTATTATGATTTCACAGGATTTGCAACAATAAATCATACTTTGAGGAAGCCGTACAAACACTTTTTCATAGCCTGAGACAAAGAAATTATACATCGCGTTTTAAGGCACATTAAAAGCACTACCCTAGCGGACATTAAAACTCAGAACAGGAAAGAACAAGCCGTGAAATGTCAGGTGAAAAGGTACCTACCCTGTACGGTATTTGTAGACTTCACACCTAACAACACAAGGAGGCCACCACAGCGCAAAATCAACAATTTCGGTACATCCAGCGTGGTTTACCTAATTACCTGCAACGCCTGCCCCGCAAGATACGTGGGTGAGACTGGCGATCAACTCCAAACACGTCTAAATAATCACAGATCGGACATTCGACATCACAACGGCACACAAGTGGCCACGCATTTTAAAGGAGCCGGTCACTCAATATCCGATTTGCGAATTACAATCTTGGAATCAGGGCCATTTTCTGACGTCGCCTCACTGGAAACCATTTATAGACGGAATGGTGAATCAAAATGGATTACATGACTTAAAACTACGCAGCAAGGGGGACTGAATGTTAGAGAGGACTCTTTTGATATTAAACCTTTTGTGATTCGCTTCTTCCACCAGGGACGAACAATTGCTAAACTGGCTAAAGCCACCTATAAACTGCTTCAAACCGTATATCCAGAAATATACACGCCGATATTTATAACAGCATTCTCAAAGAGCAAGAATCTGAAAGATATGCTGTTACTGTTGATGCAAATTACAATTACCAATGGACTTCTACAGAACAATAACCCTAGCACTTAGGACACTGTGAGACGTCGTAGTGTTAGTGCAATTGTGTAGTTGTTAGGAGGATTAGGCTGCATGTGGGGTTGTCGGGTTGCAGCAGTGCTGGCTCGTACGGCATCACATGTTCCGTCTCCTGTACAACTATGTTAGGATCGATATATTTCATGCTCAATTTAATAGCTTATTTTAATTTAAAATACCCATGTATTAATTATTAATAACAAGGACACGTGTTTCTGGAGGTGTGGGGTGGTCAGCAGTAGCGGCTCTGTGGACGGCACCACAACTTCGCAATCCCGTGATTACTTTAATTTCAGCGCATACCTTCGCACATCGTATGTTATTTTCAAATACAGCATCGTCCTCCTCTGATTCAGATGAACTCCATCGTGTCGCAGATACTTTTTTTATCTTGTAGCGAACCCTCTGTGATTGTGTGTATGTACGTGTATATATATATATATATATGTATGTGTATGTGTATGTGTATCTATGTATATATATATATATACATATATATAAATGTTATTGAAACTGATCGCCAACCGAACAATGTCTTCATTCTACAATATATATTATGAACACCATTCACCACGTATCTAGTTCATTGAACACCAACATCCCGTTTAAAAAAAATGTATTCATCTATGTTATTTAACAGGACAGAGAAGGGTAACCCCCGGTTATTATATTCAGCCTTGTCCAATTGGTCATTGTTTAATGTCTATTGGCATGGGAATGTAACGGCTGAATGCATCCCTGTGCCATGACTGAATAATCACGCATTCTCGTCTCCGTTGTAGACCCATAGTCGTTATTTAGATATACCATTAATCATACATGTTTTTTTCTTGTTTAGGTTTAATTGACAACAAATTGTTTTGCAGAAAAGACCATCTACCCGAAAGGACTAAACTGATTTTATCAGATGTCTGGGTTTAGGGTTCACATTCGCCACCTAGGGTCTTCGTTCATGTTTCAAATCCTTAACAGAGGATACTATAGCCCAGTACACCCATTTTCCTAAAATACTTACTTACTTACATCCATAAAGTAAGAAACCAAACATAACCATCATAACATTATTATTAACGTTAATATTTTATTCGTTTCTGGTGAAGATTTATTTTCTGCTGTTCCCAAATATGAAACGCTAAACCGACATTAAAACCAACGTTATGTCACAGTGGCGCCTTCTCAAGTGTGGTTCACCATGCAGTTTGACCACTGTTTCAATTATACACCGACAGAGAGAAAAGCATATCGAGTATATGTAAGTAAATAACTGAAATTAACTACCTTTGTGGATGTTTTAAAGTATTGCTAATCGTCACATCAAAGGCCAGTGGACAAAGCAAGCAAACGAACACAACAATTTTAAAGGGAAAGGTTCGTTTTCTACTGTGTTATGGGATTATCATTTGCAGATGCTCTCTTTGCTTAGAAGCCAACCTGCGCACCGCGTTTGTGCATGTCAAAATATGTCCATATAAGGGCTGATCTAATATGTTCGCTAACTCAAAAACAAGTTTATCACTAGTACAAATCACACTCCATACACACACAGACACACAGACACACATACACACAGACACACATACACACAGACACACAGACACACAGACACACAGACACACAGACACACAGACACACAGACACACAGACACACAGACACACAGACACTCAAACACTCACCCACACACACACACACGAACGCACACACACGCACAAGCGCACACACACATATACACACACACACAAACACACATACACTCTCTCTCTCACACACACACACACACACACACACACACACACACACACACACACACACACACACACACACACACACACACACACACGTGTGTGACCCACCACTATGACACTTGTCTAGTTGCCCCAACCATCTTTTTCTTTAGGTATTGGTGACACATGAAATAGGAGAACATGGGCTATCCAATGACGCCAACCGTACTTTATCATATTGAACGTGTGCACAGTTAGGCATATGTTTTTCAACTTGGTTGGTACAGAAAAAACAGTTTTAATAAACCATGCTTTAACGGCGTTTTCACGTGTTCGCCTACTTGAAAGGCAAAATTTGTACGGTTGTAATGATACATAGAACTATCGATGCATCGCGATAGTCGATATGGTAGCGTTGAGTACAATTGGGGATTATTTCACTATTACAATAATATTGCTATAGCTGTATTACCACGACACTATCTCTATGCAATGGTAAAGAGTGAAATATGCAAACAAAAACGAACGCTTTACTCCAGGACGAGTTCAATGAGAACAAATTGAATCATACTGAAGTACGTGAAGTCTGGTCGTTGTTATCGTAAACTCATATCATATAATAAATTATATCATAATTTAATTAATATGTTGACAATTAGTGCTCATGACTGCACACACGTTTGTATGTATGTTTAAAACACATTGACGCTCAAATGTATTTTCAAGAAACACATAATTTGACTTTTATTTTTTATGATTATAACAATTGCCGTTAAAACAGACTGAAATTATCTACATGACCAGAAGAAAAAAAACTGGCGTATCGACGATTGCCGCTTATACAGAACTGCACTGCTCGCCTAACCACCGGGACACGGAAGAGCGAACACATTTATAACGTCTGTGTTACGTGAACTACATTGGCTACCAGTTAAATACCGGTTCCGCTTTAAGGTCAACACCTGTATATATAAAGTGCTCAACGGTCTGGCACCGGCATACATAAGTGACATTGTGCAGAAACATCAACCAACTCGTACCTTAAGATCAAAGGAAAAGTCATTTCTCGTCGTTCTTGTGCTACGGACTGCAACTTCTGGTGAACGTTGTTTCAGCCGACAAGCAGCCATACTGTGGAACGATTTGCCTGAGAGCATTAAATAACTGAACACTCTCACCTCTTTCAAGAGACACTTAAAACATATCTTTAAACGGGCTTTCGACTGGCGTAATCGAGTCACACTCTCGTTTTAATGACATTGCTATATACCAATGATTTATTCGTAATGTTTTATTGTAATTTATATGTGTTTATTTTTTTCTTATGTTTAAATCAGCTCTTTTACACTATTTATTTTTAAAATAATCTATATTTTATAGTTTTAATTAATTTATGCAGCTTTATGTAAAGCGACCGAGAGCATTTGATCTCAAGTGGATTCGTGCGCTATATAAATTACGATATTGTTATCGTTTGATAACGTTGATTTATGTAAAGCGGGAAACGACAGATCTTGAAATAATATTAAGCCACG
Organism: Paraescarpia echinospica; assembly: GCA_020002185.1. NCBI lineage: Eukaryota > Metazoa > Annelida > Polychaeta > Sabellida > Siboglinidae > Paraescarpia > Paraescarpia echinospica. Next base: position 59,544,921 of record CM034539.1, on the reverse strand, counting down.
GTAGCTTACACCCATTTTTCGAGTAACAAACCTATTATCATCATTATATATAGTTAGTTCTTAAGTTTGTTTCCGTTCTTGCTAATTAAGATAGGATTAGCCGACGAACATCTAACCACAGTGGCGTCCACTGGAGAATGGTTCTCCACTCGATTTGTATGCTGCTTCCATCTTTCTAAGACATGTTAGGTGGTGTTAGGTGTTTTATTTCGGAATTGCATAATGCAGAAGATAAATGAAAGACAAAGCGTATACAATCTATACAATCCCTGGTTGGCAGCAGAGTCAAAGCTGTTACCAGTACATATGGGTATACAATGTTATAACAGAAACACTATAACTTGAATCACTGGTCCCTGCCAACTACTGATAATGTTAAATTACCCGTGGCTGGCAGCGACTGAATTGTCATAGATACTACGTGCAGTTAATAACTACAAGCAGACAGTCAATACTCTACCATACATAATAAGTAGCAGTAGTGACGTGGTTGGTAGATAAAAAAAATTACAATCTTTTTTTTCGTTTCACATATATACAACAATAATGCTAGATCGCAGAAGAACAATCCAATAATAAGAATGGAATATGTAGTAGTATTTTCAAAAAACGTTTAAAACTAATAAAATAAAAGACATAAAAGTGATAACACATTTAATATGGTGTAGTATCTTCATAGATATCGTGTTGTAAGACACATGACTTTAGAGAAGCTGGTAATATTAGGTTTATACCTTTTTTGATTTCGTACTATCAACCCATATATATATATACATATATATATATATGTGTGTGTGTGTATGTATGTATGTATTTTCAAGAACACATAATTTGTTTGTGAATATAATAATTGCGTTAAAAGAGACTGCAATGCTATGCGTGACCAATAAAAACAAAGCTGGCGTATCATTTAATACCATTGATTTATGTAAAGCGGAAAAAAACAGATCTTGAAATAATATTAAGCCACACTAGCTTACACCCATTCTTCGAGTAACAAACCAATTATCATCATTATATATAGTTAATTCTTAAGTTTGTTTCCGTTTTTGCTAATTAGAGTAGGATTAGCCGTCTAGCCATAGTTGCGCCCTCTGAAGAATGGTTCCCCACTTGATTCGTATGCTGTTTCCATCTTTCTAGGACAGGCAAATGATGGTAAATTATCAGTGGTTGGCAGCGTCTCGACCAAATAAAAAAAAATCACATATATACAACAGTAATGCTAGATACCAAAAGAATAATCCAGTAATAAGAATGTAATATCTAGTAGTATTTTCATAAACTGTTTAAAACTAATCAAATAATAAAAACATAAAATTTATAACACATTTAATACGGTGTAGTATCTTCATGGACATAGTGATTTAAGACACATGACTTTAGAGAAGATACGAAGCTGGTCATATTAGGTGTATTACTTGTTTGATTCCGTACTATCAACCCATTGCATAATAAACGATTTGATGAGCGTAGGGTAGAACTTCTGATTGGACGAATATGTCTAAGTTGCCTTGTGTCATGATTGTAAATATCACAGGTTAGTGCAAACACATTAGATACCGACACTGGCAGATTGTTATGACAATAATTATATATATATGTATATATATATATATATATTGCAATTTCTATTTCTAGTACCAGTTCGAAGAATATACGAACAATTTGTTTCTGCATAATGAATAATTTCTTTGTGTAGGTTTTACGTGTAGATCCCCAAAGGATTATTCCATATGTAAAATATGGATATACTCATGCGTAGTAAATGGCTTGAGGGATTCTACAGGAAGAAAACGATTCACTTTATTTATAACATATAAAGCACTTGAAAGTTTTTCAGCAGACATTTAAGTGGTCATGCCAGTCAAGTTTAACATCTATAAGAAGGCCTAGAAAGTTTACACAATGAGTAGGCATTTAATGAGACGTTGTTAACATGAAAGCAGTCGGCTACTGTCACATTATGTATATGTACTTGTTTAGTTTGCCATGCAAGGCGCACCACAGCCAGTTGAAATTGAAGGCGATGGTATCAACGGTTCGAGTTGTACGTGCTCACCATCGAAGTGGACTCGAAATCGAATCGCACGAAGATTGCCAATTTGCTCAGCTCTATTGGCCCTGACGCACTGGAGCGTTACAATCACTTCAAGTAGGATTATACGCCGAATGATCCGCCGAATGTTCCGCCGAACGATCCGCCGAACAATCAGCCTGTACCTTCTGACGGCAACCAACTAGGTAACTCCAAACCTGTACAAAACAATGCCAGTCGAGCTAATGACAATGTGTTGAGAGTAGTTACCTTTGGCAATGCAGACGTTGTCAAGCGATTCGAACTTTTGTTGGGGGAAAAGCGCATCGTGTATTCGAGGTATAAATCCTGGATATATAAGCGTGCGGAGGAACAGAACTTAGACGTCTATTACAAAATTACACACACTGGCCAATGCGTGCGAATTCAAGGAACAAGAAAACATGATTAGAGATAAAATTATGATTGCAATGAAAGATAAACCGATCCAGGATCATTTGCTTAGAGAAGTGAAACTGACTCTCCAGCGAGCAGTTGACATATGTAGGTCTACAGAAGTGACCAGGAAGGACGTGCAGAACATGAAAAAGGGTCCAGTCGAATCGGTCAAAGTAGTGTATGATATGCTTTCGAAGTCACCGTCTAAGCACAAACCAAAGCCTGCCACTGCAATCAACCAGTACAACAAGAGAACAGAAATTTGAAGTGTGGATGGTGTGGATTACACCACTCCCCAAAAAGATGCCCGGCATGGGGAAACTTGCCTAAAATGCAACGAAGGGTTTAATTTCGCAAGAATGTGCCGAAGCAAATCTGTTAAAGAGTTAGTACAAGAAGGTGAAAGAGACGATGAACAATTCTTTCTTGACACACTATTCATTGGCAACATCATTTACTTATTTGCATTAACCATTGTAAAGCGCCCCAGAACAATTATTTGGATGGGGCGCTATATAAGAAATCAATTATTATTATTATTAACATAGAGAAATCGGTAGAATGGCATGCTATCAACAAATGCAATGAGACACGTGTGAAAGTAAACTTAGACACGGGAGCAGCCACTAATGTGATGCTGTTAGGCACATTCAGAAATATCACATCAAAACCGCTGATAAAGCCGCCAAACACTGTGCTCAGAATATATGGAGGTCAACGTGTGACACATATCGGGAAATGTCAACTCGAATGATCAGTGAATGGTCGTTACAAGCTGTGTGAGTTCTATATAGTTGACTCGAAATCTCCACCGATTCTTGGACTCACAGAGTGTGAAAACTTTGGTCTAATTACTAGAGGAATGAAAGGTGTAGTTTCAGTTTCAGTTTCAGTTACGACTGAAAGCCTTAACACTCCATACAAAGATGCGTGTAACGGGCTAGGCTATTTTTAAGAACCATATAATATTGTTCTCGAACAAGACACAGTGCCAGTGAAAGAGCCACCTAGAAGGGCTCCAGTTGGGCTTCAGGACCGATTGAAACGCAAACTCGACCAGATGGGGAAACATAACGTCAATCAGAAGGTCAACAAACCCACCGACTGGGTACACAATCTGGTGATTGTGGAGAAGAAAGACGGATCCTTGAGACTCTGTCTCGATCCCAGAGAGTTGAACAAAGCCATAAAGCGGGAGAACTATCAGATTCCTACCATGGAAGATGTAACCTTTGTTCACAGTGATTGACTTGAAAGACGCAATCTGGCAAGTTCCTATTATCTGACGAGAGTGCACCTCTCACTGCCTTCAACACATATTTTGAAAAGTGATTCTTCACAGGAATGTCTTTTGGACTTTCCACAGCATCAGAAGTCCTACAGAAGAGAGTATACCAAACATTTGGTGCCTTTGAGTATGTGCACGTGATTGCAGATGACATCATCATTGCATCTAACAGCAACGAAGAAGCTGATCGCTTACTCATTAAGCTGTTCAAACGAGCCCAGGAAAAGAACATGAAGTTCAACATCTCGAAACTGCAGCTCAAGAAATCGCAAGTGAGCTACATGGGAAACATTATCGGTGCCAAAGGAGTCAAGCCAGATCCATCCAAAGTCGAAGTAATCGTCAACATACGAGCACCACAGTGTAAGAAGGACATTCTGCGCCTCATAGGCATTCTGAACTACTTGTCGCAGTACATACCAGATATGTCTACTGTCACAGCTCCAGTAAGAAGCCTACTGGCATACCGTTCACGTGGAACACAGAACATGAGAATGCTTTCAGCAAAGTCAAGGAGATCTTTTCAACAAGTCCTGGTCTACATCTGTTTGATCCTAACTTGAAAGTCCATATTCAGTGCGATGCTTCCAAGACTGGTGCCTGTCTGATGCAAGGAGGACAACCAGACTCGAAGGCACTGACTCCAACAGAAATGAACTGGTTCCCGATCGAGAAAGACTGTCTCGCTGCAGTGTGTGCAGCTGAGAAATTCAGCACTACATCTATGGGCGAGAGGTAGAGGTGAGATCCGACCACAAGCCGTTGGAAATGATCACTAGGAAATCCATCCACAAGGCGTCACTACAGATCAAAGCCATGCTGCTAAGACTCATGTAGCACAACCTCTAAGTGAACTATCAACCTGGTCCAACTATGTGCATAGCAGATACTCTGCCAAGAGCTTATGTAGACAATGAACAAGAAAGTTATGAAGTCGAGGTGGACACACATATGAGAATCCACAGTTTGGTCACAAACTTACCATTGTCTAACCAGCGAAAAGAGAAAGTGCAATGCACTACAGTTGAAGACGAGACCGTGGTAAAGCTAAGCTAGAATATATCGGCAGGATGGCCCAGACATCGTAGGGACTGTGATCCACTGATTCGTCAATACTGGCCACTCATAGATGAACTGCATTGTATATGCGGGTGAACGTGTCGTCATATCCAGTAGCTTGAGAAGTGAAAGTCATCTGGGAATTGAGAATTGTCGTGAACGAGTGAGGTCTGTCATGTACTGGCCAGCTGTCACGGATTAGCGAGGTCTCCGTACACTAGATGGCTCAGTCTAGTAGGGTTCTTATATATCAAGGTCAACGCATATGAGAAAGAACGGTTATCGTGAACAAGCAACAAAGAACGAGGAAAATTTAATAAACTTTATTACAAGATATCTACCTTTTGGTAAATATCTCGATTAAACAAAATAAACAGAATAAAGAAATCCCGTAACCAAATCTTAATAGAACATGATAAACAATAACACTGAATCTTTCGATTATTAAATTCCACTTCCTTTCTAAGGTGGATTATACCGCTATACGACCATACACTAGGCGCCAAGTGTTATCTAAGAATAACTCCCATAATATAAATACGCAGTATAAGCTAGTCCTCGCGGACTCTCATTACAGCAATATGTTACAACACACACATATATTTATATATATGTGAATACTTCATGGGTAATAATACCTCACTTCAAAACCCACAGATAACTACTAATCATAATACAGCAAATAATAGATACGTTCAATCAGAAAATAAACATTTATACTGGGCTAGTCCCATCTCGAATATATACGAACGTTTGTTGAAGTCAACACGCCGAGCTTAAAACAACAATAGAATGGTGTATCTCGGGCGCACGAGTGATGATGCCGGGCACTTAACGATTGCCGTCGTACGCCGCGAATTCTCGAGTCGCGTCCGTTCAATGATCGCACGATCGCAACGATTGCGAAGTCAGTTGAATACGTTCAACTGAAAGACGAAACCGGGCAGTAGACGCTTACCGCCGGCCGCTACGAATTCGATCGAGAGGTCTTGTTTTGTCGCAAACGATCGAGAAGTCGGATGAACGGGTTCGCGCGATTGACGACGCCTGGCAGAATACGTTTACCGCCGGCCGCTACGAGTCGCATTCGGTCAAGCTTTCTGACGATATCGCTGTGAGACCGCTGTTCGAGGATGGCCCGTGCTGGGTGAGCGCGTCGCGATTATCCCTCATCGACGCAAATACGTTGGGGCCGACCGGAACGTTGTCTCAAAGTACTGCTGACGTGGCGGCATGGTTTCTTCGAAGTTCGATCGAATAGTCACTCTGGACACTGAATATTACACACATACAAACCCACGTTAACGATTCCCATCACGCTTTACGACTTTCCTTGCCATACTCTTGGCAGCAGGGCAACCTGTCTAGTTCAACCCTGGATCTGTCCCAGTCCTTCGCCAGCGCCCAGATGGTGAAATGCGTACACCAAACGTTTATATAAGCAGACCTGATTACACATCATATGACAGGTTTCCATCATTGCTATTGGCTAATGCAATATACAATTCAAACAAGGCATTGTGGAACACCCTCTCTAAGATTACAGTGAAACCACCTGCTTGCCTGGAAAAACCAGCAACAGAATACCACGCTTCACTGAGCGCATCTGCAACCGAGTTGCTGTAATTACGTAACTAAGGCGGTTGGTTAACAATATGTCTATCTACTGGCTTGACCTTCTTCATTTATAAAATTATAAATCAGGAAAGTAGATTTTAATATCCAGAAATAGCAGAAATGCTACACCAGCAATGTTCATTACATCAACGAGATGATAGCAAAGTGCTCTACCTGTTTGAAGTACAGGAAGGAGAATCAGTGAGAACCGTTTAGTCCACATGACGTGCCTCTGCTTCCATGGCAGAAGCTTGGAGCAGACATCTTTGAGTACTGAGGAAACACGTATCTCATAACAGTGGATTATTTCTCCAAGTACCCTGAAGTGTGTGCATTGCGAGGAAATTTCGTTAGTGCTTTGATCAAACATTTCAATACAGTATTCGTAAGACACGGATTGCCGGAAATACTGATCGCAGACAACATGCCGTTCAACAGCTACGAGATGAGGAAGTTTGCTGCTAAGTACTGTTTCACGATTAACATATCTAGTTCAGAACACGCAGTGTCAAATGGACAGTGTGAGTGAATGATTCGAACGGTCAAGCAGCTTATGCGAAAGGCACAAGTGGAAAACCGAGATCCTCACCTAGCTTTGTTGGCTTACAATAACACACCAGTTGCTGGGTTTCCATATTCTTCAGCAGAAATACTCATGAGCCGAAAGTTGCTTATCCTGTCCGAAGATGCAAGTGATCATCATCTAACGAACAGTATTAGCAAAATCATGCACCAGAGACTCAGAATTCAGAAGACGTGCAACCAGAAATGGCAACCGGTTTGGTTGGCAGATTACGAACTTGGTTAAAAAAATTGCAATGAGCATTCATGAAAGACTGATAAATAAGAACATTGATCAAAAACTGTGATTAATACTTAATTATTATGAGGTCAGCCATAATGCAATTCCTCAAGTCTCAATAATGCATGCTTATAGCTATGCAAACATTAGTTACAGTTACAATAATATGTTTGTCACAATACGTGCGTATGTAGGTTTGAACATTAACTAACTACAGTCATTGATTATAGTGTTTTAGTTATAATGTAAATTTTAATTATATCGCGTTGGTAGTACATATATGTTTGACAAGTCACGTGAATCAATCCTCATGCAATACATGTTCTTTAACAATTCATTATTATGCATCATTTTAAGAAACGGAGATGTCACAGTATGGATATTTACATGTTTTGTTTTACAAGCATGGCGCACCATTGCCAGTTGACCATACGCTGTAATTATCAACCAATCAGAATAAAGCTTGTGATTCGCCCCTTAGCGCGTACTCATGGCTTTGTCAAGTTGCTCACTATAACAGCTAGTACTTGAAGTTCTTTATTCACGTCATTGTAAAGTTTAGTAATAAGATTTCCATTCATATATACCGTGGTGTCGTCAGCAAATAAAATTGCTTTACTTTGCTTCAGATAAAAGGGGAGATAATTTATGTATAAAATAAATAAAGGTCGACCAAGAATAGAGCCTTGCGGCACACCGACTGTGATATTTTGTGGAAGCGAAGCACAGTTGCTACAACTTACATACTGTGTTTTATTTATAAAATAGCTACTGACCCAATTAAGAGGGGTACCTCTTAGTCCATATTAATCTAACTTATGCAATAAAATCTGATGGTGTATGTTATTGAATGCCTTACTTAAATCAAGAAATGCACTGATAATTGAATCTTTTTTCTAACGCTTTTACAACATCAGAAACTAATGTAGATGCTGCATTAATTGTGGAATGTTTCAATAGGAAACCATGTTCATTATTATTAAAGATGTTGTTATTTGTATAAAAAAAAAGTATCGGTCCGTTTGTATAAAACTTTTCCTAATATTTTTGAAATAGCGGGAAATAAAGATATAGGTCTATAGTTACAAAATTCATTTTTACTTTCTGACATGTAGACTGGTATTATTTTAGCAATTTTTAATTCGTCTGGTACGATTCCTCGCTTAAAGACGTGTTTATTAGAATAGCTATAGGTAGAGACACTTCTTCAACAATTTGTTTTATAAAGTGCGGACTAAAATTGTCAGACCCACAACTTTTCTTGGATTGAAGAGACTTTATTATTTGGCCGACTTCACTTGCATTAATGGGATTCATAACAAATAGTATTCATACTCTTACAATGGCAATTGTTAAGATATACGGTAGAGTTGGTTTGGGGCTTAGTGATTCCTTTATCGTAACTCTGCCCAATGTTTGTAAAGAAATTACAAAACGTATTCGAAATTTGATCATGGTCATCAAAACAGTGTTGACCTTGAAATGTGTAGGAATACTTGATTTATCATTTTGTTTCCCGATTATTGTTCGAAGTATCTGCCATATGTCACTAGATTCATTCTTGAATTTGTATAATAGGTTAGAATAGTAAGTTGTTTTAGCAATATGCATTAGTTTATTATTAAAAATGTTGTACGTAGTATAAAAAACGTAAGTGGAATGTGTCCATGATTTACATTTTCGATCAAGCTTACCGGATATTGTAGAAGATTTCATTAGATCTTTGGTCATCCATTCATTCTTGATTATATATAGTGACGCCCTCTAGAGATATGCACACAACTCAATATATATCGTATCATCAACAAACATAGGAAATCAGAGGCCAGTTGTCTAAGGAAGCAAATGCATATAGAAAGAGGCAAATGGACCTCGACACAAGGGAGAAGATGAACGTTGTCCTCTTTATATATATATATATATGTATGTGTGTGTGTGTGTGTGTGTGTGTGTGTGAGTGTGTGTATATACATATGTATATACATATATATATATGTATATATATATATACACTGTATATATGTATATATATATATATATATATATGTATATATATACTTATTTACTTATATCCATCCATAGAGCAAGAAACCAAACAGAGCCGTCATAATATTATTATTAACGCTAACATTCTTTCGTTTGTGGCGACGATTTATTTTTTGCTGTTCCCATGCTAAACCGACGGTAAAGTTATGTCACCGTGGCGCCTTCTGAAATGTGCTTCACCACGCAAATTGATCTCTGTTTCAATTATACACCGATAGGTAAAGAAGTTTGTCGAGTATATATAAGTTAATAACTGAAATTAACTACCTTTGTGGATGTTTTTAAGAATTGCTAATCGTCACATCAAAGGCCAGTGGACATAGGATGGAAATGAACACATAAAAGTATAAAGGAGAAAGGTTCGTTTTCCAATGTGTTATGGGATTATCATTTGGAGATGCTCCCTTTGCTTAGAAGCCAACCTGCGCACGGATTGTGCATATCAAAGTATGTCCAATCAAGAGCTGATCTAATAAGTTCGCTAAGTCAAAAACAAATTTATCACTAGTTTAAATCACCCCCCCACACACACACACACACACACACACACACACAAACAAACACACACACAAACACATACACAGACACAAACACACACACAAACCCACAAACAAGCATACACACAGACACACACACACAAACACACATACACACACACAAACAAAAACACACACGAACAAACAAAAACACAAACAGACACACACAAACACACACAAGCACACACAAGCACACACAAGCACCCACGAACACACGAACACACGAACACACAAACACACAAACACACAAACACACAAACACACAAACACACACACACACACACACACACACACAAACACACACACACAGACACAGACACAAACACAAACACACCCTCACACACACGCACACACACGCACACACACACACACAAACACACAAACACACACACACACTCACACACACAAACACACACACACACTCACACACACTCTCACACACACATACTACTTAGCTTATGTTTGGATTTCGTAAGCTGATGCGACCTCTCCTAAACTGAGACTAACAAAGGCGAGAAGTTCCCTTTTTATCTCCATTAATTGCACTAATCTTATTCGATATCCACTCCATCTAACATGTTGTTGGTCAAAATAATTATAAAACTAAAAACTGGTGGTGAAATATCATGTTTGAGATGTCCATCGAATGACTTACAAAATTTAACATGTATTCGACCCAATGCCTGGCTAGCATCCATAGGCATGGTATAAACGTTAGTGTAATTAAAGGCGTATTGATGCACAGCCTCAAGTAACACATTTTAATATACAATGTTATACAGATATTTCATACTTAAAGCAGGATTGCCTCTTCCCCCTTTTTTATTAATTTAATATTGTAATTAATACTAGAATACTAGAGTAATATTGAAAGCATACTGTATGTGTACAATAAACTGTCAAAAGCCACAAACGTTGTTCGCAATTTGAATGTTGCACCCGCGAAAAGTCTAAATTGATAACATCACATTTGTAAACATCCGTTATTACCACTTATTGTGGAGACAGGTGTCCCTTCCACAGATACCTTTGAACAGATCACAAACTGGAACGGAGCACAACTGACTGACACATCCCGCTAATAATCACCACCCCTTGCTGATTAACGTTCATTGGCATGGTATAAACGTTAGTGTGATTAAGGGTGTAGTGATTCACAGCCTCAAGCAACACATTATAATAATAATGTTATACAGACATTTAATACTTAAAGCGGAGTTGTCTCTTCCCTTTTTTAATAATTTAATAATGTAATTAATACTAGAATACTATAGTAATATTGAAGGCATACAATGTGTAGGAAAAACTTTCAAAAGCCACAAACATTGTTTGCAATTTGAATGTTGCGCCCCCGAAAGGTCCAAATTGATAACAATACATTTGTAAACATCCGTTATTAGCACGTATTGTGGAGACAGGTGTCCCTTCCACAGATACATTTGAACAGATCACAAACTGGAATCGACTACAACTGACTGACACATCCCGCTAATAATCACCACCCCTTGCTGATTTACTGCAACGGAACAGACAAGCTCGCTTTAAAAATAAACATTTGTGCTAATAAGTTCAAGTGCCGTCATTGAAGTCTTTGGGTGGCGGGAAGTCGCCAGTTTCGATGACATCTATCGTGTGCAGACAGTATCTCATACACTGTCGGTATTCCTCTTTGCACTCCTCAATGCGATCTGCGAACTTCTTCATGTAGCAGCGTTTCGCCTGGTAACAGGTACAGTACTCCTTGATACAGTGCACTCGGCACATTTGTCGTTCCGTCATCACGATTCTGCCGCCGTCCAGCAAGTATTTCTTGTTGTCGTGGAAACCCTTAGGATAGCCATAGCGCTTGCTCCCTGCCGCTGCCCGATGTGCCAGCAGACAGCAGCACAGCAGAATGACCGGATACAAGCAGTGCATGCCGGGTATCTGCAGCGAACAAGACACATTTAATAGATGATGGCTCTTTGTTACCCTTCCATGTACAAATTAATTTAAACACCTTATGTCAATCTTGTTCAAAGTACCATCAACCTAACCTTAAACATAACCTTCAACCTAAACATAAACTTAACTCTAAGCCTAAACCTTTTTGGACATCACACCAACCGTAAAAGGGCTTTTGTACGTGGATACGTAGCACGAAGCTCTTTCCCACTTAACAAGGTCTAACAAGTATGACACCCATATTATTCACTCAAAATGGCAAGTAGACACGGAAACATATTTATTGTCTTGTTCAGAGTTTTTTATGTGTGTATCCTGCCTTTGGGGTATACTGTATGATGCTTTTGTTTTAAAACATATTCATACAGCTACCACCCACACAATCTCATACACGTGTGATGACCCACAACAATAACACGTGTCTCGTTGCTCAAACCATATTTTTCTTTAGGTATTGGTGACACGTGAAATGGGAGAACATGGGCTTTCCAACGACGCCAACCGTATGTTATCATCTTGAATGTGTGCAAAGTTAAACGTATGTTTTTCAACATTGTTGGTACAGAAAAAAAAACAGTTCTGATAAACCATGCTCTAAAGGCGTTTTCACGTGTTCGCCTACTTCAACGGCAAATTGTGTACGGTTGTAATGATACATCGAACTATCTGTGCATCGCGATAGTCGATGTTGTGATAGTGTACTATCGATTTTATATGATATAATGATCTACACTAATTGGTAGGGCAGAGTACAACCGAGGATTATTTCACTATTGCGATAGATGTATTACCATTACACTATCTCTATGCGATGGTAATACACCTATCGCAATACTATCGCAATAGTAAAATAATCCCCAATTATACTCTGCCCTACCAATTAGTGTAGACCATTATATCATCTAAAGTTATGTAGGTCAGATTTTTTTTAAACAAACTTTAACTTGATTTAGTATATTATGGTACTAAAATATATGAAATGGTGAAACAATTTTTACACAGGATCAGTTTACCAAATTCAAGACGCCCACCAACTTGCATGTACCATAATGTTCCATCATATTATGTTATGTTAAGTAATTTCTTAAACGTTTAGAATGATGTTTGCAGCGCATAACCTTGACAGATCCTATTTATACTAATTTTTATTTTATGTAGACATATAGGAGAGCGCTTGTAGAGGATCGCAATCTTGAATTTCAAAATGGCTGTCACAGAAAGAGAACAACCTACTGTCGATTGTTCTGGTACATATAATATATGTTGTCCACGCGTGTTGATGGGTTAGGGATCAATTAGAACGTTCAATCACAATTACAAAATATTATGAAAGCTCGACCACAATTATAATTATAGCGTCCTAAAGAAATTAAATTACAATGCAATTGTAATTAATTACAACTTATTACAATGTGTGAAATTACAATTGCACGTAATCCTGTAAGTTGCAACTTCCATGTTCGCTCGGTGACTTGAATACTTACTTATCGCCACATTTGGAGCAAGAATGTCCGGATTGTTTCAAAGAATCTGATGTTGTATGTTTCAAAATAATCAAGATATTAATATATTAGTATGCGTGGTGCATTCTACAAATGACATAGATAACATAGTATAAATTCAGAGTTTATCATAAATTAATGTTAAGAAAGGAAGACAGCGTAAACACTATTAAGACATTTTTCTCAAATCTAACTTGATATTGACCCGAACAACGGGGAATCTGAGGATCTATCAAATACTAAATGGTTGTCGGTTACTCGAAATGGCACATTGTCCTTGGAATTCAGCAGACTAACAAACATAGGCAAAACCTGTGGGGCTAGGAAGATTAGAGCCATGGAAAACCTACAAATATCAGCCTCACCACATTCTGGTTATATATGTTCGCGCTGCGAGAAGCTGTGCCGACCAAAGATTAGACTATTAAGCCATTTACGAACACATACCCAATGACATCGACAATCCATGGCACGATTATCCTCACTACGAGGGATTGCTGATGATCATAAATATATCACTAATCTGGTTTAAGGTTTACAATACACTACAGAAAGTACATACAGTTCCCGTTACATAAATATTGTCCTAGTAATATGGTAACAATTCTCATAAAGACATAATGTACTTACACCTTGCTTCACCGCTTTAGTAATGCTGACCTGCTCTTTGCTTGAAAATTGCCATCAAATCGCATGCGCCCCAGATACATGCTGTGCGCTACATGTGCATCGCAACCTGTTCTGCGTGCATCGCCTGATATGACATCACATCACCTGACTACCGTGCATACAAACATGTGCACTAATGTTGTATGTACCGTGTAGTCAGTCAAAGAGTGCAGTATGCAACAGAAACGAAGGTTTCTGAGGGCACTCAGTTATTTTTGCTTTTCTCCAGGACGAGTTCAATGAGAACCAATTGAATCATCTTGAAGTGCGTGAAGTCTAGCTCTTGTTATCGTAAACTTATATCATCTAATGAACTATATAATAATTTAATTAATAATATATATTTATATAAACGTGTGTGCTGAGTTTACGATAACAAGAGCTAGACTTCACGCACTTCAAGATGATTCAATTGGTTCTCATTGAACTCGTCCTGGAGAAAAGCAAAAATAACTGAGTACCCTCAGAAACCTTCGTTTTTGTTGCATAATTCGTAATTCGAAGAATATTACGAAAATATTTTCTGCATAATAAATAATTTCTTTATCTTTTGTCAAATATGGATATACTAATGCATAATACATTGTCTTTGGGGATTCTACAGAAAGAAAACGATTCACTTTATTTATAACAGATAAAGCACTTGAAAGTTTGTTCTGCAGACATTTATGTGTTCATGCCAGTCAAGTCAATAAGAAAGCCTAGAAAGTTTATACAATGGGTAGGCTGAATTATCTGCTCTGACACTTTAACGTGATTTGTTGATTAAATAGATGTCATGACCTAGAAAATAACATATATTTTGATTTGGGTACACTTAATGAGACGTTATTAGCATGAAACCAGTCGGCTAATACTTGAAGTTCTTTATTAATGTAATTGTAAAGTTTAGTAATATGATTTCCATTCATATATATACCATGGTGTCATCAGCAAATAATATTCTTTATGCTGCTTCAAATAAAAGGGAGATCATTTATGTAAAAAAATTAATAAAACTCAACCAATCATAGAAGCACCGTTGCTACAACTTACATACTGTGTTCTATTTGTAAGACAGCTACTGACCCAATTAAGAGGGGTACCTCTTAGTCCGTAGTAATCTAACTTATGAAATACAATCTTATGGTCTATGGTCTTACTTAAATCAAGAAATACACTGATGACTTAATATTTTTTCTAACGCATTTACGACATCAGAAACTAATATAGATGTCGCATTAATGGTGGAATGTTTCGATCGGAAACCATATTGATTATTATTTAAGATGTTGTTATTTGTTTAAAAAAATAGTATAGGTTCTTTTGCATTCAAACCCTAGAATATCTTTGAAATAGCGGGAAGTAAAGATATAGGTCTATAGTTACAAAAATCATTTTCAGGTTTTGACTTGACTAGACTGGTATAATTTTAGCAATGTTTAATTCGTTTGGTAAAGTTCCTTCACTTAAGGACCTGTTTATCAGAATAGCTATTGGTAGAGACACTCCATCACCAATATGTTTTATAAAGTACAGACCCAAAACTTTTCTTGGGTTGAAGAGACTTTAATATTAGGCTTAGTTCACTTGTATCAGTGGGAATCATAAACATACTATTCATACTTTACCATGGCTTTCGTTAAGGTAAGCGGCAATATTGGTTTGAGGCTTAGGGATTGCTTTAGCGTAACTCGGCCCAATGTTTATAAAGAAATTAGAAAACGTATTTGAAACTTGATCAGTTTCATTAATTAAGTCAGTGTTGAGCTAGAAATGTGTATGGATACTTGATTTATTATTTTATTTACCGATTATTGTTCGAAATATCTGCCACGTCTTTTTAGAATTTTCTTGAATTTGTGTAATATGTTACACACAAACACAGACACAAACACACACACACACACACACACACACACACACACACACACACACACACACACACGCACGCACACAAAAACACACACACACAGTCACAAACAAATACACACACGCGCGCGCGCGCGCGTACAGACATACACACACAAACACACACACACACACACACACACACACTCACACACACATAATACTGAACTTATGTTTGGACTTTGTAAACTGATGCGAACATCATGAGAGTAACATAGGCGAGAAGTTCCCTTTTTATCTCCATTAATTGCACTAATTTCATTCGATATCCATTCGATATAACATGCTGTTGGTCAAAATAATCATCAAACTCAAAACTGATGGTGAAATATCATGTTTGAGATGTCCATCGAATGACTTACAATAAAAACATGTATTCGATCCAATGCCTGGCCAGCGTTCATAGGCATGGTACAAACGTTAGTGTGATTAAAGGTGTAGTGATTCACAGCCCAAGCAACACATTATAATGAACAATGTTATACAGACATTTCATACTTAAAACGGGGTTGTCTCTTCCCTTTTTTAATAATTTAATAATGTAATTAATACTAGAATACTATAGTAATATTGAAGGCATACAATATGCGTAGGATAAACTTTCAAAAGCCACAAACATTGTTTGCAATTTAAATGTTGCGCCCCCGAAAGGTAAAATGGATAACAACACATTTGTAAACATCCGTTATTAGCACGTATTGTGGAGACAGGTGTCCCTTCCACAGATACCTTTGAACAGATCACAAACTGGAATCGACTACAACTGACTGACACATCCCGCTAATAATCACCACCCCTTGCTGATTTTCTGCAAAGGAACAGACAAGCTCGCTTTAAAAATAAACATTGGTACTAATAAGTTCAAGTGCCGTCATTGAAGTCTTTGGGTGGCGGGAAGTCGCCAGTTTCGATGACATCTATCGTGTGCAGACAGTGTCTCATACACTGTTGGTACTCCTCTTTGCACTCCTCAATGCGATCTGCGAACTTCTTCATGTAGCAGCGTTTCGCCTGGTAACAGGTATAGTACTCCTTGACACAGTGCACTCGGCACATTTGTCGTTCCGTCATCACGATTTTGGCGTCTTCCAACAAGTATTTCTTGTTGTCTTTGAAACCCGACGGGTAGTAATATCGCTGCCTCCCTGCCGCCGCCAGAGTTGCCAGTACACAGCAGCACAGCAGTACGACCGGATCCATGTAGTGCATGCCGGGTATCTGCAGAAAATATTTGTTACTCGTCCATGTACAAATGAATGTAAATACCTGATGTCAATCTTGTTAAAAGTACCACCAACCTAACCTTAATCATAACCTTCAACCTAACCCTAAACATAACTCTAAGCCTAAACCTTTTAAGACATAACACCAACCGTAAAAGGGCATTTGTACGTGGAGGCGTAGCACGAAGCTCTCTCCTACTTAACAAGATCTAACAAGAATGCCACCCAGAGAATTCACTCAAAATGGCAAATGGACAAGGAAACATATTTCTTGTCTTGTCCAGAGTTTTATCTTTGTGAATCCTGCCTTTAGGTTATAATGTATGATGCTTTTGTTTTAAACATATTCACACAGCTACCACCCACACAATCAGACACGTGTTACCCACAACAATAACACGTGTCTTGTTGCTCCAACCATATTTTTGGTTATTGGTGACACGGGAAATGGGAGAGCTTGGACTTTCCAATGATTTCCAATGCCGCCACCCGTATTTAATAATCTTGAACGTGTACAAAGTTAAACGTATGTTTTTTAACTTTATTGGTACAGAAAAAACAGTTCTGATAAACCATACTCTACGGCATTTTCTCGTGTTTGCCTACCTTAAAGGCATATTTGGTACGGTTGTAATGATACATCGAACTATCGATGCATCGCGATTGTCGATATGATGATAGTGTACTATCGATTTTATATGATATAATGATCTACACTAATTGGTAGGGCAAAGTATAACTGGGTGATTATTTTACTATTGTGATAGTTATATTACCATTACACTATCTCTATGCAATGGTAATACACCTATCGCAATACTATCACAGTAGTGAAATAATCCCCAATTATACTCTGCCCTACCAATTAGTGTAGATCATTATATCATCTAATATTATTTAGGTCATAATTTTTGTTAAAAAACTTTAATTTGATTTTGTATATTAAGGTACTAAAAATCTGTGAAATGGTGTAAAAAAAAAATTCACAGGATCAGTTTACCAAATTAAAGACGACCACCAACCTGTAAATGACATAATGTTCCATCATATTGTTATTATAATAATAAATTTATTTAAAGTAATTAATTGATGTTTGCAGCCCTTAATATTGACAGATCCTATTTACCAAAAAAAAATTTTTTCGTGACATATAGGAGAGCGCTATTATAGGATCGCCATCTTCAATTTCAAAATGGCTGTCACAAAAAGCGAACTACCTATTGTCGATTGTTCTGTTATATATAATCAATGTTGTTCACGCGTGTTGCTGGGTTAGGGATCGGTTAGAACATCCAATCAAAATTACAAAATATCATGAAAGCTCGACCACAATTATAATTATAGCGTCCTAAAGAAATTAAATTACAATGTAATTTCAATTAATTACAACTTATTACAACATGTGAAATTACAATTGCACGTAATCCTGTAAGTAGCAACTTCTATGTTCGTGCGGTGACTTGAATACTTACTTATCGCCACATATGGAGCAAGAATGTCCGGATTGTTTCGAGGAATCAGATGCTGTTTGTTTCAAAACAATCAAGATAATAATATATTATTGTGCGTGATGCATTTTACAAATTACCTCGTTTTGCAAACTAGGTAACGTAGCATCAATTCAGAGTTGATAATAAACTCATGTCAAAAAAGGACGACAGCGTAAACGCTTTTAAGAATTTCTCAAATCCAACTTGAAAAGATATGACACTAACCCGAACTACTGGGAAACTGACGCTCTATCACGTAATAAGTGGTGGTCCATTATTCGAAATGGCACAGAGTCCTTGGAATCCAGCAGACTAACAAATATAGGCAAAATGTTTGGGGCTAGGAAGATTAGAGCCATGGAAAATCTACAAAAATCAGCCTCAATACATTATGCGAGAAGCTGCCGAGCAAAGATTAGACTCTTAGACCAACTACGAACACATACCCAACGACATCGACAATCCATGGAAAGATTATCCTCACTACGAGGGATTGCTGATGATCATAAACATATCACTAATCTGGTTTAAGATAAATACATGTCACCTGATAAACTATATAATAATTTAATTAATAAGTTGACAACATTTCTGTACACTGTAAATCACACACGTTTATATATATATATATATATATATATATATATATATATTTAATAAAACATTGATGTTCAAATGGATTTGAATGAAACACATAATTTGACTTTTATTTGTTTATGAATACAACAATTGCAGTTAAAAGAGACTGAAATTTCATGCATGGCCAGTAAAAACAAAACTGGCCTATCGTTTAATACCATTGATTTATGTAAAACAGAAAAAAAACAGATCTTGAAATAATACTAAGCCACACTAGCTTACACCCATTATTGGAGTAACAAACCGATTATCATCATTATATATAGTTAATTATTAAGTTTGTTTCCGTTTTTGCTAATTAGAGGAGAATCAGCCGTCTAACTACAGTGGCGCCCTCTGGAGAATGGTTCACCACTTGATTCGTATGCTGTTTCCAGCTTTCTAAGACAGGTAAAGTAATGTGTCAGGTGTTTTATTTCGGAACTGTATAATACATAAGATAAATGAAATACAAAGCGTATTCAATTTATACAATTCCTGGTTTGCACCAGAGTCAAGGCTGTTACCAGTAGATATAAGTGTACTATGTTATAACAGAAATAATATAATTTGAGTCACTGGTCGCTACCAATAACTGCTAATGATAAATTATCAGTGTTTGGCTACCATGTGCAATTAATAATCACAAGCAGACAGTTAATTACTACCATAAGTAATAAGTAGCAGTAGTGACGTGGTTGGTAGACCCACAAATTAACAAAATTGTTTTTCTTTTCACATATATACAACAATAATGCTAGATTGCAGAAGAACAATCCAGTAACAAGAATGAAAAACGTTTAAAACTAATAAAATAATTTAAAAAAACATAAAAGTGATAACACATTTAATATGGTGTAGTATCTTCATAGATATCGTGTTGTAAGACACATGACTTTAGAGAAGATACGAAGCTGGTAATATTACGTTTATTTTGAATATCAGGCGAAATATTATTCCATACTATCGGCCCATTGCATAATAAACTATTTGATGATTGTAGGGTAGAACTGCTGATTGGACGAATATGTCTAAGTTGCTTTGTGTCATGCTCACAACTCAATATATATCGTATTATCAGCAAACAGAGTAAATCAGAGGCCAGTGGTCTAAGGAAGCAAATGCATACAGAAAGAGGCAAGTGGACATCGACATCCGGGAGAAGATGCTACCACACCATCCAAACGTTAGCCTCTTTATATATATATAGACACACACACACATATATATATATATATATACATATATATATACACTGTATATATATATATATACATATGTATATATATATATATATGTATACGTATATATATATATATGTATATATATATATATATACATATATACATATATATATATGTATGTATGTATTTTCAAGAACACATAATTTGACTTTTATTTGTTTGTGAATATAATAATTGCGTTAAAAGAGACTGCAATGCTATACGTGAGCAATAAAAACAAAGCTGGCGTATCGTTTAATACCATTGATTTATATAAAGCGGAATATGTATATATATATATATATATATATATACATATATATATATATATACACTGTATATATATATATATACACTGTATGTATATATATATATATATATATATATATATATATGTATATATATATATATATGTATATATCTAATGTGAGGAAATGATTCGTAGCTATTCAACCTACCTTGTAATCCAAGCGTATAGTCCAAAACACAAGCGTAAGCGTTCACACATAAATGCTGTTTGAGTTTTATTTTTTATTAGTATGATGTTTGTGCATGCGTGTGATATGTGACACATGTATCTCCACTTCAGTTGAGACAAGTGGAAAAGAAGGATGTTTAACTTGAACGCCACCATCTCTGACGGTTCTCGGTTTGAGATGGTTTCAACAACCGTTGGCCCCAATTTTTTGCCTCGTTTCGGAGCAGACAGTTCAAGTTCCACGTGTCCCGATTTTAAATTGTTATCGTCTGCTTGTGTTGTCAAGATCGTTCTTAAAGAGTTTTTTAACATTTGGCTGTTACCCTCAAATACTGAGAAAACGGTTCCTAATCTTGGGTCACGGCCCAAAATTGGGTCATCAAGCCATTCTGAGTGGGTCGCCAAGAGTATACACTGACTATCCGAACTTTCCTTTATTGTCCCGCTTGCGTGACGAATACTGTATGCCACATTATGCATAAACTTTACTTGAAACGACGTTTATTAAAATATCACACCGCATTTCAAATTTACGCGACATTTCATAGACGTGTCTAGGGGGCCTGGAACGTGTTCCCCATACCTTTGTAATTTGGCGTAGCCCCAGATGTTTTTGTATGGACCTTGCACACCGAAACGAACGAAACATTTTCAACAGAATCCCCCCTCCCATTTTCTGATGCCACCAGTCGAGCCGAGACAGCGGAGAAGCTGAAGTTACGGAGGTGCAGCAGGGACAAATGTTATACAGCAATTGGTTAGGCCGCCAGTGGAGGTTTTAGTGGCCCCCTGGACTAGCCTCTCTGGAAACGCCCCTCCATTTAGCGTAAAATGTTCTTTTCGCATAAATCAAGGGCCTGGGGCTAGTTTCATGAAGCGTTCCCAAAGTTACGCAGTTACTTAACGTCACGTGTTTTGCGTATATTTCTATGTTTACTTATTATTTAAAAAATCACGTCATTTATTAAAACAATAATCTTAGCGTTAAGCCCCACTCAGTCTATTGACTTCTACAACGTCTACAACAATCGCCGATGTCCACAACTGTCCAGTTGTCTGTGTGGGCGCTCATAATTGTTGGGTACAACTTCTACAACACGTGTTGTATCAAATTCGAAAAATTAATCTGCTCCAATATTTGTCCATATCTGAGCGCTAACTTAACGTCACGCACAGTTGGCAGAGTGAGCGCACATAATTGTTGGGTACAACTTCTACAACAATACGTAGTACGTACTGACTCGACAAGCCAATCAGTGCAATCACCATCCGACATGGCATAATGGGATGGAGCAAAAGAAGAGGAGCTAATTGAGATGTGGCGGGCGTCCCCCATACTATATACAACGACAGCAAAGTCCTACACAAACAGGGAAATATTAAAATGAATGAGCATGCGGTTGTTTCATAGATAGCGAAACATATTAACACAACCCGTATACTAACGTTCTGCAAACCCTGGCCCGCGGGCCAAATTTGGCCCGCGAACGGTTTCCAGCTGGCCCGCGAGACCGTCGTTAAGATTTGGAAATAGTTATGAACAAAAACGAGTCATGTTCGTACAACAGTGTTCGTTGGCTGAGTCGTGGAGTTAGCGGGTTGGTCGCCCAGCAAATCCTCACAAGCCAGGGGTGTGACTACGTACACTACCCCTGACAGATTTCCTACGCAGTGTATGGAAGTTATAATTGACTTCGCCGTACCACCCATGCGAAAAGTGCAGATACCCGTCCGACTCGCGCCCTATTTCCAGGAATCTCAATATAATTACCCATTCGACAATTCGCACGAGCCGCTGAGCGGTATTGTGTATTCAAATAATTACGTCTACTGCCCAAAACAGTCCACGAAGACTACCCAGAAGACCACTAGAATTTTAGGGCAAGTGAAATTATTGGCTGAACTTATCTTCTGAGTTTTGGCAAGGCGATCTGCCAGGGGGTACTGAGACTGGCGTAAACAGCAGTCTGGGGCGCGAGGATGGCCCAGCAGGAAGACAATGAGTTTTTAGTGCAGCATTGCGTTTTGTCACTCATTTTCGGACATTTGAACACGTTGAGGGACTATGCATTTTCAAGGAAGACAAACGTTGATTAGGTTTCGACGTAAACTGTCGCCCTTCAAAAATTCATACCAAGAATGACAACTTTCTACATTTCAGTGTTCAAGTTTACCAGATAATTTTGTGGCGAAGACGATGTTCATCGTTTGTCGGTGATCTGGACAGCCTACAGACTGCCCTCATTATTTGATTTGTCCACTTCGTTGCTTCTTTGCAAATTTGCTTACCGCTCAGCCTGACGGTGTCGAAGTCAGTTGAAGACGACAAAGGTCCTTTGCAGGAGAATCTCTACGACCGCAACATTATTTTTACAAGTGTTTGGAAGACGTATGTTATGCTATGCGAAACAAAATTGTACTTTTATGAACGATAAAAGTGCTGATTTTCAGCATTGCTTGAGACAGTGCAGAAACGGTTGATAATTTTCGGCAGCATTTGATTGAGCGACGAATCACACCAAGAACATACTCGACATCGTTTGAAGGTTGTTTTGCGACCTGCGATCTCTCTACACTCTTCAGGCAGTGCTAGGCGTAATTTGTAGAAGAACAAACAGTGTCACCAATCTGTTTCGACGTTGTTTTTACATGTCGTTTAAATCGGGTGATTTATTTGTTGTTTATCTGCATGCGTGTGGTTCGGGTTATAACAAAACTCGTACTCTTTACAAGCCACTATTACTATATAAGTGTATTAACTTGGGCTAGGGCCAAGCTAAGCTAGGGCGTCAACTAGCTAGGTTCGATCGTTTTGAAAAAAACAGTCATTAGGATATGTGCCATGAGAAACTTCGAAGGATTCAATTGTATTTCTGGTTCACAGTGTTATGTTTTCAAAATATTTAATTCAATAAAAAACTAACAAAATCTTGAGAAGTGAAAAAAGTTATACTATACTTTACTGCTAAAGCAAAAACACAATATCGCTGGAACATGAAAAATACTCAGAACAATAATGGGTAAACAGTAGAAGAAACACATAAATATCCAGAAAAGTTTATCAAAGATGACAAAGTCATTGAAAGTAACGATAATATTGCTAGCATGCTCAACAAACATAAACCTTGCTAAAAAAGTAAGCCTCAAGCTGGTGCAGCTGTACTCGATTATTTAAAAAATCGAAATGATAAATGTATGTTCTTGTCACCTGTTGATGAAAATGATGTTCACTGATGCAGATGGTCTGAGTATGGACATTGTTACATAACTACCACAATCAATAAACCACTCACCCTTATAATACATCTTTTAAAACTATTCCCGAACAAACTGAAAATTTGTCAAGTTATCCCAGTATTTAAGGCTGGAATCAAAGAAAACTGTACAAACTACACACTAATTTCACTACTTCCACAATGTTCCAAAATATTATAAAAACAACTTTGTAATACTAGACTAAGCGCATTTATTGATAACACAAAATTACTAACCATAGTCTGTATGGATTTCGTGAAAACATGTCTACGTCTTATGCTCTGACTGAGTTAATTAATGAAATAACTACATCTCAAAATAGCAAAATGTATTCCATTGGTGTATTCATTGACATGAAAAAGCTGTTGATGCAGTATATCGTGAACTGCTTTGTGAAAAACTAAGTTTTATGGTTTCAGAGGTATAACACGTAACTGGATAAGTAGTTATTTATTAGATAGATCCCAATTTGTTTGCAATGATGAAATCAATTCCAACTTGTTAAATATATCACGTGGAGTGCCACAAGACTCAATATTAGTACCTAAACTATTTATACTGTATGTGAATGATTTATGTAATATTTCCAGACTTATAAAATATCTATTGTTTGCTGACGACACTAATTTGTTCTGTGCAAGCAAAGATATCAATCAACTTGTTACAACGGTATCCATTGTCCTTTACAAAATGTGTAATTGGTTTGCTGTAAACAAATTATCCCTAAATGTTTCGAAAACAAGTTACATGTTGTTTGGTAATTTTACTTTGAATACACCTGTTGATACAGCAATCATTGGTACAAACATTGACAGAGTACTGAGTACGATAGGCAACATTCCTTGGAGTATTAATAGATGAGAAATTGAATTGGAAAGATCATATAGCAAACGTTAAATCTAAACTCTCAAAGAGTACTGCCATATTGTACAAGTGTAGTCAGCTGATACACTCGCAGACTATGCATATCCTGTACTGCTCATTGTCCTTACCATAAATTATTTACTGTTCTGAAATATGGGGAAACACGTATCCTACCAATATCAATTATATTGTCATGCTCCAAAAGAGAGCAATGAGACTGTTATATGGTGCAAGTCATCTTGACCACACCACCCCTCTATTTTACAGGTCGCAACTGATAAGATGTTGTGTTACTTTAAATGTCAGAGCCATGTCTCTTTGTGTATATGGCAACAGTCTATGGAATTCTGTGGATGTTAAACTTACTAATATTAAAATAGTGAGGTCATCCAGACACCTGTACAAGAAAACAATCATAAGTGAATATGCATAGTTTGTATTTCTTATTAAAACTGATTCTGAAATATCAGAATCATATGTATTGTTTACATTCTATTTATTTTGTACTAATCATATGTACGTGACTATGTGAACTACAGTATGATATGTTTTCCTTATATGTGTAGGCTTTTGGGATGTGTGCAATATTCACGCATTCATTTGATCATTTTTCTAATGTGATTTACTATAACATATAGTTAGGAGATACATTAACTACAGGTGTTTTAACTTCTTGTGTATTCCTTTCAAACAACAATACGTATAATACATTATATGTCACAAGAAAATCAAGTTGAGGCGATTACACCCTATACTGTCTGTTTGGATGTTTGAATAAAACATATTGAATTATTAACATTTTTAAAGTTTGTTGTCAAACATTGGATTCGTTATGTTTTCCGTGCAGGTTCTAAAAACACTCACCAACTCACCACTTAGTGACTGCTGCCATTTTGATCGTGGGTTCGAATGCCACAGAGACCTTCTCTTGTAAAGGTTTATTTATCCGACTTTAAAAAAAAAATTATTATATGACTAAATAAATTCCTCTATTCATAAATTATGGAATATTTTCGTTGCAAACCAAATAATACAATTTACAAATTGGCTGAACAGAAATGGGCAGAACAGAAGAATCTATGTAAGAAAATTGCAATATTGTGTCACCAAATTGCAATATTTTAAGTATTCATTTTAACAAATCCAAAAGGTGGAAATTTATTTTATCGATTGAAGGCAAACGTGTTTAGGAAAAGGTGATTTAGTGAAATATTTACGGTTATTGAACGACGAAAACTCATTACGAGAAAATGCGCCACTGCATACAATCTGTACCGATTATAGGCACTAATTACGGCAAACCTTCCATTATTTATTACAATCAATATACAGTTACAAGATAACACACAAACGCAAACGCAAACGCAAACACACACGCCACAGCCTACTGTCACAGTGTCGTGTGCATGTTTGTCTCTGCCGCCAGTGTGCGTGCTGCCTCATCTTGAGTCGTCAGTAAACTGGTGTATTCTAGTGACATATAAATCCGATAAGAGCGACATGGGTGTGTACCTGTGGTGTACGCAATTGACGCCAGGATCGTAACGCCATGCTGGCAAGTGGCCGACTGGTTAGTCCACTGTGTCGGCGCACCGGGAATCGGCGAAAACACAACGTTAAATGGCGCGTTGGCCAACTCAGTTGTAGAAGTTGTATAAGTCAGTAGTCTGAGCAGGGCATTAAAGGAAATAAAAACAAGGCATTAGCTAAAATCCGTTTTCCATGTGTACAGAAAGTTTAATATTGCATATAACATTCGAGAACATTAAAAAAATACAGAAAAATACATTTGTAGCATAAATTCGATGTTAAACCCGTCTGTGTAGCGATTCCCGAGGAAAATAAAAAATTATTGAGCTAGGCGATCAAGTGGTATCTTAACGTCACACATGACTCACACTCGAAGCAGGCCGACTCTTTCTATGCATTCAGAGCATGTTTACATGGATAATGTTGGGGTCGAAACGAGCGTCAGAATGAGTTGTTATGCAATAATCCGATGTAATACAAACACTAGTCATCATAGAGGAACAAGCAGTTATCTTACGGTTCCACATGAATTCAATTTTACTCAAAACAATGAATGCGAATGAGCCTACAACTTGTAGCACAAGTCGACTAGGTTTCGCCGAGCTTGGGCTCGTTTTCAGAATAATTATATCGAATGCAACCAACGGGAGATAATGTACACCAATATACATACATAGCAAACATATATCGTATCCAGCTACAGAAAGTAACGTGTAAAATCTCATAATATCACTAGAATATCAATGTATGAAGGAGGAGTTGTACAATTTATCAAAACAACTGAAATCAGTCAGCGAATTTCTGCCAGCCCTGATAGCTCACTTGGTAAACGCGTTGGTTCCTTGGCATCTGTTTTACAATCGGGCGACGCCGGTTCAATCCTGACAGAATGCAAAGTATTGATTTTCTTTACACTTTTTTTGTTTATGTTTTCACGAAGTAATATAAACCAAATCATTTAGTATACTATGATGCACTGTTTGTAAATATTTATTTTTATTTTTGTAGTAATTATTTATTCGCCACAAAAATGAAAATATGGTCATTATATATAACGATGTTTCTAAATTGTATTTATCCAGACAGATCACAATCTTTTTCACATATATAATTACAATATATTACTGTACAATATATTTACAATTAATCAATTATATATCCATTAAATTATATTTGTTTGGATAAATAAAATTTACAAACATCGTGCTGTAGTAGTTTGCATGCTGTCAGGATTGAACCGGCGTCGCCCGATTGTAAAATAAATAACAAGTAACCAACGCGCCTACCCACTGAGCTATCGGGACCAGCGGAAACTCCCCAACTGATTTAAGTTGTTATGGTAAATTGTCCAACTCCTTCATATAACGATATTCTAGTGATATTATGAGATTATACATGTTACTTTATGTAGCTGGATACAATATATGTTTGTTATGTATGTTTATTGGTGTAGATTATCTCCCGTTGGTTGCATTCGATATAATTATTCTGAAAACGAGCCCAAGCTCGGCGAAACCTAGTCGACTTGTAGACCCATTCGCATACGTTGTTTTGAATAAAATTCGGTTCATGTGGAACCGTAAGATAACTGCTTGCTCCTCTATGATGACTAGTGTTTGTATTACGTCGGAAAATTGCACAATAACTCATTCTGACGCTCGTTTCGACCCAAAAACTATACTTGTAAACATGCTCTGAATGCATGGAAAGGGTCGGCCTGATGCGAATTTGAGTCATAAGTGACGTCACATCTCGGCATCCCGAAAAGCGCGCCAAAAATATGCATATTCGAAAATGTCCGGATGTACAGCATAAAATGTGGAATTTCTAATTCATTGAATTTTTTGAATTTTTTGGCTTGGTGGACGTCGAAATATATATCAGGATGTAATATAACATGAATTCAAGCAATGTATGTTTTTATTCCCTTTAATATCGTTCTTAGCGGCTTCTTGAAACCTGCCCCATGTATGGCGAGTTCATATTCTCACTTCTTTATATTCTTTTTGATTTAATGTCGCCTAAAATGCGTCATACCCTCACTGATCAAGCCTGTGCGCGAACTAATCGAGGCTGCGCGAGAGTTTGCGCACTGGACGAAAATCGGTGCTGTTTTCAATGCGCTCTGTGGTGATGCCTACAATGTACATATTCTATAAACAAATTTAACAAGATTTAACAAGATTGCCACCCAGAGAATTAACTCTAGGTGGCAGGTGGACAAGGAAGCCCTTTGGCTTATCGAGAGTCCGACCCTTTTATCTATGTGTATCCCGCCCGTCTGAGGTATGTGTCGATTTTATTTTTAAACATATTCACGCTACTAGTACCCACACAATCAGCAGATAATCTGTTCCATTCATTTACAGTCCTTTGTGAAAATGAAAACTTTCTTATATCTAATCTACTCTGCTCCTTTGCTAATGTAACTTCATGTCCTCTAGTCCTTCTATCTTTCTTAATTTAAAAAAAAAATTCTATCAATATTTTCATAACCATTCAATATTTTAAACACTTCTATCTGATCTCCTCTCAATCTCCTGGTCTCTAGTGTTGTTAAACCGCATTTTTAGGCGTATTTCGTAACTAAGATCCCTCAGTTTTTGTATCATTTTAGTTGCTCTCCTCTGCACTCTGTCTAGCATATCTATGTCCTTCCTGCGATATGGCCTCCACGCTTGAATACAATATTCTAAATGAGGCCTAATTATTGTTTTGTACAGCGGTATTATTAGCTCTTTTTCCTTATACGTTATGTTTCGCCTAATTAATCCAAGAATTTGATTTCCCTTTGAAGCTGCAATTCCGCACTGCTCTGAAACCTTCATATCAGCACTAATGGTTAAACCTAAGTCCTTTTCTTTTACAGTAGTACTTAGTACAGTACCCCCCCCCCATTGTATAATCTAACTCTTCGTTCCCATGTCCTGCGTGGAGGCATTTACATTTCCCAAAATTGAACAGTATTTGCCACTTTTCAGACCATTTGATCAACTTGTCAAGATCATCTTGTAAATGTTGTCTATCTCCATCACTTTTAATCCTTCTAAACACTTTTGTATCATCTGCAAATTTCAACACCTTGCTTGTTATTTCATCATCCAAATCGTTGGTATATATTAAGAATAATATAGGTCCTAATACTGATCCCTGTGGTACCCCACTCAATACCGATTTCCAGTTTGAAGCCTCCCCATCAACTACTACACGTTGTCTTCTGTCAATCAGCCATTGTTCTACCCAGTTTATTATACCATTTCCTATGCCATGGGCCTTTAGTTTCAGCAGTAATCTTTGATGTGGTACTTTGTCGAAAGCTTTTTGAAAATCTAAGTGGACGATATCTACCGGTGATCCCTCATCTACCCACTTAGTGATGTCTTCCAAAAAATAACATATTTGTTAAGCATGACCTCGCTTTAAAAAAACCATGTTGAGATGGGTTTATCAAGTTTTGTTTAACAAGAAAATCCACCATGTGATCTTTAATTAGTCTTTCTAATAATTTGCAAATCATTGATGTTAAACTCACTGGTCTATAGTTCTCTGACTTGTTTCTCGAACCTTTTTTAAATAACGGTATAATGTTTGCCTCTTTCCATTCTAAAGGAACCACTCCCTCTTCTAATGACAAATTGAAAACTGTTGCAAGCGGTACGCTAATTTGTTCTACAATTTCCAATAGTAGTTTGGGCGGAATCCCATCCACTCCAGGTGATTTATTATCCTTCATAGCCCTTATTTTCTTAGCTACCATTTCCGGGGTTACAATTAATTGTCCTAAATAGTCTGAATCTGCCCCCTTGAACTTAGCCTCTGGTACTGGCAGTGAACTAATATCTTCTCTGGTAAACACTGAACTAAAGTACTCATTCAGGTCTTCTGCCATTAAGAATCCCTCTGATATTATATTTCCAGCACTATCTTCTAGAGGACCGACCTTATCTTGAACTTTCTGTTTGCTTCGAACATAAGCATAAAAACTCTTGCTGTCATGTTTTATATTACTAGCTAATTGTTGTTCATAGCTTCTCTTTGAATTTCTAATTTCAGCTGTAGCTTTGTTAAGTGCTTCTTTATAACTGTTGTAGTCTTCATCATTTCCAGTACATCTATATGACTTCCACATCATTTGTTTATACTTAATTTTTATAATGGCTTCTTTCGATATGTGTTTCTTTTTGGACCGTTTCCCTTGTTTTTTGAAGGGTACAAATTAATCGACTATGCACTTAATTTCACTCTTTAATATATTCCAGCATTCTGTTGTTGTCTTATTTTTCAGTGGGTTATTCCAGTCTATCTTTGCTAAATATTTCCTCATGTCCCTATACCTTCCTTTGTGGAAATTTCTCCTATACTGCTTTTTACTATTCCTTTCTGATTTTACTTTGATGGTAAAATGTATCTGGTTGTGATCGCTACTCCCCAGTGGCTCACATATCTTGACATTGTCAACTAATTCATTCTGTGAGGACAAAACTATGTCTAACACATTCTCACCCCTGGTTGGTTCTAGCACATGTTGAGAAAGGAAAGTATCTTGAACTAAAACTAAAAACTTGTGGTCCTCACTCCCCATACTCTGAAGAGATTTCCATTGTATATGCCAGTGGTTAAAATCCCCCATAATAATACAGTCCCGTTTGCTTACTTCCCTTATAGCGTTTTGTATTTTCTCATTCTCTTCTATGCTTATGTTTGGACTTCGATAAACTAACCCAACTGTTAACGTTGAGTTTCCTGTAACTATGTTACACCAAACAGCTTCTTCGCAATCTGCTTCTCTTTCTAATTTTATTTCATAAGCCTGGATAGATTCTTTAATATATAAAATAACTCCACCTCCCTTTCTTCCTATTCTATCTTTTCTAAACATTACATATCCTGTCAGTCCCAATTCAGCATCTGATATATCGGTGGTGGTCCAGGATTCGGTTATACCTATTATATGAGGGTCAATATCTTCTACCATAATGTTTAGTTCATTTCTTTTGTTTACTATACTCCTTGCATTTAAACAAACACATTTATATCCAGCTTCAGAAGAGTTTTCCAGACTGTTATTTGCTGATTTATTTGTGCTGTCTTTATCTATGCCTCCATTTTCAGGCTTTCTGTGAGTCCCCCCTGCGAATCTAGTTTAAATAGATGCAACCTGTCCCACTGTCAACAGATCGCAGCAGGTTCTCTGAGAAAACTGCTGCCCCCTTTCCACTAGATGGAGGCCATCTCTCATGTACATATCTTCCCTCCCAATAAAGTATCCCCATAAATCTGTGAATCCCACCCCCTCTTCTTCACACATCTGCTGAACTAGTGCGTTGATCGCCATCCTCTTGCAGTTTCTATACGTTGCCCCCCTTCCTCCCATTACTGGCAACATTCCTGACAGAATAACCTGTTCAACTCTTGTCTTCTTTAGCTTCCTCACTAACTGTCTATACTTCTGTACTATCGCAGTTGTTCCCTCCCTGTCTGCATTATTTGTTCCTACATGTACCAGTATAGACCCCCCTTGCCATGTCCCAATACCTTCTCTACCCTGTCAGTCACATGTTCAATCCTAGCCCCCGGTAGACAAACAACGACGTCTTTCCCCTCGCTCAGTGTCTTGTCCGTCTTTCTCATAATGGAGTCGCCCATAAACACCCTCTCTTTCCTCATTGCCCCCTCAATCACTGCCTTAGAATAGCTCCTTCTTCGGTTTGCATCTGTCTGGTTGTTGTCTTTCTCCCCTGTCGTCTTCTCTCCTGTCCCATAATAATTTATAACATTTAATAACTTAACTAACTTAGTCTTTATAAAGACTGTTTCCTGTGTACTACAGCACACTTTAGGTTACAAATTTCAGTTACACTGCCGACTATTTATCCTGTCACGAACGCTAACATTACCGGTAGTGACCTAATTTAAATACAATCAATTACGTTACGTTACGCCGCCCGACTGTCGCCCTTGCTTAGTTTTAACAACAATGCTACCTAATCAAGATATCTAGCAAGTGCTGGCTTACACAGATATTATCTTAGGTAAGTAGTTTGATGGTTGTTACTTTATCTCCTATATATTCTACCACATAATCAGGTTTGTTAAATCTTGTTTACAACTTACCGAAGGCTAAGTGAGTTACCCTATTATCACTCACTATACTAAGGTGTTCTAAAATACTTTAACTAATTAACTTTAAGCACAGCTGCTACTCAATATGTGTTTATTGCAACTTTATGAATGATATTAAGGCAAGAATAATACTTATCAATCTGTAATTCCACTTGTTTATCAACTTTTCTGCACCACCAATTTCTATGATCTATCTCCGCCAAATATAGCCTCGAACTCGAATATCGCTTTAGCATTGTGTCCAGACACGGTATATTGTCTATCGTATTGCACCAACTGTGTAAATGATCACCTTTCAATTACCTCTGGTAGGAAAAAGGTTCTTTAGAACAGCAGTTAGTGAATAGCTCTAAATAACCATCGTTGTGCATGGTGAATTGATCTTGACTCAGCTACAGGAATGAGCCATCCAGAAAAATTAATGCATATCAATAACACGTAAGTAAATAACTCTAAACAACCCACTTCATGTTTTAAATACATCACGATCAGATCAGACACCGGGGAAGCGAATGGAATATAAATTTCAAAATGTACTTGTTTATTCAGTTTTATTAAAGGAAGACGCCAGACACAAGGCGTATTTACTTACTTAGACTTAGTTCCTCCTGTTCCTTTCGGGACATCCGTCGACTTCCATCTGGTACGGGCATTTGCAACTTCTTTGGCTTCATTCCAAGTGATTCCCATTTCTGCCAAGTCTTCCATAATTGTCTTGCGCCAGGTCTTAATCGGCCTTCCTCCTTTCCTGTTACCACCTTCCGGTACCCATTCCATCGCTACATGTACAAGTCTTTCTCAAGGCGTATTACCAAAGGTTAATTAATCGTTTATTATACATGTTTCTATATTCCTATTTATGTCAGCGAAGTACAATTCTCGAATTACTAGATTTTACCAGGACAGGGCTCGAAATCCTGCTGTCCACGATTCGTTGAATCAAAGAGCAAAATAAAACTGGAGACATGAACTATATCAAATAAAAGTGAGTAACGCTAAGTTCTTATATAGCGCAGTAGCCAGTCCTTATAATTGCTCAATGATGTGTACCCCTTACTCCCTGTTCAATCGAACACCATCTCGACTTCTCTGGGAACCTTTCAGTCACTCTGCAATTAATGCACGAAGACTATTCGTTCTTGAATACCCACCATTGTATATTACCAGGTACTCATTCATAGAGCTGAGTGGCATGAAGCACGTTGAGTGAACGAACTTGCCCAAGGTTAGACACGGCAGCAGGTGTCATGCCACCTTTGTAATGCAGTGCATATAATTGCATGTCAATAGGTTTAGTGGGCAAAGCTTGACGGACGTCACGCACATAATTATGAAGGTGGCGTACACAAATAGTGACAGTAGTATGTTAGGCACAAACAACAAACATTGTTGGCAAAGCTTGACGGAGTCACGCACATAATTATGACGGTGACGTAGACAAACAGTGACATACTGGATGCGTCAACTGTCTTTCCGTCGTTCGCTAATGCCAACTTATTTACCAATTGTTTGCACTAAATGTCTGACATACTTGTGATTTGTTTAAGAATTCCGAGAATGTGTGTCTTTTCATTGAGTACCTTGTGCGACCACCCTTGGGTGTCAATCATTAAGTCGAGTCGATCCATTAATTTAGAGATAACCACGACAGTTTACGTAACACCGACTTTGTATATTCTCTTCTGCATGACCTGGTTGTAACCATATTTTGCAGTAAAACCGTGTCTACAATGCAGGGAAAATGTGCCTGTATTAGAACATGGCAGAATGCATAAATGACGCGTTGTCTTATGCGTTTAATGATTCGGGTGTGGTAGAGGGATTACTGGGACAATGGATGACAGCGCCAGATTTAGGAGGTCTGTGGAGGTCCCTGGGCAGTGATTGGCTGGGTGTCGCATCATAATAGTTCTCATTCATCCTCACCTTCTACAATAGAGACTTCACAGCAAAATACGACTTTTTCCCACGTAAAACACCAACTTGCATCATATCGAAGCACTCAGATTCCAAAGATATTACCTAAAAAGAATTATATGCAGGCCCCCATACAACTATATTTCGTGGACCCCGGACAATTACCCCATCTGCCCTGCTCTAAATCCAGCACTGATGGGCGACCGTTGTTAATGCCTGGCACGTCGATGTCCGGTATGTAAATATGCACAGCAATCTTCTGAACGCCTTCAGTATGCCAGCGTGGCTGCTGCGTTCATCCGGTATGTCACTTGACATGTGTGCTCGGCCATCGACACCACGAATTGTATATAATGTCTGTGGAATGTGTTATTCGTGAACCACGCCACATATTAGCAGGTTGATAAAGTATAAGCATACCGGCGCATTTAATACACATTTACCTAGTGTTTCTCGTTTGAAATGTCTAGATATAATAATTCCTAACACTAGGGTATCCTTTGATCGTTATGCTTTCGATCGTGATGTCGACGATAGTAAATATCGTATTTATGTGTCTCGTTTCAGCACAAACATTTATCGCAATCTTACTGTAAGCGCCTTTCACTGGCGATGTCGTTCAAGTACATGTTTCTTCCTGATTTTGACGAGGTCTCATAGTCATAATCTGGTCAAATATCATATGTAAAGGCGACCAGTTAAGTTGTTTTAAAACCTGAGAAACCTTAGCAACACAAGATAGGAGAAGATTAAGAGGAGACGTTATCCTGGTTTTACTCTCCACATATGTAAGTGAATGATCTGAAGTGTGCAAACAAATGTAACGACCGCAAATACTTTTGCTAGTGGCGACCATCAATCGAGGTGAAGCTCACAAGGACGCTTTCGTGACATTGTCGTTAGATTGACGGCAACCCGAGAAGAAGCTTCATCACCGGCAGTGCACCCAGATTGGACCCGCCACCGGACGTACTCTGTGAATAATCGTATGTATTATATATTTAGATAATTACTTATTTGTCTAGGAAATATTGGATTGTGAACACCGTAACGCTGGAACTACTTTGAATGGGGAATTTTCCTGAACTGTGTGTGATTAAAATAATTCATTTTTTTCTTCGGCAGCATATTTCTCAAACGTGTCATTACTTGTATTACCAATACGTGATCTATGCCATGTCCAGCTTCGATCATCAAGTTCTGATTGACGTTTTGTTACTAGAGTCAACACCAACATTGGATCTAGGGCTTTGCATGTTGTGGCGCCAATTCTTTGGAATATGCTCCCCCGTAGTGCTAGATCAGTTGATAATATCGCCTGCCTAATTCTGCTATAATTTAAAGATTGAACTTTGTAACCTGCACACACGCACGCACGCACGCACATGCGCACACACGCACACACGCACGCACGCACACACGCACACACGCACACTCGCACACACGCACACACGCACACACGCACACACGCGCACACGCGCACACGCGCACACGCACACACGCACACACGCACACGCGTGATCATGTTGATGACGAATAGGAAGATGATTACATTTTAGGGGTAATCTTAGTGATTATGAAGATGATGATGATGATTCTGCTGATAATGTTGCTGATGATGGTGATGATGTTAGTAATGATGATGAAGACGGCGATAATGAGGATTGTAAATGATTACAATTATAAAGAGGAGGAAGGTGAAAACAATAAAGGCGCCATCTTAGTGATGTAGATGATGTTGATTATTAATGAGATGTCGACGACGACGGTTATAGTTATTACGATGATCAGGACGACGACAATGATATTCTTAACCTTATCCTCATCGTCACCATCGTTTCACTCTTATAAAGGCTAGCCTTGTTACTCAAATAAGGGGTTATCTCAAACAACTTAGAGGAAATCTCAAAATGCAATGTTAATGAGTGATACATTAACATTATTAGAAGCTAAAGGGTAATCTCAAAACAATAAAATACGGATCAGCTGAAATACTTAAGGGATAATCTTATAAAACATGACGTTAAGGGTAACCTCATCGACAACCTCGTGTTCACCCTTATTGATTTATTGGTTCATTGTTAATGGCTAGTTACACTTTTTATGTGATTCCTTAACTTTCTTAAGAAGACTTTATTTTTTTAGATTGTTCCTCAATTTCTTGCGACAATCAGCTCGTTAATTTGTTAATGACTTCTTACATATTTTGTAAGGATTATTAGCGTTTTGAGAAGACCCATTTTTACGAGATAGTCCCTTAATTTAATTAACTTTATTTCGAAAAGACCACTTGGTTTTGATGACCCCGCAATGTGTTGATATGATCAGTACGTTAATTATTATTATTATACCTCTTATTGAATCCTTTTTAAATTGTTCTTAAAATTGTGTTTGATATAATCCCTTAATCTTAGTTATATTTTAAGACATTTAGGTTCCCGTTATCGTTTAGGTGAACCTTTTAGTAGATTGAGATTACTCTTAACTTGATGTTTTATGAGATTACCCCTTAATTGTTTCAGCTGATCCGTCTTGTATTATTTTGAGATTACTTTTTAGTTTCTAATAATCTTGTAGTATCATTCATTAACATTGCATTTTGAGATTTCCCCTAAGTTGTTTGAGATTACCCCTTAATTTGATCAAATAATGACCCGGTATATACACTGTAAATATGCTTTAATGTTCCTTAATTGTATTAAGATAATTCGATAAGTTAGTGTAGATTACTGATTTCATTTGTTGAGGTGACCCTTTTTAATTACTACCCTTGTTCTTAGCCGCACTGTCTGATTCAGTCCTATTGTTTGCCGGTCTGTAGCTCCCACAAAACAAGCGGCTGACTCGTTCTGAAAATTCCTCTTAAGTATATATGAGTGAACGTCGACTGGGTGCCAGCACGGTTAGCAGTTATAAGGGTGAACATGAGGATGTCGATGAGGAGGAGAAGGAGGTTAAAGATGTCATTTTAGTTGCCCTCATTATCGTAATGATTATAACCGTCATCGTCATCAGCTTCGTCATCCTCAACATAATCATCACCATCGTCGTCGTCATCATCATAGTCATAATAATCATCATCTTCATAACTAAGATGACGCCATCATTGCGTTCATCGTCCTCCTGATAATTACCATAATCATTTATCATCCTCATTATCACCGTTTTCATCATCATTACTAACATCATCATTATCATTATCACCAACACCGTGATCATAATCATCATCATAACCATCATCATCACCATCGCTAAAATTATCATCAGCAGCAGAATCATCATCATCATCATTAAGATGCCCCCCTTAATTGCCTTCATCTTCCTCGTCGTCATCATCAAAATAATTTATCATCCTCAGTAACACCGTCTTCATCATCATTACTAACATCATCATCATAGTCTCCATCATCGTCGTCATAATCATCGTTATCGTTTTTATTACATTACTGGTCGTTGTTATTACACTACTGGTCGTTGTTATTACATTACTGATCGTTTTTATTACATTACTGGTCGTTTTTATTATATTACTGGTCGATTATTACATTACGGGTCGATTATTACATTACTAGTCGTAGTTATTACATTACTGGTCGATTATTACATTATAGTCAGGGGGCTTAATCATACAATTGTTCACATCGTTCCAAAAGCACCATTTTTGGACCAGCATTAGATATGGCCAAGACATTTAATTGTTTTCGCGGGAACCAAGCTGCGCTCCCGCTATAGCGGCCATATTGGACAAGTCCAAGATGGCCGCCGTCCGGAGTAAGGTTGTGCAATAACTTGAGAACCAAAAGTAGTAGAACCATAATTGAGACCACTTTTTGAAGGGATTTCGAGTTTGGGGAATCCATTTCCGGTGTCAGTTTGCCGATTCAAGGTCTATGTCACATGTTAAGGTCGACATAAGGAAAATATAAATTTAATGAGCTAGGCGATCAGGTGGTATCGTATCGTCACATATGACCCACACTCGCAGCAGGCCGACCCTTTCCATGCATTCAAAGCATGTTTACAAGGATAGTTTTTGGGTCGAAACGAACGTCAGAATGAGTTATTGTGCAATATTCCGATGTACACATTTGTCATCATAGAGGAACAAGCAGTTATCTTACGGTTCCACATGAATCCAATTTTATTCAATACAATGGATGCGAATGAGCCTACAAGACCAAGTCAACTAGGTATCGCCGAGCTAGGGCTCGTTTTCAGAATAATGATATCGAATGCAACCAACGGGAGATAATCTACACCAATATACATACTTAGCAAACATATATCGTATCCAGCTACAGAATGTAACGTGTATAATTTCATAATATCAATAGAATATAGATGTATGAAGGAGGAGTTGTACAATTTATCATAACAACTTATTAATCAGTCAGCGATTTTCTGTCGGTCCTGCTAGCACAGTTAGTAAACGCGTTGTTTCCTTTATTTATTTTGCAATCGGGCGACGCCGGTTCAATCCCGACAACAAACCACTGATTTTCTTTACACATTTTTTGTTTATGTTTTCACGAAATAATATAAACCAAATCATACTATGGTGCACTGTTTGTAATTTTTTTTACTTTTGTAGTAATTATTTATTCGCCACAAAAATGAAAATATGGTAATTATATATTACGATGTTTCTAAATTTTATTTAACCATTTGTTTTCACATATATAATTACAATATATTACCTACAATATATATATATATATATATACAATTAATAAATTATATATCCATTACATTATATTTGTTTGGATAAATAAAATTTAGAAACGTCGTTATACAATTCCCATATTTTAAATTTTGTGGCTAATAAATAATTACTACCAAAATTTTATAAATATTTACAAACAGTGCATCATAGTATAAAAATTATTTGGTTTATATTACTTCGTGAAAACATTTAAAAAAAAATGTAAAGAAAATCAATGGTTTGGTGTCGGGATTGAACCGGCGTCGCCCGATTGCAAAATATATGCTGAGGAACCAGCCCGTTTACCAACTGAGCTAACAGGACCGGCAGAAATTCGTTGACTGATTTAAGTTGTTATGATAAATTGTACAACTACTCCTTCATACATCGATATCCTAGTGATATTATGAAATTATACACGTTACTTTCTGTACTTGGATACAATATCTGTTTGCTATGTATGTTTATTGGTGTAGATTATCTCCCGTTGGTTGCATCCGATATAATTATTCTAAAAACGAGCCCAAACTCGGCGAAATCTAGTCGACTTGTAGGCCCATTCGCATTCATTGTTTTGAATAAAATTGGATTCATGTGGAACCGTAAGATAACTGCTTGTTCCTCTGTGATGACTAGTGTTTGTATTTAAAAAAAATATATATATTTATATACTTATAAACGCTAACTCTAGTTAAAAACTATTCAAGGCGCTTTACATGTAAAATAGTAATAAATCAAAAAAGTTATTAAGTAAAAAAATGAATATTAATAAACTATCTTTAAATAGTAATATTATCATGTCATATAAGCAAAAGATAATTGATAAAAGCTTAATGCCAAGTCTAAAAGTCACAATAGCAGTTAAAATATTAATTAAAAGAGAGTGTTTAAAAGTGTTCTTAAAAGTCTCAGTGTTCATTACATGCATTGAAAACAAGTAGATCACTCCGCAGATCCGGGACTGCTGCGGCTGCTGGAGTTAAAATATCGATTAAAATAGAGTGTTTTTAATGCGCTTTTAAAAGCTGCTTCACTGTTTAGTTCACGCATTGATGTGGGTAAATCGTTCCAGAGGTCCGGAGCTGCTGCCATAAAACTCGCGTCTCCGACTTTGCATCTTGTTCGCGGTCTCGCAAGTTGACGATTTCCCGCTGACCGAAGGGACCTGGTGGGCACGTAGAGGCAGACAAGCTCGCTCAGGTACACGGGCCCACACTTGTTGACAGCTCCGTGCACGAATACCAGGACCTTGAAACGAACGCGTTCTCGTACCCGCAGCCAATGTAGGTCTTGGAGCACTGGCGTGATGCTTGCGTATTTGGGCACTCGCACGATCATTCTGGCTGCAGAGTTTTGGACACGCTGTAACCGTACAAAGTTCTAGTCCATGGTGCCGTACAGGAGGGAGTTGCAGTAGTCGAGCTTTGATGTCACTAATACGTTGACTACACTCTCCCTCGTCTGTCTTGGCAGGAACTTGTTGATTTGGCTGATGTGATGTAGGTGGAAATAGCAGGACCGGATAATCGCGGATGTGTTGGCAGACATGTCCATGTGACAGTCTAAGACGGTACCAAGGTCTATAATCTGATGCACAGCTCGGATGAGCATCAGATATTACATCGGAATATCGCACAATAACTAATTTTGACGCTCGTTTCGACCCGAAAGCTATCCTTGTAAACATGCTCTGAATGCATGGAAAGGGTCGGCCTGATGCGAGTATGGGTCATATGTGACGTCACATCTCGGCATCCCGAAAAGCGCGCCAAAAATATGCATATTCGAAAATGTCCGGCTGCACAGCATAAAATGTGGAATTTCTAATTCATTGAATTTTTTATGTTTTTTTGTTTGGTGGACATGGACATAGATAGCAGGGTGTAATATAACATGAATTGAAGCAATACATGTTTTTATACCCTTTAAACATTGAAATGTAGAAAGTTGTCGTTCTTGGTATGAATTTTGAAAGGCGGCAGTTTTATGTCGAAACCTAATCAACGTTCGTCTTCCTTGAATATGCATAGTCACTCGACCAACGTGTTCATATGTCCGAAAATGAGTGTCAGAACGCAAAGCTATACTCGAAACTTATTGTCTTCCGGCTTGGCCATCCTCGCGCCCCAGGGGGCGCTCCTGATTACATCAGTCTCAATACCCCCTGGCAAATCGCCTTGCCAAAACTCTGAAGATATGCTCCACCAATAATATCGCTTTCCGTAACATTCTAGTGGTCTTCTGGGTGGTCGTCATGAACTGTTTGGGCAGTAGACGTAATTATTTGAATACACAATACCGCTCAGCAGCTCGTGAGAATGGTCGAATGGGTAATTATATTGCGATTCCTGGAAATAGGGCGCGAGTCGGACGGGTGTCTGCACTGTTCTCATGGGACGTACGGCGAAGTCAATTATGAGGTTGATTCAGCTAACTTTCATACAATGCGTAGGAGATCTGCCAGGGGTAGTGTACGTAGTCATACCCCTGGCTTGGGAGGATGTGCTGGGCGACCAGCCCGCTAACTCCACGACTCAGCCAACGAATACTATAATATGAACATGACTCGTTTTTGTTAGTAACAATTTCCAAAGTCTTAACACCGGTCTCGCGGGCCAGCTGGAAACTGTTCGCGGGCCAAGTTTCGCCCGCGATCCAGGGTTTGTGAAACGTTGCCTTAGGTGGACTATATATTAACTTGGAATGAATTTGGGGTAAAGGTCTCTCCAGTCAAGTTCAAATTTGCACATAAATACGTGAAAACCCATGTATATGTTGATGATTCAATTGATCTTACTGCGTGACAAGGGGTTTATTTCTATTATAATGTTGGAACCGATATTGAA
Source organism: Paraescarpia echinospica (assembly GCA_020002185.1). Lineage (NCBI taxonomy): Eukaryota > Metazoa > Annelida > Polychaeta > Sabellida > Siboglinidae > Paraescarpia > Paraescarpia echinospica. The sequence continues at coordinate 59,502,823 of CM034539.1, read as the reverse complement.
AGGCGAAGGGCGAGGTCATATATTGAAGGTCAAGGTCAAGAACAGTATCATCATTTATCATAGAAACTTCTCAATATGTACAAATGGGAATGTAATTCAGTCCAACATGCATGAACAATTACTATTCTTCTACAAAGAGCAATGATAATATTATGTAAATTGCATACACAAATTCAATGATATTTTGTGTCAACCGTTATTATGTACATATAATTATTCTAACATAGTTATGAATCATTGCTTCAACGGGTCGAAACGAAACCTACAACGAATGTACCTAATAAGAGTACAACGCTATTTGCCTATTCACTCTACTCGTATAATCAGACAATCTCATCCGTCATCCATCCATCCATCCATCCATCCATCCATCCATTAGTAGTGGTTCAATGGTTCGCATCTTTGTCATCATTGTTTAGGCAGCCACCCTCCCTCTCGCGCAATGCCGTGCAGCGAAAGCCTGCTCTGCAGCACTTGCAATTCCCCTAGCACGTTTCGTGTAGCCACAGTGTAGGAGGAGCTTCCAGATGAAACTGGCTTGGAGCAATTAAGGCCCTCTTGACATGTTTAAAGAGAGCGGCCTGGGTCGGCGGCAAGTTATAGAGCGAACGACTGCCATTGGAGAAGAGATAATGCATAGCATCGTTGACAGTTGCTGAACCAAACGTCTTGCAGACTTGCTCGATGCGCTGCATGTGAACAGATTCCAGAGTGAAGGACTACGGATCGTCGGTCAGCGAGATCGTCGTCTCTGTAAGCTCTGGTGTACTGTTCCATGCAGTCCACGCCGTCTTCTTGCCGCAACCGAGAAACTGAGAAGTCGTATCGAAGCCAGTCAGGGAGTGAACGAGGGATAGAGTTAATGCCTGTGATGGACAGAGCTGGGAGTAGATGGATATCTCGGTAGTTTTTGCCGCTACCAAAGCCAATCCAAAGCTGTGAAAGGTCAAGCTATCCAAAAAAAATGACAGCAAGAACAACGATGTCGCTGTCAACAGTACGCATGAATGCTTTCTCGTGACCCTGAGACGAGGCATGACCTAAATGCAGGATGACATGTGTATCTGCCTCTGCATGGTTGTAGGGCCGGAGACAAAGAAAATAGCTCATTTTTCTTTTCCATATTTTTCAAGCGGGATTGCCAGTCCCTTTTGGGGATGGGCGTGCTGCCGTCGCCATTTGGTTCGACTCGAGTATGCGCACCTGTCCCACGCCACTGCTGTGTCAATGATTTCAGGCTTTGTCTAGGGTAGGTGTCCCATATTGCATCGAGCATGCGTTCAGCCATGGTGGTCATCTGAGCTTTCCGGAAAGGCACAATGTGTAGGTGTACATACTCAGCGACTGTTGCCGGTCTGATCGGATGCACCCTGTGGATGACGGCAATCATGTCGAACTCTTGAACTGTAGCTTGTCTGGCTGGATTGGCGCGGCTGGTTGGCGCGTTGACGCATGCGAGGATGTTCGACTTGGTCCCGCTATGTGAGATAGAGAAGGAGGCTCTCGCTGGTTCTCGAACTTGAAGAATTCGGCTATATCCGTATCCGGAAGTGATTGAAGAGAAAGGAAGAGTTGGGTGATGAGCACGGTATTTTGTTTCACTATCCAGACTTTGCATCCTTTCTTTCCGGAGTCGGGACGATTGGTGAAAGAAAACAATGTTGTTTCTCTTTATTGGGTCTGACAGAACAACCGTCACCTTGTCTAGCCGTGTCTTTACGTATTCCTCGTGAAGGGCCTGGCCAACTTCATGGATTTGGGACACGGCTACTACTATCACATCACCTTTCTCCAGCTCACCCTTCTCCAACACTGCCGCAACACGCGATACGCACGCGCCACCTTTTGCTTCCTTACGCTTTGATGCAGTAGCTAGAAAATCGGACTCCCGACCGAGAGAACCCGGATTCGAATCCGGTGCTGTTGTGTCGAATCTTGGGTAAGTTCGTTCACTCTACGTTGCTTCAGTTCACTCAGCTATAGACAATGGTGGATATGTGTGTACGAATAGTCTTCGTGCGTTAATTGCACCGTGGCAAGATGCTTTCCAGATAAGTAGAGATGGTGTTCGATTGAACAGGTTCGCCAGGGAGTAAAGTATAAAACGCTTTGAACAGTCCTGAGGACTGGATACTGCGCTATGTTAGACTTTAACTTTTTACTTAGTACTGGAGGCAAATCTTCCCTTCGCCGCGTCTGGGCATGAAAAGGGCGTCTTTGTTGACTTCGACAGGAGGAACAATCACATAGCTGTCAGGCAACTTGGGTTTCAACGTGTCAGATCAAATGTGACTGTTGGTTTTTATTTCTAGAATACTAATATCGTTCCTGCTTTCGGATTGGGACACATTGCCAGTTGTACATAATGAGCCATTTCTATAATAAACGATTATATTTATCTTGACCTTGACATTCATTACATTACCTCGTCCGTCGCCTTTCAATATGGATTCCAACATTATAATAAAAATAAACCCCTCGTTCATGCAGTAAGATCAAATGAATCATCAGCATATACGTGGGTTTTTATGCATTTATGGACCAATTTGATCTTGACTTGGACTGAAGTGATCTTTACCCCAAATTCATTTCAAGTTCATCTATCGTTCACATAAGACAATTATTAGAAGAAACATGATATTAAGATGCTGAATATGTTTGCTACAGTACGTTCTTGGCTCGAAATATCCACATTTTGGGCCGAAATTGCCTTTAATGTGGACTAATCACGTGACATCGACCTAGAATCGGCAAACTAACACCGGAAATGGATTCCCCATACTCGATTCCCCCATAAAACGTGGTCTCATTTATGGTTCTATTATTTTTAGTTCTCAACTTATTGCACAGCCTTAATCCGGACGGCGGCCATCTTGGATTTGTCCAATATGGTCCGCGAAAAAATGAAATGCCATGGACATATCTAACGCTGGTTCAAAATGGTGCTTGTGGAACGATGTGAACAATTGAGGTGTTTTTGGAGGATAAGCCCCCTGACTATTACTGATTGTAACACGCGTGCCTCCACATCAAGAGTCAATAATGGCTTGTTTTGCCTACAATTTGATTAATTCGCGTGCGCAACTTTGACATTGCGAACAACCTTTCGGGCTTCTTAAACGCAATTTGGCGGGAATTTGCATTACAATATAAGGAACATTATATTAAAAAATGAAGAACAAGCAGTTGCTGTTAAAGGCTGGGAAATATTAGTGATTAAAATGTTATCACGGAACAATCTATCCATCAACTTGACAGGGGTGTAGAGTTGCCTAACTTATGTCATGCGACTCGTGTTCTTGGAAAAAGTTGCATATTGAAATACAATCAAAGTGAAAAGAGCACATTTTTACGTAAGTATGAATCTTATCTATGGGTCAGCTCCACTAAGAATACAGTCAATGTATGTCAATCTCAGCGTGGGGCTCCTTGACCCGCCTCCCTCTAGTTAATGACGTTATCCTATTCACTGCAGATCACCGAGATGTGGCGAATGCTTTTGGTCGTCTTGACATGTTGCTGTCTGACGGCAGATCACGTGGTCTTCTCCATCATAAACCACCGCAAACCTAAGGGCTTCGAGGGTAAAAAGAAATACCTAATGGACGGCCCGAAAATCATAATGAATGAGAAGCAGAGATCCCGTATGTACTGCATGGACCAATATTTCAAGTGTTACGAGAATAATAAATGCAACCTGAAGAAAAACAAACACTTCTTGGAAGTCTGCAAAGACCAATTCAAGGACTGTATGAAGTTCTCCAAGGAAATGATGCGTAGGATTGAATCTGACGACTTTATCCCATCCGCTGAGATCATTGATTTGAAATAATGGAGTATTCAACGTGTGCATCGCGTCTACACCTACCGTGTTATTAGAGAGTGCGAAGAAGAAGAATACTACAAGTGCGCAGGATTTAAAGTGATTGCTTTCATCAAGTTTTCTCTTCAGTTAGGAAGGTTGAAACTGTATATCCGTCTATAAAATCAGGTTTAATACATGTGCCCAAACAAGCGCATTTCGACAAAGGTATTGTGACAAGGCAAAGTTCGACCGTGCTCTAGATTCGATGCTACCAATAGGACGAACACTATAAAAGAATGACGTATTGTGCATATGTGAATAGCCCATCTCTGGTATAGCGCCGAGCCTTTTGTTTGGATACTTGATTCAATTAGTTTATAATTGTTTCCAGTCAAACGCGTTCAGTAGATTATGTGTTTGCTTATTTTAAGCTTTATCCTGCTTCAGCTATAGGTTCCAAGCTCCGAATGTATTGTTGCACGTAACGTATAGCCTATAACTATAACTTATCTTAGTCATAAAATACTTCTGTTATAAGTTTGAAGAAGTGATAAATTGTCCATTGAGTGTAGTATTTCATGGCCTGAGAGACTGATAAGGGTTTTATCTTATTCCAAGACATACAGTTACTGTACCATTACTAATTTGTTCTCCTGTCTGTTTAAAGATATCTATTTTTAAATATCTTCAAATACATAATTAGGGAATTCACTGATGGATAGAATTCTATATGTATAATTTACGAATAATTTTGTGTCCCAGGGCGACACTTGTGGAAAACATGTGACAGGCAAATTCAGCTAAAGTCAATAAAACTAAAATCTGAAACTGTATGATTTTCTTAGTATAAACCCTAGAAATGGTAAGAGCTTTCTTAAAGTTGCATCAGAACTTGCTTGTCTGTTGTCCTATGCAGCGGATGTTTTTGTACGGACAAGTTTAGTTCCGTTTCATAGTAGCGCATGCACTCTAAAGCTCTGTGACTAATTAGACCTGCTAAATTGACCTCATCTTTGTTTTAAAAAATTGCTGTCGTGGCGCTCTCAAGGAGCCACTTTATAAACAAAATAAAACAAAATCAAATCAGTAGGTCTAAAATATTCTACTTATAATCCAGCATGCGTATGTATGGGGGTAGGTAACGTTTGCCTGTTAGACGGCGTGAACCTCGAATACCAAAATTTCAGAGATTAATCTACGACCACGCGAATAGGAAGTAAGACTTGTATCTTCAAAATACCACATGTATGTCAAGATTATCACCTTTGATCAGGTAAATCAGTTGCTCGGAACGTAAAACGCAATGTGCGCTTAATACGTAACCTAACAATCGCAAGAACCACGCGCGTGAGGCCAATAGCATAGTAATACGAATATTATTTGGCAATTCTACATTATCACGAATACGGTGTATCGGTGAACATGAACCTTACTTCCTGTCCGACCTTCGTCATCTGAACAAACACCGAATATTTGCGAGCGCGTTATGGTGTTCGTGCTGTGTGTTTTCTAACATTTGGCAAATATTGCTATCACGACTGTCAACTACCACGGCATCCCGTCAGGGGACGGGCATTTTTGTTAGTATATCTTATTGTGTATATATGTGTATGCGAATAAAAAATATCAGTGGATGGGTGAGTGGTTGGGTTGTGCGTATGTGTGCGTGTGTGCGTGCGTGCGTGCGTGTGCGTGTGCGTGTGTGTGTGTTTCTTTCTCACTCGCTCGCTCTCACTCTCTCGCTCTTTCTCTCCCCCCTCTCTCTCTCTCTCTCTCATTCTGTGTGTGTGAGTGTGCGCGCGCGCGTGCGTGTGTGTGTGTGTGCGTATGTGCGTGTGTGCGTGTGTACGTATATGTGTTTGTGTGATCACCCGCCAGTAGGAGAAAGAACGAACAAATTAAAAAGAAAAATATGGATGGTACATCGTCAATGCATTAAGTAACCCCTTCCCCTCAGTGGGAGGTGCTTGACCCCCCTCCTTCTAGTTAAGTAAGTAAGTAAGTAACTATTTCAACATTAATGACGTTGCCGTATTGACTGCTGAACTCCAAGATGTGGCGAATGCTTTTGGTCATCGTGATATGTTGCTGCATGATGGCAGGCCGCGTGGTCTTCTCCGCCATAAACCGTCGCAAGCCTCGGGACTTCGAGAGCCCGAAGAGATACTTGATGGACGGCGATAAAATCGTCATGACAGAGGAGCAGAAGTGCCGCATATACTGTCTGGAGAAATATTACAATTGTTACCAGAACAATAACTGCAACCGGAAAGAGAATGAGCATCGCATGGAAGCCTGCAAGGAGGAATACAAAGAGTGCGTGCGATACTCAATGGAAATGATGCGTAGAATTGAAGCAGACGACTTGTTTCCAACCGGCGATATTATTGGCTTTAAATGAAGGTCTGTTCTACGTGCGTTACGCGTCTACACCTACATGGTATCATTGCACGGAGAGTGCAAGCATGAACACCACATGTGCGTGGAACTGAAAGAGACTACTTTCGCCGGGTTCATTCTTCAGTTGGGAAGGTAGAAACTGTATTTCCATCTACAGAAACAATGTTATACACTTGCCTAAACTAGCACCTTTTATGAATAGTATTCAGAGAAGATAATGTTCGAACAGATACGTTGCCATCAGTAGGACGTATACAATAAGCGTGGTGCCTGATGTTGTGTATGTGCTTAGCCATTTGTTTGAATTCCTGATGCAAATAGCTTTTAGTTATTTTCAGATTATAGTTATATGTTTTAATACACATTTTCTAGTACGCCTGTAGTGGACGCCTACTTCTGACCAGGGACTATTCTCTGCCTGAGGCAAACATCAATAAGTACACGTGTATTATCATTGTGAATAAGAGGTAATACATAGTACTGCATCGCCACTAGCGGGAAAAACACGAATTTGACTTCGTAACTACATCCACCAATGAAATTCTTTTACTGAATCTCTCTGATGAATAACGTATATGTTTATGCGCATAGTCAAAGCATGTATGCTAGTATACATGTATGCATATATGCATACATGTATGAATGCATGCAAGTTTGCATGTATGCATTCATGTATGATAATTATATATATATAAATATATATATAATTATATATATATATATATTTAGTAGTACTACAATTTTACAATTTGATATTTAGACATTGTATATAAGCTTCTATGCACATAAAATATCAAGCAATGCGCGCAACTCGTATATTAATTAAAAAAACGTGCTACACGCATTGTCTATATACTTTCCAACACATCTCTAGCAAACGACACTTTGTGTATTAGTTGCTCATCTAGCCCCTCCTGGTAGTGGTCTTGAGCCATATTATAAAAGTAGTTAGACTTCATACAAGAGAATGTCATGCCATCAAGTTTGAGTTTGGATAAGATGTAATTATAACTTTTAAATATGCATATGTATATGAACCACTACCTTGACGGGCTAGATGTGAGCTGGTGTTTTTTATATTGTATAAATCGCACCAGTCGATTTATAATCTGAATTTGAGTCGGTGAACAATCTGCTGAAAGTGGCACCATATTACAGTGAGTGCAAGCTAGTAGACTAAACAGGTTTCTGATCACTTTGAGCCACGTAGCACAAACGTCATCAGCACATTTGTTTTGTAAGGTCCACCGACATACACCTTAGAGAGATGTACAATACTACATAAATAACTGACGTTTTGTGCTTATGTTACAAAATCCAAAATCAGTAAATACTGCTTTAATTTTGCACACCATATAAAATCAATCTTTTCCCACAGCCTGGTGAGTATCAGGACCAATAATGTGGCCTACATGCAACCTTTTTTACTTTAGTACATTTATATACAGGCCTGTACCATCAAAATTAAATGGGCACTCGGTACCATTTCCATATTTAATAAGTTGACATTTTGACGGATTAAATCGTAAATCACATGCAGATGCAAATTCCAGACAAATATCACACATTTTGTTCAATGAACATATTGATGGAGCTACTAAAGATTATATCATCAGCATAGCCAACAGTAGCATGGTACATATATGACCAATCATACAATCGAATCCAGACATGTAAAGTCGTGTTAACATTTCATCAATATAGATAGAAAGTAAAATGGGGGACAACACCCCACCCTGCTTCACACCATTGGTAGTGAAGAAATACATTGACATGGAATTGTTCTACGATACATTTAAAAGTTGATTAATGTACATATAAAATAAACATATAGTTAGAAGAGGATTCATTCCTAGATCCATCAGTAAATTGAAAAGCGAATACATCAGATTTATTCTGCTGGAAATAGTTCACAATCTCCATTAAGGCAAACGTAAATTTAGCTGTAGAGCTCTGAGGTTTAAAACCAAATTATAAATCACTTGTTTTAAAAGCATCAGCACTTTTTATATTTATTATGTGTTATTACGCATGTATGTGTGCATGTATGTTAGTCTCGAGAAAGATTCAGTCAAAGCTAAAAGCATACATACATGATACATACATACATACATACATACACACACACATATACACACACACACAAACATACATACGTATATACATACATACATACATACATACATACATGCATGCATATACATACTTACATAAATACATGCATACATACATACATTAATGTATGTGCGCGGGCGCGTGTGTGAGCGTTTGTGAGTATATGTTTGTGTAAGTATTTGGGTGTGGGTGTTTGCTAGTTCGTGCGTGTGCGTGTGTGTGCGTGTGTATCTGTGCGTGCCTGCGTGCGTGCGCGCCTGTGTACTTGTGCGTGTGTGTTTGTGCGTTTGTGTGCATGCGTCTATGCGCGCGTATGCATGTGCGTGTGTGTGCAGGCACGTTATAATAAGCAAACACAAAAGAATACAGCTCACCGCAACAGCGTAGACTTGAACTAAGTAGACGGATGACACTGACTCAACATTGACGCCTACCTTCAAAGTTCAAGTAAAAGGCGAGGAAATGAGCGACGTCAGCGACTCCAGGTAACCGGGCCAAATGACCGAAGAATTCAAAAATTAGAAACCAACAAACACGTAATCTAAACACAAGAGGCTCGTTTCGAGTATTTGTGGAATCTTCAAACCAAACTTCGTGTTTTTTTCAGCACATAACCAGTTCTAAACGCTGACTAGGCTGCCTCAGGAATCTCCTAAAGCTCACGAGTCGCGCAGCATGTCAACTTTAAAGTGTTAGAAAATTTGAACGTGAACGAATAAAAGTGTACAAATATTGTGTTTTAGAATTGAATGATTGTGGACGCAGTTTTTCGTTGGTTTTGTTTGTGTTGTTTGTGTTGTTTTAGATGGGAACGATTTCAAAACAAAAACATTTAGTCTAAAACAATTATGCATACACGGAGTCCCAGACAATCTGACCTTCATCCAAAACAAATTAGCTTTGCCTCTAAGATCTTGTTTTGTGTTTATCATGCATACATACAAAAATCGAAATAGTGAAAATATGGGAGTATTTTTAATACTCTGACGCTGGGATATTATTAGTGGGTTTTTACCGATGCGCCGAGGATCATTATTAGCATCACATCGATCGAATGATGTGATGCTAATCATCGTTGTGAAAACGGCATTCACGAACGGCGTCAGTGTAAGTAATGCTGTATACAAAGGTACTTCTGTAGAAGAAATTATGACATTAACTTTCCAAACAAAAGACCCGCTGCATGACAGATGTCTCCGTTTTACTTGTATATATCACTTCCTGGATTAACGCTCTCGCACTTCCGTTATTTCTACCTGCATTCTTCAATGATACTTTACGTATTTATACCCGTCTCGCGCATGTTGAATAAACTTTCGTTTTGCTTCGGTTACACATCTACAAACACACTGGTCGGCAGAAAGTCGTTTGCCTCGATTCTACGCAACATCTCCACGGAGTACTGCATACAGTCCATGTACTCCCGCTTACAGTCTTCGATGCGATGTGCGTTGTGTTTCAAGTGACAGCGATTGTTCGCGAAGCATCTGTAGTATTTCTTGACGCAATATACGCGGCACTCTTGCATCTCGTTCATGATGATTTTGTTGCCTTTCATCTTGAATTTTGTCGGGCTCTTCAAACCTTTCGGGTGGCGCGTGTTTATTATGGGGTGTGCCTCGCGCGTAGCCACCAGACAGCAACATACCAGGAAGACCAATGTCACACACCGCATCCCGGATATCTGCAGCGAGAAGGACCAAGGCAGGGCAGTGACACTCTAAAGGTTGGGGTGGCTAGTGGGGACTGTTTTTAAATTGTGTTAATGCTGCGATCGCTGTATTACTATTGCAATATTACTGCGATGTTGCCATGACTACTGCGATAGTACTGCGGTGGCATTAACGACTAGAGAATACATAGGAAAAGTACAATGTGAGGGTGGTGTCTTTGTGTGCACTTGGATGCACTTGATATACAAAATGGTGAATCCATGAATGACACTACTATGGTCGACGGTTGTTTTTGACGAATAAATAAGTAAAATTACAAAAAAACATGCTTCGACAGTTCGATGCGTCGTTACACTCTGCTAAAGGTAAAAGCGACTGGTCCATGATTTGGTGTAAGGGGTTGTCATTGTTTGTAACAGCCTACGTTACCTGTGTATATTTACCTATCTTCTCCGAAAACATGAAGATGTGCATGCTGAGTTTGCACATCTGTGTTTCAATAAATGATTGGTTATCATCAAATGTTGGTCGTAGAAAAGTTTATTAGAAATTCAAGAGTGCTCGTTTTTTGTTTGAAATGTCTCAGGAGTTTGTTGTGAATTAATGTGTGCACAAAGGCTCAAAAAGTTACATTTTCTTCGAGTTATGTAGCGTCAATACTTAAAATATTATAATGCCACTGATATGGGTAAATAATGATATATACTTCATACTATGTATTTTTATAAACAATAATTATGAACACGTGTAACACAGTTCGGGGAAATATATCAATGTTAATTCAGTGATACAGATCTAAGACACTCTTATCAAACATCAACCCTAAATTTCTAAATTAACATATATCCAGAAAGAGAATACTATAAAAATGTATACTCACTGATGCAAACTACATATGTACCTGTTTAAACAGTAGTAAGCACACAATACATCCGGTTGCTAACCTGATGGCAGTGTCAAATGGTACGACGTCTACTTAGGTAGGTGTCACTTGAACGACAATGTCAAGAATGCGTCCTTGTGTGCTTCACTTCGATTGATGGTTGTCACTAGCAAAAGTGTTCGTGGCATTTACCCAACGCACTTATGCAAACACACTCCAGATCACTCACTTAAACAACTTATATTTGGTCACCTCTTCACCAAGATAGCACACCTACAGCGGGCCGACAGCGGGCCGACAGCGGCAAACCTATCGGGCCGAGGGATTTTTGGCAGGTGTTGCGTGCCAGAAAACTTCGTAGTACCACAATACCTCGATGTTAAACTATAGGGCACCATGGCCAGCCGCAAGCAACCAGCCATGGCGGTTTTGGCCAGCGAGGCTTTTCAGCGCGACTAAACACCTCCAAATCATCTTTATTTTAGGCAAAGAAATAATTTTATTTCCAAATAAAACGATATATATTTCAAAAATTTCAAAATCATCTTTATTTTAGGCTAAGAAATAATTTTATTTCCAAATAAAAAGATATATATTTCAAAAATATGTATATGAAGTTTTTATATTCTCGTATAAAATCTGTATTTTTGAGAAGGACTAAAACTATGAAGTAAAGTTATATTTCACCTTACCTCACCCCTTAGATTTTATAGCATCTTCATTGAACAGATATAGCCAGTATGTGGCATGTGTGTGAGTATTTGGGTTGTAAATATGTGATGTGTGATTATGCGTGGTGTTTGCAAATATGAAACCATGAAGACAAATGTGTGAATCTGAAATGAACTATTAACCGATCCAGAACGAGTATTCACGAGCCACCACAAGAGCCATGAAAAGGTATATTATATATACACCTCGTTACTACTATCATCAAGGAACAAGCTACTGATCCAGTATCAGATTGACGATACTTTTCATCACGGCAGTGACCCGTGATAGAATACCTCGAGGTATTCACCCACGAGGTATTGTGTCACGCTACACCGTAACTGTCGCCTTCGGGCCGAGGGCGGCTCATAGTCAGACGCCGATACTGTGCCGATGGTTAGCCGCTTATATGCCGACTGTTTCTAATTTTGCTAAATGTGTGCATCTGAGTGTGTTTTGAAGTTATAAGACCAAATTATACACATACACTTATGTGTGTTGGCCTGATAACTTGAACATTTCATTGCATTGTCACTTTAATGTTAAAATGATCATTACTTGATACACATTCATCAATTTATTGGGATTAACTGGAATTTGGAAGTTCAGAACAATAAAATAATGTAGTAATATATTATTCAGGAACGTAACAAATGTAAACTGCTTCAAAAAGAGAATGGGTGTCGAGTACCCCATCCAATTATTATAAACTAAAATTAAATACACAAACAACTCCAATGCGTATAACAAACAAATCATTTTATACAAGAAAATCAAAAGCATAGTTGCAACTAGTGTCCATTGATTCGTGCGGCAAATGACAACTCAAATATTTTATGAAACGGCTGCTTAAATATTATTGTCTATAAACTCTTCTCTGCTACATCCAGCTGCATTTTTCATCCGGTGCTGTCTAACACCATTCCGGTCAGAGGCAGTCTTGAGGTACATTCGAATGTTCTCTTGATGTTGTCAGTGGCTATGTTGCCACTTCATTCTTTTTGATAGCATCTGGTTATTAACTTAAGAATATGTGATTTCTTCAAAGAAGGTACCGATACCGCATTGTAGGCCTACAATGCCTGCTATGCATAGAACGTGTAACATATTAAACATAATACAATGTCTCCCAAGAAAGCCATATGAAATAATTTTACTTTACTTTCATAAAATAATTCCTGGTTTCTCATCAGCGCATTAATTTTAAAATAGGTTCCACAAAATGTAATGTTTTAATATAATAATCCTTTGATGAAATATGCATATTTCTGCATAGTAGCAGAACTTGTTCTATGCATAACAAAGCGCTACAAACTGAAGATGATACAAGTATATGCACCGACATCATATTCAGAAGAAGACATAGACAACTTCTACAACAACATGGATAAGACCTTAGAAAAGCCAACCCACTGGTGATGGGAGACTTTAATGCGCAAGTAGGCAAAGGAACAAACATTTCGGAAACGGCAACAGGCAAATTTAGCCTAGGTATGAGAAACGAAAGAGGTGACAGCTTGGTAGTATGGGCAACATCAAGAAAGTACAAAATCATGAATACCATGTTCCAGAAGAAAGCAGGGAGGAGATGGACATGGAAAAGCCCAAATGGAGAAACGAAGAATGAAATTGACTATATCCTTACAAACAGGCCAGACATGGTCACTGACGTAACTTGCCATCAATCAAGTCAACATCGGAGGTGACCACAGATTGGTAATGAGCAACATGAAAGTGGACGTCAAGTCTGAAAGGAAGAAGTTGATAAACAGGAGCCCATCAAGTGTAGATACCACACAAATCGGAAGAAAAAATGACGAATTCCAACTCGAACTGCGAAATCGATTCGAGGCACTGCAGGAACTAGACGACATCGACACCATGAATGAAAACAGCACTGCGATGATCCAACTAAGTGCGACAAGTGTAGCCAAAGCAATCAATCAACAGGCATGCAGTGACGAGAATATCGTCACCGACACGAGCACTAATGAAGAAATGACGAGAAATGGCGGATAACGGCGACCGTAAAAAAAACAAATAGAGTACGCAGAAATATGCAATACCATCAAAAAAAAGCGAAGGAGGACATCGGGAAGTACAAACAGGTGATCACACGAGAAACGATTATGTCATCAAAGAGCCTAAAGAAAGCAAGAATAACACAGGCACTAGGCCAAGACAGACTGATTACACTTCTAGACAAGCAGGGTAGAAAAATTCAAGACCAAGATATGATCATGGAACGAATAGAGGAATTCTACACCGAGCTATACGACAGTGAACAGAGAACCATAATTATTTCCGACCCGAAAGACTTTCTACATGGCCCTGCTGGCATATTTGACATATGCATGGGTTCAAGGTGTGGATGTCCGTTATATGTGCATTGGCAGACAAAACACTGGCGTACAGCCGTCTCGACTTTGTCGTTCATTTTCGGAAACCACACCTTCGATCTGATGAGTTCCTTTGTTTTGGCCATTCCTTGATGACCTTCATGTGCAAGAGACACAGCTTGGTCTCTTAGGGATGTTGGGATGACTACCTTTGAGCCCCGCAGTAGTATGTCGTCGTCTGTGACCGTCAATTCTTCTCTAACTTTGTAGAACTCTCGCAACGTGGGGTCATCCGATTTACAGATCTCGAACCATCGTCCGTTTCTGCACAGAGTGATGATCGTCTGCATCATGCCATCTGTTTTAGTAGCAAGTTTGACATCCTCAATGTTCATGGCATTGGGAATACTGGATGACCCGATAAAGTTCACATACTGTTCGGCGATTTTTTGGTGACGGAGAGCCCCAGCCGTGATTATCGGATTTCTGGACATATAGTCGGTTGGGTTTTTGCTTCCCGCCATATATTTCAGAGTGAAGCTATATGGCTGAAGTCGCAAACCCCATCGTTCAATGGGTAATGGCGGTTTAGGTTGCTTCCATATGTTTAGCAGTGGTTCATGATCAGTGATGATTGTGAAGTGAGGATCTCCCTGGAGGTACTGGTTAAAGTGTTCACAGCTCCACACTATACCCAGAGCTTCGCGTTCAGTTTGGCTGTAGCGACCTTCGACGTCTGACAAGGAACGACTCGCGTACGCAACTGCCCTACCCTCTTGCGTTAGTATGCTGCCTAACCCTGTGGGACTTGCATCAACGATTATTGTCGTTTCTTTCTTTATATCGAAGTAAGCGGCACACGCATCTTCCAAAAGTAGGTCTTTCAGGGAGTTGAATGTGGCTTCATGTTCGCTTGTCCACACCCAATCGGCGTCTTTCTTGGTGAGACGTCTGAGTGGTTCGCTGATCATGGAGAAGTCTTTTATGAACCTTGACAGGTAGTTCATCATGCCCAGGAAACTTCTAAGTTTTGCAACATTTGACGGCGATGGCAGTTCCTTGATAGCCTGCACTTTCGTAGTGTCAGGTGACACGCCATGTTTGCTGAAGGCCATCCCGTAGTATTGGATCGAGGATAGATTTGTTTCACATTTAGCTGGTCTGAGGGTCAGACCGTTTTCGTGTAGTGCCTTAAGAGTCTCGGCCAGTGCATTGTCGTGCATCAATTGTGCGTTTTCTCCCTTTCCATATACGATGATGTCATCACTAATGTTCTTCGTTGATTTGATGTGACTGATCACATTTCTGATGTGTTCCTGGAATATTTCACTCGCTGACGATATTCCAAAGTTCAGTCTCTTGTATCTGTACAGGCCATTGTGAGTTCTGATGAAGCTCCAGCTGGTGGTATCCATTGCACAGATCAAGTTTACTGAAGACGGTTGCTCCATTGAGGTCATGTATGAGTTCGTCTAACGTCGGCATGTTATGGCGTTCTCGTATGATCGCCTTGTTTGGCTCACGCATCTCGATGCACAATCTGATAGAGCCGTCCTTCTTCGGAGGAGTTACAATCGGAGATACCCACGGCGTGGGTTCACCAACTGGTACTCGCTCTATTATGTCTTCGTTAAGAAGTCGTTGTTCCTCTTCGTCAATATTTGATTTGAGGAGAAATGGGATCTTCCGGTTTGTGATTGCGACTGGTCGCACGGATTCATCAATGTGCAGTTTCACCTGTACATTTTTCATTTTTCCGATCCTGTTTGTGATGCCAGGGTATCTTTCTTCCCACTCACATTTGATGATGTTGACAGGAATATCCACCAGTCCTAACACCTGAGCCGTGGTGAAACAAATGAGGGATTCATGTTCTCCTTTCACGACATGGAACTGATGACACTGAATGGCGGATTTTGATTCGAGTGTCACATCACACACTCCCAGAATGTCAAGAGGTTTGTTTCCGCCGTAGGGTAGGATTTTAGGTCCTCTGTGTTTCCGCAACACTGGTTTCTGTATCCTCTCATAGGATCGTTCATCCATCACGTTCACTGATGCACCTGTGTCAATCATCATTCTTATGCTGATATCATTCGCAGCAATTGTGGTCATAGGTGATTTTCGTTTATGTTGTTTGTTCGTCGGCAGACTGTTGATTGTCCAAGCATAGTCCTCTTCGCTCGAGGTATCAGTCGTTTGCTGTATATTTGTCTCTGGTTGAACTCGTCGAACCCGTTTTCGTTCTTGTTTCTTCTTTCTGCATACTTTCTCAAAGTGATTAAGCTTCTTACAGAAGTTGCAGATTTCTCCTTCCGCAGGACACACTCCGTCAATGTGGTACGTGAACCCGCACTGTTGACACATTATCCCACTGTCTGGTGGTGGCTTATGGCTCGCCAGGCCCGACAGCCCTTGTTTGTTTTGGCGTCCTTTCACAACATCCCACGTACGGTTTCTCAAACTTGCCGGTCTTGTTTCGCGACCATGTTTTGATTTATTGATCCTGTTGACGGTTTCCGGGTAAATGGCCTTACTCTGCAAACTTGCGTTTTCTGCTGCTCTGCAGGTGTCAATTGTTGCTTTCAATGTTATGTTGCGTTCCTTCAGTAGTGCTTCCTGGATATCACGATCTTGAATACCCAGAATGATTCTGTCGCGTAGTATGGAGTTTCTGCAGTCATCGCAGAAATTGCAGGATTTAATGAGCACCCGTATTGCTGTTAAGAACTGCTCGAATGTCTCGCCTGCTTGTTGGTTTCGGTTATTGAAGATAAATCTCTCATAACATTCGTTGGCCTCTCCGACTGCAAAACTGTCAAATTTCGCTAGGATTTCATCCACCGATCGGGTGTTGTCGTCCGTGTCGAACGTAAATCCATTGTAAATTCTTAGAGCGTCATCGCCGATCGTGTGGAGTACCAAGGCAACCTGATAATCGCAGGCTGCTTCCCGAGTTGCGTGATTGTGGCATAGTTCTTCCATTTTTGTTTGAAGAGCTTCCAGTTTTCTGCAGTGCCTGACGTGAGATTCACTGGTGCCGGCGATCGTATCCCATGTACAGGCGGCATCGGTGGCGCCGCGGCGACAGCTTCGTTGTTGTCAGACATTTCAGGCTGGTACGAACAAGGACACACAGACAGCTTATGTGCGTGCAACTGACGACAGTGATATCAATGTACAATTCACCTTGTCAATGCAATGGTCATCAAGTGTTCAGTATTGTTCGTGAAAACGCAACATCAGGCTGTGTCTGTGAGCGATGATGTGATGACCTACACATATCACACGTACCGACTCGGTGGATGCAGCGTATCCTAATTCAGTACTAATGGTCAGATGTGAGTACTCTGTATCCCATCCTCGTCGCCATTGTAAAGTTGTGACAAATACGACACATTGGATTCAGTCCACAACTTGTAATTAGCTTAGTATACAATCAACTATAGCATAGTAAACAAAAGAAGTGAACTAAACATTATGGTAGAAGATATTGACCCTCACATAATAGGTATAACCGAATCGTGGGCCACCACTGATATATCAGATGCCGAATTGGGACTAACAGGATATGTAATGTTTAGGAAAGATAGAATAGGAAGAAAGGGAGGTGGAGTTATTTTATATATTAAAGAATCTATCCAGGCTTATGAAATAAAATTAGAAAGAGAAGCAGATTGCGAAGAAGCTGTTTGGTGTAACATAGTTACAGGAAACTCAACGTTAACAGTTGGGTTAGTTTATCGAAGTCCAAACATAAGCATAGAAGAGAATGAAAAAATACAAAACGCTATAAGGGAAGTAAGCAAACGGAACTGTATTATTATGGGGGACTTTAACCATGGGCATATACAATGGAAATCTCTACAGAGTATGGGGAGTGAGGACCACAAGTTTTTAGTTTTAGTACAAGATAGTTTCCTTTCTCAACATGTGCTAGAACCAACCAGGGGAGAGAATGTGTTAGACTTAGTTTTGTCCTCACAGAAAGAATTAGTTGACAATGTCAAGATATGTGAGCCACTGGGGAGTAGTGATCACAACCAGATACATTTTACCATCAAAGTAAAATCAGAAAGGAATAGTAAAAAGCAGTATAGGAGAAATTTCCACAAAGGAAGGTATAAGGACATGAGGAAATATTTAGCAAAGATAGACTGGAATAACACACTGAAGAATAAGACAGCAACCGAATGCTGGAATATCTTAAATAGTGAAATTAAGTGCATAGTCAATAAATTTGTACCTTTCAAAAAACAAGGGAAACGGTCTAAAAAGAAACACTTATCGAAAGAAGCCATTAGAAAAATTAAGTATAAACAAATGATGTGGAAGTCATATAGATGTACTGGAAATGATGAAGACTACAACATTTATAAAGAAGCACTTAATCAAGCTACAGCTGAAATTAGAAATTCAAAGAGAAGCTATGAAAAAAAATTAGCTAGTAATATAAAACATGACAGTAAGAGTTTTTATGCGTATATTCGAAGCAAACAGAAAGTTCAGGATAAGGTCGGTCCTCTAGAAGATAGTGCTGGAAATACAATATCAGAGGGATTCTTAATGGCAGAAGACCTGAATGAGTATTTTAGTTCAGTGTTTACCAGGGAAGATATTAGTTCACTGCCAGTACCAGAGGCTAAGTTCAAGGGGGCAGATTCAGACTATTTAGGACAGTTAGTTGTAACCTCGGAAATGGTAGCTAAGAAAATAAGGGCTATGAAGGATAATAAATCACCTGGAGTGGACGGGATTCCGCCCAAACTACTATTGGAAATTGTAGAACAAATTAGCGTACCGCTTGCAACAGTTTTCAATTTGTCATTAGAAGAGGGAGTGGTTCCTTTAGAATGGAAAGAGGCAAACATTATACCGTTATTTAAAAAAGGTTCGAGAAACAAGTCAGAGAACTATAGACCAGTGAGTTTAACATCAGTGATTTGCAAATTATTAGAAAGACTAATTAAAGATCACATGGTGGATTTTCTTGTTAAACATAACTTGATAAACCCATCTCAACATGGGTTTTTAAAAGCGAGGTCATGCTTAACAAATATGTTATGTTTTTTGGAAGACATCACTAGGTGGGTAGATGAGGGATCACCAGTAGATATCATCTATTTAGATTTTCAAAAAGCTTTCGACAAAGTATCACATCAAAGATTACTCCTTAAGCTAAAGGCCCATGGCATAGGAAATGGTATAATAAACTGGATAGAAAAATGGCTGAATGACAGAAGACAACGTGTTGTAGTTGATGGGGAGGCTTCAAACTGGAAATCGGTATTGAGTGGGGTACCACAGGGATCAGTACTAGGACCTATATTATTCTTAATATATATCAACGATTTGGACGATGATATAACAAGCAAGGTGTTAAAATTTGCGGATGATACAAAAGTGTTTAGAAGGATTAAAAGTGATGGAGACAGACAGCATTTACAAGATGATCTTGATAGGTTGATCAAATGGTCTGAAAAGTGGCAAATGCTGTTCAATTTTGGGAAATGTAAATGCCTCCACACAGGTCATGGGAATGAAGAGGTAAAATATAAAATGGGGGGTACTGTTCTAAGTACTACTGTAAAAGAAAAGGACTTGGGGTTAACCATTAGTGCTGATATGAAGGTTTCAGAGCAGTGCGGAATTGCAGCGTCAAAGGGAAATCAAATCCTTGGATTAATTAGGCGAAATATAGCGTATAAGAAAAAAGAATTAATAGTACCGCTGTACAAAACAATAGTGAGGCCTCATTTAGAATATTGTATACAAGCATGGAGGCCATATCGCAAGAAGGACATAGATATGCTAGAAAGAGTACAGAGGAGAGCGACTAAAATGATACCAAATCTGAGGGATCTTAGTTACGAAATACGCCTAAAAGAATGTGGTTTAACAACATTAGAGACCAGGAGATTGAGAGGAGATCACATAGAAGTGTTTAAAATATTGAATGGTTATGAAAATATTGATAGAAACATTTTTTTCTCAGTTAAGAAAAATAGAAGGACCAGAGGACATGAAGCTACATTAGTAAAGGAGCAGTGTAGATTAGATATAAGAAAGTTCTCATTCTCACAACGGACTGTAAATGAATGGAACAGATTATCTCCTGATTGTGTTGGTGCTAGTAGCGTGAATATGTTTAAAAATAAAATCGTCACACACCTAAAAAAGGCGGGATACATGTAAATAAAAAGTATTGGACTCTCGATAAGCCAAAAGGCTTCCTTGTCCACCTGCCATCCAGAGTAATTTTCTGGATGGCAATCTTGTTAAATCTTGTTAAACTACAATCAACTGGCCAGCCATGCTTGTGGCCTTCTCTAAGGTCAAGGTCTTATCCCCGGCGATTACCATAAACTATCAATTAGCAGCGGTTACCGTAAACTGCAGAACACTACAACACTGGGTAAGCTTTATATTAAATGCTCATCAGAAAGATGAATACCCACAGCATGGAAGAACGCAAAGATGGCGATAATCTTCAAGAAGGGAAATAAGAAAGACTTGAAGAACTACAAACCAATATGTCTGTTATCAAACATCTACAAATTACTCACAAAGATATTAACGATTATGCTAGAGAAGGTACGCTACGTAAACCAACCATGAGAGCAAACAGGATTCAGAAGCAGGTACTCAATGACAGACCACATACACGTCGTAAACCAACTGAAAGAGAAGTGCCGAGATTATAATATCCAGCTGTCTTTCGTCGACTACGAGAAGGCCTTCGACTCGGTGCCAATGCAAGCAATACTGACCTCCCTTCAAGAACAGGGGATAGAAGACGTGTACATCGAACTCTTGAAAGACATCTACACCAACTGGTCGGTGACAGTCCACCTACACAAAAAGAGCAACAAGATCAACATCAAGAGAGGAGCATGACAGGGTGACACCATATCGCCCAAGCTATTTACGGCAAAACTCGAAAGCATATTCTGAAGACTGACCTGAGAAACCAGAGGCTTCTTGAGGGTAGACGGATACTATCTCAGCCATCTTCGCTTCCCCGACGACATACTCATATGCGCTACTACACCGCAAGAACTGCAAAACATAAAGGGAGGTGGAGTTATTTTATATATTAAAGAATCTATCCAGGCTAATGAAATACAATTAGAAAGAGAAGGAGATTGCGAAGAAGCTGTTTGGTGTAACATAGCTACAGGAAACTCAACGTTAACAGTTGGGTTCGTTTATCGAAGTCCAAACATAAGCATAGAAGAGAATGAAAGTAGTAGACATCTTAAGACTTTTCAGTTGTTCATTGTTGATGATGAGTTGCTTTGATAGTTGTTAGTACCGCCATCAGCATCAAGACACATTTACCCAAATTCGCACCCCTCATTTTCTTTTTAATAAAGTTCTGATGACAAACCTGGAACTGTTTTATATAGCCGTAAATTAAAGCGACATAAATGGCAGAAATTGTGGGGGCCATAAACTGACAGAAGACGCCTAGTGTTAGTATTTCGTCCATCACACATTTACCCTGTCATACTGAAAAACAGGACCATACAGCCAGATCTAGGTTCAATTCATTTTTATTAGTTCCAATTAAATTCCAATTAGTGTGTAGTTTTCTAGGATCAATTCCAATTCAATTCAACGAACTCACAAAAAGGATCAATTCCAATTCAATTTATTGTTATTCAATTCAAATTCAATTATAATACAAATCGGCAACAATAGCTGTCAATAGCACTGATGTGCAATGAAGCCCAAATAAAAATCCACTGAAGCAAACAATTGTCCTTCAAACTGTTTGATTAAGCATAAGCCAGGATGTCCATTATAAAAGGCCCGCTTTGTTATCAAAAGAGACAGTGCTATAAGCAGGCCTTGTGCCAGGTACTGCAATCTGAGTGTGATGAAAGGTTATGTTGACTTAAGTAAGACAACCTGCACCAGTATCTAGTATGGTACCATCTTGCAGGTTGGCTAAAGAACAAACGGGAAGCTGAATTCTGGACATTTGCAAAAGCTAATTTACCCCCTCTGCAAACAGTATTTTTGGTCTCTGGTTGTCAATTAGCTGTGATTCCAATTAGCATTTAGAAACTCTGTCCTATGCTGCTAGTAAAACTGGGGTACATAGGGATTGAGACAGCTGAGAACTGCCAGACAAAGAATTGCAGCCCTTGCTTTGTCTGGTGACAAATCCATTTGTGCATATAAATACTGGTAGTTCTGCTGTTGGTTGTTTTATTTTATCAAAAAGACACGTCCGAAAATGTTATAATTTAACATATATTGTGTAGTTTATATGTCTCAATTTATATAGAAAAATGTTGTAAATTTATGTTTCGTTTCGATCAATTCATTCAATTCGTCTTACTTTGCGGGATTCAATTCCAATTCAATTCCAATTCAAACTGTTTTGGTTTTATTCAATTCCAAGTCAATTCAAATGCATGCATTTTGTTGATCAATTCAATCCCAATTCAATTAAGAATTGAACCCAAGTCTGCACGGCACAAGGACAGCATTTGTTTTAATGTTGATGAGACACGTTCATGTTTATCATATCATGACATCAGGTTATGCTGCTCCATATTCTAGTTCATATTTTACCCATAAATAACAAGTTTCCATGGAAGCAAAAGTTTGCTTATGAAGTCATGCCAAAATTAATGTATTTGAATAATCTAGAAATATACAAAGATTTACAACAGAATGTCTAAAAACGTACCTTTTTCTCGGAGCTCTGTTTTTTTCTGTTCTGTTTCCTGTAACTGTCAGTCTATTCAAAAATGGCGGTGCAGGATAGACTCGCAGTAAAAAATACCAAGTAAATGAACGTTACGAATATTGTCAACACCGAGCTTTGGATCAGTATATGATGTTGTTGTTTGGTTGTATAAATAACTTCACGGATCATCCTCATTTGTGCACATTTTATTACAACGAATGCATCGTAAACATGATGTCCCCTACTAGCCAGTGATAGTTTCCGTTGGAGGCTGATAGACTCATACTAACCAGCGAACTTTTACAATGATGTTTTAATGTGTATCAGAGGGGCCAAAGAGGACATTCTCGACTTAACAAGGTGGGAGATCGTTTTAGCCAGAAAAATCAATGTTTCACCTACAAAAAGGTGCACGATGGCGCAATGAGATCTGATGTTATGTCTATATTTGCCCAAAAATAACAAAATAACAATATGATTTGCCTAACACTTTACAGTGGTGTCTCAACATATATTTTGGGAACAAATATACACTCGCAACTTTGCAGGGTGGGATAATGTTTCTGCCAGGAAATCAATATATACATACATAAATAAAAGCAAAATGTAGAAGTAATGTTTGAAACTTTGCTACAATAGTAAAACTATTTCATTTGGCTAAAAGTGTCTTAAAACGTGTTTTAAGGACAAAAGGCTTATATGACCTTACGTGGCATGTAGGAAATCAATATGTGCACCCATAAAGATTTGCAAAATTGCCCCAAATGACCGAGAGTATTGCCAGTGAGTTTCACAATAACATAAACCAATTTAATATGGACAATGGGTTACAATGTAACTTCACACATGTTATTGTGCACCAACTTAACAAAATAGGTTCCCGCAACCTTAGAGGGTGAAGGTCATGTTTTTCCCAGAAAATCAACCCATGAATCCATATAAATATGCTGGATGTTTTTCTTGCCCCATATATCTCAGCGGAGGTAACCGAAGTCTGACGGACGGCACCGAATATTCATGAGCAAGCCTTATATGGATCTGAACGCTGGCGCGAACTGGAAAAGTATTTAGAGTTATTATATAAATATTATTATGATGGCCATTTTGATTAATTATACATAAATCTCATAAAATGAATATATAAAATAACACGATTTAGTCACATTTTTCAGGTTTAATGAGTAATTTTACATATTATAAAGATATTAAAATTCTCAAAGAATTGCTTTAAAGAAATCCCTCGAGTTGCATTCAAAATAAACCTATTTAAACAGTTCTGAAAAAAGGTATGATGTGCAGTACGAGCAATATTTATTTGATCATACTTGCTACCGTATTGGTCACTTTGGCATTTGATATGTTATTTGATAAATTATGCTTTTTGCAAAATTATCGGTTCCCTGGTCCGGCCCGCTGAATCATAAATGTATTCCACGCGGATATAATAATTAGTCTTTTGCGCCATTTTATCTTAAAGTTGTGTGAAACAAGTTATTAGTTGAAACAAACTGTATATGGAGTTGAGTAAAGTGATGTAGAGAGCAGTACAGGGTATGGGGCATGTTGATTGACTGGACTTTTGTAATTAAAAGATGAACGATCTCAGAATGCAACTTTAAAGCCAACTACTCCTTGATAAAATGGTGATGTTCATGCTGGCGGCCGTCTTGAATGTGCCACCCTATTTATATTTGTTTCAAATTAACGGATACATCCGAGGATATCAAGAATCACTGGTGAGAGAAAAGTGTATTCTAAACATATTAATACTGTGAACGTTAGGCAATTCTTTTTTACAACCGCCATTTTGAAATTCAAGATGGCGGTCCTCTACTACCTTTGACATGTATCTAAATATACAAACATTAATCTAAAGGGGTATTGCCATTGCTAAGGGTTCCAGATACCATTATAAATATGTAAGGAATTATTTTAAATAATATTTTAATGAAAAATAACGGCAATTTATATGGTGGGCGGCCATCTTGAATTTGGTAAACTTATCCTGCTTAGAAAATTTGCAACCCTAATTTGTTTAAACCTTTATAACTGAAAGATTCATAATCAAGTAAACGTTTGCTTTTAACGAAAATCCTGCATTAAATTACACAAGCGCTTACACTAAAATGCTTTAAACGTTTTGGCGCTTTTCCTGTTATGCATATATTGTGTCTATCCCGTGCTTGTATACTATTACTAGTATTTAAATTAATGTGCACACTGCACAGTGGAATGCATTGGAAAGAGTAGAGATCGACCGGGGTCTACTCTACTTGAAACCGACATCCGACTATAGGTTCGTTTTGACAGTTTGGTAGGAAATGCAAGAAAATAACAATTGTCCGCTGGTCAATATGAATCGACCAGCCTCCAACGGAAATTTGAGATATGTAATTTTTGGAGTCCTCATTGGTGGACAATTTAAGGCGTTAAATTATTCGAGCCCTGATTGGTTGATAATTTAACACGCTAATTTTGTCGAGTCCTGATTGGTTGTTAAGTTAACGCGTTACATTATTCGAGTCCTGGTTGGTTGATAATTTAATGCGCTAACTTCTTCGAGTCCTCATTGGTTGCTAATCCACCGCATTAACTTATATAGAGAGCCGAAGTGATGACGTCACGCCGCTTAGCAACCGGCCAAGCTGCTTAGCAACTGGCCAAGCTGGTACCAACAAATGTTTCAGCCGTATATATGTTAACATGGTGTTACGTTTTGTTCTACATTGTAATCAATATTCTGAAAGTCATACGTGTAGTTCTTTATGGTTTCCATAAGTTGAAAGTGAGAAGAAAACATAGGTGAAACTAGTTATTTTTTATATTCTGGAACGAAAAAATAACTTTGTAACGCAAGCTATTTTATCGCATTGATAATATAGCTCGCGATGCAACACAATTTTTGTGTGTGCATCACGCTATTTTCACCGCAAAATGCGAAAGGAGACCCTGTCGATGCTACTTAATTCGTGTACGAAATTGCCAATACTGGAAAAACGCTCAAAAAATAAGTGAAACTATTAACATGATGAGATCTGACATGATTTTCCCCCTTTTAAGCGGTTTGGACTCGTCTGAGAAGTATGTAGCAAGTGCAGAGATAGCCACATTCGAACAAAAGTTAGCGATTCGTTTGCAATGGGTAAATCCCCCTACAAAATGTTTTTGTATTAATTGTGAACTAAAATGGATACCCATAGATTTGTAGGTAGTGGTCCCCGGGGAATATGAATGGTTTTCTCAACAAAATATGTTTTTAGAATATCTGATTATGATCGTTAGTTGCATTCTTCTTGCAGCTTGTAGAAATCGATAAACCTGTACGTGTGAATCACAAAATTGTGATTACAATCGTGGACAAAACAACTCAAAACCTTTTTTTAAACCAGCCAATTTTAGCAATTTCTTACAATAATTGTACGATGTTCACAGGTTATCCTTCCGCATTTTGCGATGAAAGTAACGTGATTCACCACAAAACATATGTTACACCGCGATCGATTTTGTCACTGCGATCAAGTAGCTTGCATTAAAATACCGTTTTTACATTCCAGAATACACAAACTACCTAATTTGTTTCACCCATATAATTATACTTCTCACTTTCAATTTAATTCTTTATTTCCAATTGAGAATACAACATACAACATATATATACATATTACAGTTGACAGTTCAAAATGGAAAGGGGGAAAGTAGAAGCTCATTGCTTAGTATGCACTTTCCCCGACATCAACTTGTGGGAACCATAAAGAACTACAAGTATGACTTTCAGAATAAGTTGGAACAAAACATAACACCATCCTAACAGATACAACGGGAGACATTTGTTGAACCCTTACGGGAGGCATTTCTTGGAACCAGCGCCGCAGCGTGACGTCACACTTCGGTGCTCTATTCAACGCGTAAAGTTCTGCCGCGTGTATGGCCCTATTGGCCTGCTATATACTTAAAGCGGGTCACGCGGGTCCAACTTTTAGGTTGTTAGGAACGCGCGACTGACCAACTTTTAGGCTGCTCGGAACACGGTACCGACCAATTGGGAGCGAGGGTTGCTGGTTGTAATGGGGTCAGTACGACGTTGTCGGTACGACGTACTGACCAATGAGTATCACGGTTCTCTGACCTGAGTGGCGCTTGGTAACCAGCGGCGGGGGAGCGGTTGGCAGGCGGCTGTCGTGTGCCGAGAATAGCCGCCTGTCAGCCGCTCAGATCCGCCCTCGGGCCGAGGGTGGTGTTCTGGCTGGGAATATCCTCGTCTGTGCGTTGCCGATGCTTCTTTTAGCTCTGGGATCAGCAGTTATTGTATTTGGTCTACCCATTGTTCTTAATAATAATAATAATAAGGTCTTATGTAGCGCTGTATCCAGTCCTTAGTTCTGTTCAAAGCGCTTTACAAAAAAGTTCACAATTATATGTCACTCATTTAGGTAGTGAAAGCGATTTTAAAAAGGTGTTCCTACCATTATGACCTCCGAACATGCATACAGTAATTCGACCAGTCCTATAGATTGCTTTGTGACGAGGTATAATATATATATATATATATCTAGAAAAGTATTCAGTCTGCCTTTCTCCTCGTTCGCTCGTTCTGCTCTCCCTCTCTCTCTATCCCCCCTCTCTCTCTATCCCTCCTCTCTCTCTCTGCCTCTCTCGCGTGCACGCGCTCTCCCTCTCATTTTCTTTGGTGGGTGTAAATAAAAGAATGTTTCTTATCAGTCAATGGATGTTATCGACTGTAGTTACGCGACAGCAGCAGTAGAGTGTTCCCGAGCCAGACGTTTATTTTTTCTGCAAATAAGTGCACACATTTTTACATTTTAGCTTACACTATTCTAACCATTAAACAGTAAATCTAATAATATATTACTAGTAGAAGCAGCGTCTAGTTCTGGCACGGGACCATGCTCGGCCAGTCACACCGATAACGTATTTTTTATATTATATATTAATGACCTTCCATTCTGTGTTAATATGTGCAAAACAATATTGTTTGCTGATGACACTACTATATACACAACTGGAAAACAAATTAATG
Organism: Paraescarpia echinospica; assembly: GCA_020002185.1. Classification (NCBI taxonomy): domain Eukaryota; kingdom Metazoa; phylum Annelida; class Polychaeta; order Sabellida; family Siboglinidae; genus Paraescarpia; species Paraescarpia echinospica. The sequence continues at coordinate 59,475,155 of CM034539.1, read as the reverse complement.
AAATATATGAAAATATGAATAACGAACTTGAAATATTAGCTGAATGGTTTCGTGCCAATAAACTATCTTTAAACATTTCTAAGACAAAATGCATGTTATTTTCTAGATCTCGTCCTGCTCAGAACGAAGAATTATTATTAGCGATAGCTAATAATATAATTCAGCTAACAAAATGTATAACATTTTTAGGCCTTCATATAGACGACAGACTTGATTGGCATGAACATATAAATCAATGCAAAAACAAGCTAACTAGTGCTTTATACATAATTAATATAGGGGTAAACTAAAGTGTAACGAATTGTTTTAAATGCAGCTACTGGAAGGTAGCGGTTAACTTTATTAATTATGTATCAATTCAGATTCCGAATCTAAATTGACATTAATTTACCCCTACTTGACATACGGAATCATTTTGTGGGGATCCACATACAAAACTCATATCAAAAAAGTATTCATTATGCAAAAAAATAGTTCGTTCCATTCTTAAAACAAACTATTGGGAACATTCACATCCCCGCTTTACATGTTTAAATTAACAAAATTGCATGATATTTATGAACTTGAAATTGTTTTGTATAATTATGTCCATGGGAGTCTCCCACATTCATTATTGAATATTTTTATATTTACCTATGACATTCACTTTTATAAAACAAGACAAACCTGTAATAATATAATGTTATTCTACTTAGGTATTATACCATTGCTGAAGCTTGGCATAACCACGTTTTTTAGCAAGACTACTTATGTGAACATTTATCACATAATATTACTGTTAATATACGTTCTATTAATTATAGCAACGTAACCAACACACTACACGTGAAATCATTGTTAATAATAGTTATTTGGGGGATGACGGCGATTGTTTACTTAACCATTATCATCTTATATTGGAATAATTAAAACAAACTGGTTACAGCCTTAATTGGCTCCGCTGTCAACCTGGAATTGTATATCATTTTGTCGATTGTTTTACGCATTGTTTATATGTGTATGTATGATTTATACAATTCCAAATAAAACCTACTAACCTACCTACCTATCATTTCCTGTGCAGTCCGCGAAACGCCACAGGTAGTCTGCGTATACATACATTGGTGGCGCTATCGCCCCGCAATTGTAGGTGGACCAGGCGCGGTCCGTGTAGACGCAGCTATACATGTAATTATATATATATATATACATATAAACAAACATAACGCCCGGATAAATGAAAATGCGACAGTAGTAGCTGGTGTCAAAAACATTCCCTTAGATACGCGCACGCGCAGAAACGTCACCCGGATATTATTTAACGCCCGGTGTACCGGTCTGGAAGGAGGTTCCGGTCTGAGAGTAAGTTCCGGTTCCGTTTTGCGTATTGCACATGCTCGCGCAAGCGCAGTACATTAAATGCGACCCGCGGTGAGCAACGTGACCTCTGCTGACCGATCAACTTTTCCCCGTGCCAGAAGTATGTGGCGACTGAGTTACATCGCGGTGAGCAACGTGACCTCAGGTGACCGATCACCTTTGACCCTCGCCGCGACTGAGTTACATAATTAATCACATTTTGCTTGCTGTAGCGACCGTTACTCCACTGACCTACTGCCAAATTGACAGATATGTGTCATTTATTAATTGTTACCTCCAGGATTCCCACCCCCAACGAATTTTTTAAAATACTAATCTGTGAACAACCCCCAATGGGCCTACAAGATTACACACACACACAATTTCATCTTGATACATGCCAAACTGACACAGATAATTAAAACCGCTGTGCATATAAACAGCGCTGAAAACTGCAGCTCTGTGTTATGAAGTCGTAAGATACACAACGCTCTGAGACAATGACATCAACATAAAACACATTTGTAGGCAAATAATTACAAGTTATGCTAATTATGAGGGTTTGTTATATATACTAACAATTACAAAACTAACCGTATCATTAACGTAAACTATAATATAATTGGGTCAGGCATAGTTTCGGCAAACACCGTGTTTAAGCTGGCCAAAAATAGGCGCTAACATTTGACATGTACAGTGTGTACGCAAAACAAAACCGGAACTTACTCTTGGACGGGAACTTATTTCCAGACCGGTACACCGGATTAGCTCTCGCTTAACCATCTCTCACCTGGCCGCGTGACTTCGCCAGAACGATAGTCTGGCTTATATCATGAGAGCTGCCACCTAGTGAACATGCATGTGATTAAAAGGCATTAAACTACAAAAACAGTTTAATGTCAGTTTATTTTGTGTGTGACATGTTTCAATATAAGTTTAATGTTGAGTAGTTATTTTAGTAGAGTATTATCTAATAAAAGTGTATCTTTATTTAATTTGTTATTTCATAGTTGGCCTGGGAGCCAATCATCGTCTCTACCCTAATATATGGTAAAGCCCCCTACCGATAACATTGGCTGAAGCTTAATAATCCAGGCCGTTGTGACGGGCCAATGCTGCCACCTCATAACGAACGGAACCTTGAATAACCAGGCATCGTAGCTCTGATTAACGTGGCTCCATGTGGCGGCGACACAATTCCTCGCTTTCGCAAACGGACGAATCCTCAATATAACATTATGGATAATTATATAAATTCTGATTATGAATTTTCACTAAAGTGGAATTAAATTAGATCCCCATTAATCAGTCTTTTTGTCCCCTTTGGTTGTATTATTTAGCGAGAGGTGTTCTGTTCCGGGTACTTCTATCAGGTATAGAGGAAACTGGGGCACCATGGACACGTTGGTAATAAGGACTTCTTTTTCAGAAATTCAATTGATAACATGCACGTTTTTTTACTGTATGGCTCTCCCAATATCATGAATGTGATACCTTATTTACGACGCATCGAGAAATCACTCATGCATTAATTGGTGGTATATGTAATTGCCTAATTTTTAATATAGAAATACACCAAGTGCCCCAGGTATCACCGAGACCCGAGTACAACACAGTAGTAATTATAATAACTAGTTAGCGCCAACTTCCTACATATACAATATGAAATTGTGACGCCAATTAACATACTTAAATTTGCTATGATAAGGATGCACGTGTTACCCAGTTCGTTTTGATTTTTAAAATAGGCGCGTAGACTAAAGGGGTGTACTTTGCGTACACAGGATCGGACAGTGGTATATCGATATCATGACGATGGAATATCCACAACGTTATATACTGGTATAACTGTAGCTAACTTATATATTTACATGGATAATTTATCTCATAAATATTGTTGAAATGCAAGATTTGACGGGAGATTCCACTAAGTGGTAATTGCAACTTGCAAGTCAGGTCTTGTTTCAGCTGGTGCCGAGGGGTTGTGGGGTGCATGCCCAATCCCCCATTTTGGTGGGGGGGACAGAAATTTTGGTTGAACGTCAATGGCTGCAGTAACTGTTGGATGTTTTTGTTGAATCTCAGAAGGGGTGCAAGTGGAGGTTTTTGTTGAAACTCAATGGAGGTTCAGTTGGGAGTTTTTGTTCAGTCCTTCTGTTCTCACATCGGTGAAACCCTAGATCCGATGTCACAAACAACATGACAAGAACTCAAATATTGCAACTGTCACCAACAGTTTATTAGGCGTTTACACAAATGGATGGTAACTGCTCGACTCATCAATGTGTTCTTGCAGAAACGAAGCACCGTCTTCACCCTTCCTGAAATAAGAAACAAATCACACACCCTGTAACCCATCCCATCACTACTATCCCATAATCTGGAGAACATCCAGGTCAGTATTGCGAAACCAAGAATACGATTACAAAACAAGAAAATCTACAAATTATGTTCAGTTAATAAAATTGATACAATTACTCAAATTGCAATTACGAATATCGACACTGGAACCATATTTAGCCAATTCAAATTTATCATTATTACTTTTGTATGTTTTGTCGTTAAAGAGGTAGAAATAGCGTTAATAAAATTAAAAAAATATAGTTACCCATTTTTTATATCCATCCAATTCAAAGTATACTTCCAAATGCCATTTCTTAAATGTATACTGCGCATCCAGTTAATTCGTTTTTCCAGGTCACTCATGTGTGTACTTTTTATCTAATCCAAGCTATTTGTTATATAAATCCTTTTCCATCCAATTGTGAATTTGTGTGAATCAGACCACATGTGTCCACGAGCCGTCGCGTTAGTCTGTCTTGCCCAGCACTAGTCAATTATCTTGTATAATTAAATAGATTACAGTCCACATTTCTGTTTCGTTTCTCCATTCCAAAACAGGTTTCAGTCGAGTCTATCCTGGACTGTTTTATGGTTATTCTATCAACTCCTCCCAACTACTAAATGTGAGTATCTGGATCTTTTCGTTGCAAAGGATGAACAGGAGAAAGTTTTATCCTCACATTCCACTGTCCTCAGTGTCTAGGCAGAAGTCGGCGTATGCTCCTGCCACATCTCGCATTATTTCCATCCGTAACATTGTCTAAACTATGGAATTTTGCAGGTGAAGATTTTCCAAACTCAGATGTCGTAATGTCAATATAAAACCGGATGATTAGGATAAGCACATTGCCAACTTGTGTCACGACTAGAGAACAGCAATTCCGTACAAATCCCCACCGATGTATGTGCGTGCGTGTGTGCGCGTGTAGATATATCCAGTCCTGTTTCCATCCACATGGCGTCACCCGAAAGCTTACATCTAAGGTTATTAGTTGGTTTCATAAACCATTCCAGTAGTAAATGTGTAATAAAATTTGTCCCTGTGAAGTTGTAATCATACCAATGTACGTCATCACACCCGAGTAATGATTTGATCCCCATCTAAATATCCTCGCTCCACAAATAACGACTCCATTCCACTTCAGATCAGTTTGGGATGTGTATTCCTTTTGGACTTGATACAGATCATGGTAATGACTTCCATGGTATTTATTTTTCAAGAAATAGAATGTATCCTTCCCTTGTATGAATCCAACTCACAAGAGGGGTGACCACGTGTCAATCTACGACAGATTCACATCCAGGAATCCTCCAAATTTACTTGACCAATTTTAGTTGAATGTTGACTGGAAACCATCCCGATATCTGGTCAGGTATTAGTTAGTTTAGGTTTGGTATACAGGGGCAGGGATCCTGTTTCAATTAAGTGTGCATACTAGAATGTAATCCATGTGACATGAATCCAGAACTGCTCCAAATCCAAGAAATTCTTCAATTTCTGTGTAAGAGCATAAACAATCCCATCCCATCTCCTTAACTAAGTGAATCCTGAAGGTCCACATCTGAAAATTCGATCTGTAAAGAAGACATGTCTGGAATCCAGAACCGACCTAAATGCTGTAAGGTTATCATTCCAGTACGAATCAACAACTGATCCTTGGCCACAATCCAGCTGATCTGTGGCCACAATCCAAAGTGATCCATGACCACAATAGATCTGATCCGTAGCCACATTCCAAGTGATCCATGGCAACAATCCAAGTGATCTGTAGCCACAATCCAAACGACCCATGGCCACAATCCAACTAATTACGTAGCCACTATCCAACTGATCCATAGGCACAATCCAACTGATCCATAGGCACAATCCAATTGATCCGTAGTCAAATCCAACTGATCCGTAGCCACAATCCAACTGATCCGTAGCCACAATCCAACTGATCCGTAGCCACAATCCAACTGATCCGTAGCCACAATCCAACTGATCCATAGCCACAATCCAACTGATCCGTAGCCACAATCCAACTGATCCATAGCCACAATCCAACTGATCCGTTGCTTCAATCCAACTGATCCGTTGCTAAAATCCAACTGATCCGTAGCCACAATCCAACTGATCCGTAGGCACAATCCAACTGATCCGTAGCCACAATCCAACTGATCCGTTGCTTCAATCCAACTGATCCATTGCTACAATCCAACTGATCCGTAGCCACAATCCAACTGATCCGTAGCCACAATCCAACTGATCCGTACCCACAATCCATCTGATCCGTAGCCACAGTCCAAATGATCCGTAGCCACAATCCAACTGATCCGTAGCCACTATCCAATTGATCCATAGCCACAATCCAACTGATCCATAGCCACAATCCAACTGATTCATAGCAACAATCCAACTGATCCGTGGCCACAATCCAACTGATCTACTGCCACAATCCTGCTCATCCGTACCTACAATCCAACTGACCTAGTGAGGAATCCTCCTAATTTCCATGTGAATGTTTAACCCTTCAGGCCCCAATCCTTTTCATTGTGGGAATCTACACACAATCTGTTTAAATCCTGGATACATCCTCCCATGGGTTCCCCGATACAAGTCCAGTACAAACCAATCCAGCAATACTTGGGGGTGGATGGGTAACTCCTAAAGCCCTGCGCGGGCTGGAAATATGAGCCCGCACCCGCCCCGCAACTATGTCATTTGACCCGCAGCCCGCCCCGCATATTACAACTCAACCCACAGCCCGCCCCGCATATTTTGCCACATCCTAGCCCGCAGCCCACCCCACCCCGCAGTAACTTGGCCCGCAACCCGCCCCGCAGTAATTAGTCAAAAGTCAGCCCGCACCCGCCCCGCAGCCCACAACAGGTGACATGGAATCATTAATCGTTGTTGTTTACAATATTAACAAATGCACGGCGCTGGGTGACAACCATGTCATACTTGGAATTCCATCTTTAAGAAAAATAGAACCCTTGTCATTATAATGTGAATGCCTGAAGGTGATAAGCAGACCTGGGGCAAAGTAAAGGTACGAGTACAAATGTTAACGTATTTTAAAATTATTAATTAATCTAATTTATATAACTCAGCACAAGTGAATATGCAATGGCAGTTGATCATTTTGTTATGAAGAACAATGCAATTCACACCGCTGGGATTAATTTCAGTGGCATCCTATGATCTTATAATATATTTGCAATTGTACTGCATGAACATGAGTTGTTCAAAGGTTGAGTCTGGTGCACAAAGGCAGTGTTTCAATTTGCAATCTGCTGATATTAGAAGTTAGCAATTTATATTTTCTGATCGTAGACTACTGATTGTTGAGAGGGTTTTCACATGTCCATATAACAGGCTCAAAATCCACTCTGGACCAGGCTACTGGCACCGGATTATACTAGTGTAGAAGGCAGTTTGACTTGAGCCATCTTACTTCTACAGAGGAAGACTTGCAGTTCTTGTTCTTAGCAGTTAGCACTGTCAGCCAGTGCCAAGTGGCATGGTCTCCAGTCTCCACACATCAAAGGCATTTCCTGTTTAATTGGTGGGGTAACTGCTCTTTATGGACATCCTGGTGGCTTAATTACACAAACTGATTGATGGCCTGAACTGATACTTCCTCCTGGAAGAAGCCATTAATCACACCTGACTAAAGCTGGCAAGGCAGGCCAGCACATGTTATCATAACACTGTTTAAACACAAACAAAAGGGCAATCCGGTAATCCCCAATTAACTAGCTCAAAGAATGTCCCACCTTTGAGTAACTGGTGGCCATTAATGAGTTACAAAAATCAGCCAGCAGTAGCCCGCATGTAGAAATTACTAGCCCGCACACCGCCCCGCCCCGCAGTGACCTGACCCGCAGACCGCCCCGCCCCGCCCAAATTGAAACTTAACCCGCACCGCAACAACAACAAAAATCCAGCCCGCGGGCCCCCGCAGGCTGCGGGCCAAAACCCGCCCGCGCAGGGCTTTAGTAACTCCTACAGAGAAGGTATCCTCCATTTTCCAATAATGTGCAAGGGGGTCCGCCCAAGTAAGAATCCAATCCTATTCCTTTATCCTCCCATCCATGACATTGCATGGCTTTCCAACTAACACTAGAAAGTAAGAAAACAAAGAAAATAACGTTAGCATTTTGCATCACATCACTGTCACATCATTTATTAACTGTCGTTCATCCTGAATTTTGCAATAAACAACACCTTTATTTGCCTTAACAGCAAGCAATATTCATTAACAGTCGAACGGTTTGCATAACTGCAAGGAACGTGACACAACTGAATCTTATGAATCTCCAGCTAACTACAAACATTGAAATATCATGAAACTAAAATGTAGTCATGAGATTGTGAATGTGTGCACCTACGATCTTTTCTTTTATGCTACATCAAACACTCAAATTTATTACAGTCAGTCGTCTTGTCAACAATTGTAATAATTTGTCTTTTATTTGACTAATCTGAATTCATAACATGTTCTTCCGCAACAAAAACTTTATACTCAAGTACACCACATCATGTATGTATTTTTCACATCAGAATGACTCATATTACCAATGTCAAATTTGCACTGAGGTGCACCTAGAATAGCGAATGAGATAACAGTTCGTTTACCGCCGGCGTACCATTATCTGCAGTCTCCTTTCGCTAGACTATGCGAATGGTTGCATGCCAAAGGTCGTTTCACAGGAACGTGTAATTGCGCTCAATGCACCACCGAGCCTCGCACTCGCCAGGTGGCTCCACCTGGTATCTGAGGAATAACGACAAAACAACAGTACACATGTGCATGCAAGGTTCAATATCAATTCAAAACGCCAGCTATTCACCAGATCAGGTAAATTTAAGTAAATGCGTCACAGTGTGCTAATATTACTGTAGTGTCGTTGAACAATGACAGGCCGCTGAACTTAAGAGTCAGCGGAACACATTATAAGCTTGTAACCAAGAAATCATATTCGACATGTTTGACGTTTGCAACGAAACATTTTTTAAAAGCTTGCCAAAGTAAAAACGTTCCCTCCCCAGCCACGACACTACGATGCTGCTGCCCTCTACTGGCACTGGGGAAAAATGCAAAAAACGTTGCAACTGGCCTGATAGAGCCACAGAAAATAGCTGCCTGTGATAGCAACTCCCAAATCCAGTCCACGCAATCGCACTGCAAACATTGTCTTCAGTAGGGCGATCGTGAACGAGAGCGGGAAGACCGTCGCATGGGGGAATAGCTGGGGGAGCCACGTGTCCGGCGAGGCGGAGTGGCGCTGCGGCTACACAAGTGGGAGTCGCAGTGTCCGCCACAGAAATCTTCCTTCACTCGGATCTTTGACACTTCGCCCTGCGGACAGAGTTCCACTAATGTCAACCTGCAGGTCTGTTGCTGGCATCAAATACAAATATGCTCCATTTAAACACTTCCTATACTTGACTGGTATAAAATAATTTGGGACCAATTTGGGTGGCCTTAATTTGCGAGGTGGCTGTATTAGTGAGGTGACCCATGACCATAAAGCAAAGTTTGACTATGCATTATTCAAAAAAGTCAAATAAAAATACAATGTAACACTTCATAAATATGTTATGGATACTAAAATATGCAAGGTTCAATTAAAATATATTCTATATCAGCCATACAATGTACAAAATATTGAGAATAATGTAGAAATCATTGCATTAAATGGTGAAGAAATAGGTTACGGTAGCAATCAGCACGTATGAATCAATTAATATTTTAAGATAATAAATATGCCTGTTCAAGCATGTCAAATAGAAGTTGCTATAATCGGTGCGTATCTAATGAAATATATAAAATACAAAAAAGAAAAGACACATAAATGAGCTAGCATGTCTTTATGGATAATAGGAAAGTTTGATTTTTTGCAAAATAAATTTACGTGAGATGTGTGAAAACAAATTGTATTGCGGGAGCACATTGGCAAAACAAAACAACAATACTGTAGGAATTCACTCACTTCGTGTGACCGGAATTTTGAGTCATCAAGCTTTCTCGCTGCATATTTCATGTCTTCGTAGCGCAGGAACTCAACAACACCCGTACCATCCTTGTAGACGTCCACGTAGCAGACATCTCCAGCCTCTCTCATGTGATTCTTCAAGTCCTGCCAACTGCCAGTAGCGGGTAGACCTGTTGTAGGAAAGGTCATGTGACTCTGGGGTATTCCATTGTTATTTAATCGCGCTGCACAGGACCTGTATTGCATTCATCTCTTCACTGATCTTCAGTTATGAAATTGTTTGGTGAAATCCATTAGAAAAAGTGTGTATCCAAAATGTGAACAGCCTAACTCCCGTGGCCAGTAGTTTATGAGTTATGGCAGTTTACATTATTGTGACGGTATAAACCACAGAAATCATATTAGACAGGTTAATAACTCATGAATCAATTTATGTCAATAAACTGCCTCTCCTCTTTGTGTAACATGTAGCGTCCTCAAGCAATATGGTATGTACTATTGGCCTAACTGGGCCACTTGGTTTCTGACTTAACTATAAAAAATGATCACATCAACTGAAGTTGCTTATGAAAAACCATGCTATCCCTTCTAGATAAATGGTATTTTGCTAGCTCAATGACAAATTAAAATTACCCAAACAGTTCTTAGTTCACATTTTCAGTCAGTGCGACTATGAATCACGTTTCCGTCTTGTTTCTAGGACTTTGGCGACTCACCTGAAACCAGAACTCTGAATTCCGACCGTCTTGATGGTGGTCCACCCCTTCCGCCCGGTCCACCTCCCATGCCCATCCGGCCGTCGCCACCGCCACCAAATGACCCGCCGAACCTACCACCACCACGTCCACTTGGCCCATTGCCTCGTGGGAACTCCACTCGCAGTGTGTACCCGTCGTAGTTATAGCCGTCTCTTGCGTACACTGCATCACTTGCATCACATTCATGCCTTGGTCTGTTCGATTTATCTAATCATTAATGTAGGGTACATGCTGCTTGTTTGGACAAAATTTTCCCTCTTATTGCAGACTTACCCTAGGCCTAGATGCAAAGTCAAAATTACAACTTCAATCAATCTTCATTGTCTTTAAATGACTTTGTGAGGGTAAAATATTTAATTGTAATTAAAAATGTTGCAACCTAAATCAACGAAACTTATTAGCGTTTGGTTATAAAGCAACTGAACAAATTTTAACGGACTGCCTGTTTCAAATTAACTCAATAAATTTAAGATAGAATAGTCTAGAGTCATAGACATAGTCATAGAATTAGTAATAAGAAAAGCAAATTTTTGATTTATCCTCAATTAATAGCAGTGAATTACCAATAATATTCCCCATAATTCATAAATAAATGCGACAATCAAGTTCAACCAGCTCCCACTCCCAGGCATCCTGACTCAGTCAGTGTCTCAAGACTCAAATCACTCAATATCTCATTCCTAAATTATAAAGACAACATGATTGTACTTACTGGACGTCTTCGAATTCTACAAACGCAAATGGTGGACCCCTTCTATTTTTGAGATCGATGAACGAAATTTTACCGAACTTATAAAACAAATCTTCGATATCACGCGTTCGAATGTCAGGAGGCAAGTTTCGAACATATATTCTGCCTTCGTTTCCCCTGAATCCTGCCATTTCTATCACAATAGATATAAATCTAAGTAAGTATGTGCTGTAACTAAGCTACACAAAGATATTAGAATTTCAAACAAACGCCTACTAAGGCTAGTTCTAGTTCTAACATGCTAAAAAACGATTATCTTCCCTTTGTTCGAAATGGAAGCCAACCCGAGAATATCCGAATGCACACGAAGTTGATTCATTCTAGTCTAGGTCACCGGGCCCAAAAATCCTCAATGTTTCTGTATTTATGCACCATGTATTGGCTATTATATAACATGGGTGACCGAGACTCACGGGGTCAGCCCACTGTTGGTTTTCCCATAGGCAACCATGTTAACGTTTTGTCTGATTATAAGAAAACGTGACCTATAAAATGTCTTAAACTTCTCACCTGCTGTTATCATCATCTCATTGACATGCCGATAGATTTTAACAAAAATTGCATACTTCCAGCTCTCGTAAAATACCTGTATGTGTCACACCCGTCAATATTTACAAATGCCGGTAAGAATTATTCCGCAAACAGGTCACACAGGCAAATTGTTGCCAAATATCCTTCCGCTTATTCAAATCATCTAAAAATCCACCATTTTACAGTCAACACCTTCTACAATCACATATGAAAATCTCTCTACACAAATGCACTTATGTCACAGCATGTGAATTTTATAAAAAATCATTTCTCAAAAATACACTGCATTTTTCTTCATCTAACTAGAACATGACCCTAAGTAGGCAAGGCAAGTTTGAAGAAAAATGTTGAAACTAACACATTTGATAGGCTCTCCTATCTCATACACTGTGTGGTATTTTTTTTTAATTCATCCACGTGTTTGTCTTTATACACATTTCAAAAGAGCCACCCTACTTGACAGGGCACCGTGTGTATAAGCATTTCACTGTCGGACAATTTCTAATCTAGCACAACATTCTCAGGTGGCACGTATGAACTCCTATAACAGTTTTCCAGAAAGTCCAATATGTGTTTTATAAGAATATACAATACAGCGAGTTGTTATATGTTACATTCAAATTTATATTGATTTTATGACCTTGTGCCCTATTTACAAAGGTAAATATCGACAAAAAGTCACCTTAGGGTGTGAATTCTCAAAAGGCCAGACGTCTTATGCAGTTCAATTACATAATATTACACAGCCTAATTAGCAGACATTCAGAAAACAATGCCACTTGCTTGATTGGCCAGAAGGTCCTGCCAGTAGACAGTATCTGATAACAGTCTCAGGCTACAGCTGACTCCAGCTAGTCACTGTCTTCAGGCTTCATTAGGGTCAATGACAGGATCTTCAAGTGTGTTTAACTAGCAGAAGTAAACAAAAAATATTTATGGATCACCCTGCTGCAATGTCATTGGTTCATTATCATATAGATTTGCAAATTGAGACTTAACTAGTAGCATACTGGTGGTCTGCGCATGCGTCAGGTGTAGTCCATTCCGATTTTTCCGCTCCACTGTTATCGATTATTTTCACGATTTCTAAACGTTTTTATTACTGTTAACTGTGTGAGGTACTATTTTAGATATACCAGAATATAATCCCATGGTGATATATGCGATCAAATCACGCTAAGACACGATTTGACAAAGGTTTAGCCTTAGCTTCCATAACAACCAGTTCGAAACAAGATGGCGAATCTGTAAACAACTTACACAAAGCGCGCCAAAACCAAATCGCCCCTAAAACAACCCAAAATCAGTCCATTCACACAAAGCTTACGTATTATACTGTTACAAATCCGGATTGTACGCTGTCAGCAACACACAAGAAACCAACAGCAAACACAATATACAATACAATATACTGTCTACTAACTGGCAAATTTTACTACTGTCTTTTACATCTACTGTGATCTTACTACTGTGATTTTATATTAGCTGTGATATATAACTTAATCATAAAAACAATACCAACATCTATAGTGGAATATAATCTTTTGTTTTTGCTTTTGTTTTACTGCATTAACATAACTGTACAAGCAAAGCAGCTTGTGCAATAGCTGCTCTTATGATGGTGCCACCCAAAATGGCCACACCAGTGGTAGTACGTACCCAAATTCCCGATACACCTGGACCATACCCGACTCACGGACGATCCAAATGGTCTGCTAACATATGACAGGTCTTGCTGGACTGACACAAGTATTAGACTGGCACTAGCTTTCACCAGAGACTCCCGTAACAAGTACCACACCAAACTGGCTTATGCAATCCCTACATTGGGACACAAAACATGTTATCTTGTCCTACTAATCCTCTGTGGGGACATCCAAACAAACCCCGGCCCAGTCAGACACCCCTGTGGATTTTGTAAAAAGCCTGTTGCTTCAAATCACTGAGCAGTCTGCTGCGACCGGTGCAACCAATGGGTACACATTAAATGTTGTGACATAAGTCCAGATCAATATAATCTCCTCTGTAACAGTTCCTGTTCCTGGCACTGCATGAAATGCGACCATCCTAACTACAGTCATTCCTTCTTCCAAGACCACTTATTGGAATGTTCTCACAACCGATATAACAGCCTTAGTGACACAGACCAAAATAACCAAAACATTGACCCCCACACACAGATCTCTCAAACAAACACGAGTCGTACATCCCAAACCTGGGATCCAACCTTTGGACCAAACCCTCAAAATGCATCAACCCCTGAACGTCGTAAGAAAACCAAACGTAACACACTTAGCGGAATTCTAATAAATACCAACAGTGTCAAAAGCATCGCAAAGACAATCCAATTAAAAACAACTATTCAGTCAAATAATCCTGACATCATATTCCTAGTCGAAACCAAAATAGACGAAAACTACCCTACCTATTCGTTCCTACCACCTAACTATAGCGCCATCCGAAAGGACAGAAACACCCATGGTGGTGGAGTTCTCATAGCCTTCCGCGATGACATTGTAGCAGAACCACTTACAAAACTAAACTCAAGCTGTGAAATAGTATGGACAAAAATCCATTTCACACGAAACAAATCCATACACTTTGCATCCTACTACCGACCCCCCAGTGACCACCTTCAATCCCTTGAAGCTCTCCACGAATCCCTAACAAAACTGTACAGATCACAAAAAACTTCTCCTAATGTAGTTATAGCAGGTGACTTCAACCTTCCTGATATTAACTGGGGCAAGCAGCAAACCACTGACAACAGAACTGCCAGCAAGCATAACAAACTGCTAGAAATAATTAGAGAATTTGGATTACAAAACATGGTCAACGAACCCACACGAGTTGATTCCGGCAATATCCTTGACCTCATACTCACTTCTAATCCATCGATAATTGCTAACACTCACACCACTCCCGGCATGATTGATCATGAAGCTGTGACCTTTAAAGTAATCCTAAATCCAATCTGTAACAGTAAACCACCACACAAAGTGTTCCAATATAAATCTGCAAACTGGGATAAGCTTAAAGATGACATAAAACAACTAACAACAACATACTTTGACACGAATCCAAATTCAACACACGTCAACACAAATTGGAACTTTTTCCAGAATAATCTTACTTCATTAGTCAACAATAATATTCCCAGCCACAACACCAAAGCAAAAACCCACCTCCCCTGGATAACACGTGAAATAATAAGAATGCAAAGAAAACGCAACAAAAGCCATAAAAAAGCAAAAGAAACTGGACGTAATAGTGACTGAGAAAGGTTTAGGCAACTCCGAAAACAAGCCACTAAAGCTGCAACCAAATCCTACTCAGACTATCTAAACAATCACATTGGAGACAGCCTAAAAACAAACCCAAAACAATTCTGGTCACTCATTAAAGCAAACAAACGAGAATACATTGGCATCCCTACACTGCAAGCAAACGACCAACCAATCACAAATGATCACGACAAAGCAAATACACTTAACAACCAATTTAGTTCCGTGTTTACTCAAGAAATGTACCCCATCCCCCAACTAGCTCCATCCATCTATCCCGATATGCCCTCCCTCGAAATCGGGATAGACGGAGTAATTAAGCAACTGAAAAACCTAAACCAAAATAAAGCTACAGGCCCCGACGAACTCCCAGCCAGAGTCCTTAAAGAGACTGCAGTGGAAATTGCCCCCATCATCACACACATTTTCCAGCAGTCATACAACACTTGCAAACTCCCAGATGACTGGCTCCAAGCACTAGTAATACCAATACACAAAAAAAGCCACAAATCAGACCCTGCTAATTATAGACCAATTTCGTTAACATGCATCCTCTGCAAAGTTATGGAGCACATCATTCTAAGCAACATGTGGAAACACTTACACAAACACAACATCATCCTCCACTTCCAACATGGATTCCAATCAGGCCTGTCTTGTGAATCCCAACTCATCGAGACAGTCAACGATTGGATGACTGCTTTGGACAATAAGAGTTATAAGACACAAATAGATGCCATCCTACTCGATTTTGCCAAAGCCTTCGACAAAGTCCCCCACAAACGCCTCCTATCCAAATTAGCTTTCTATGGAATAACTGGAAACACACAAAACTGGATCAAATCGTTTCTATCCAATCGCAAACAGAGTCTCAGTCAATGGAGTCCTGCCGGACAGAACAAATGTTACATCTGGTGTACCACAGGGCTCAGTCCTAGGACCTGTCCTATTTTTACTGTACATAAACGACATAACCGAAAATGTCCTGTCTTCCGTACGTCTCTTTGCAGACGACAGCATTATATATCGCAAAATCACATCCACAACCGACCACGAAACTCTCCAATCTGACCTGATCAAACTCCAAACATGGTCTAATAAATGGCAGATGGAATTTAACATATCTAAATGTGTGCATCTCCCAATAACAAACAAAACAAAACCCAGACTACTTTCATATTCACTCTTTGGCATACCCATATGGAACCCACACACTGCCACCCAAATTAAACACCTTGAAAGAGTACAACACTGTGCTGCCAGATTTGTCAGAAATGACCACAGACGCCAAACAAACGCAGCATACCTAATAGCCACCCTTCGATGGTCAACTCTTCAACGACGACGCATTATCAAACAAGCCATGACATTTGACAAAATATTAAATAACATAATCAACATCACATTCCCACCAGGTCTACAAACACAGTCAAAAAACCGTGGCCACTACGTAGCCCCTAGGTGCCGCATCAATGCAGCACCAGCAGTGTTCTCTTTCTACCCTCGAGCAGTTCGAATCTGGAATATGATTCCACCACCGATTACTGAACTAGAAAGCCCCATAGCGTTTCAAACAGCGATCATGAACCTCCCTTTCACCACACCCAATCATCTAAAGTGCCTATAAAATAAACAAACAAACTACCCACAACGCAAGCGCACAAACAAGCATCTTACAACTCCTGCGTTAGCTCAAGTTTGGGCTGTTTGGAGTAAATCACGCTAAGACTTAAGACCATACACACCCCACCCCCCTTATAAGACGTGTTCCGACACTGTGAATGTGATTTGGATTTGCAGACGGACGAGAAGTCTGCAATATCCAAAAACGGTTTGTCTCGTTCAACTGTTGTTTTGCCATACATATATTATCAGTGATTGTTTCAAGATATTTGAAGTAAAATGCGTCCTCCATGATTGTGCAATGACAATAGCATGCTCCCGTTGCCAGGGTCTTTATTGGGGTCAGCCCACTGTTGTTGTTTTTTTATAGGCGACCATATTAACGTTTTGTCTGATTATAAGAAAACGTGACCTATAAAATGTCTTAAACTTCTCACCTGCTGTTATCATCATCTCATTGACATGCCGATAGATTTTCACAAAAATTGCATACTTCCAGCTCTCATAAAATGCCTGCATGTGTCACACCCGTCAATATTTACAAAGTCAAATGCCGGGAAGAATTACTCCGCAAACAGGTCACACAGGCAAATTGCGGTATGACTAAAAGGCGCACGACCACGAACGACCACGCACGACCACGAACGACCACGCACGACCAAAATGTATGTAGTGTTGGTAACCAAGCGGGCTGTTGGTGGCACGTAGGAGGTATGTGTGTGCAGCTCGCCAAATTTCAGATATGTACTTCACATTGGAGTAACAAAATTCGCAACTTTTATCATCGCTTGTGACAACTCGCCGGTTCCATTCGAATTTGGCGTGGTGGCGCTACCTGGCGGGTAACATTAAACTAAAATATTATTGTTATTAGGTTAACCCAACGACTTATTTATGCTTGGATAGCGAGTATTAACGACCTAGCCTGTTTTATTTTAATATTGAGACAGCGAAGCCCAAGCTGCAGATCTGATATCTGGATTAGGCCCACTCATTAGGCAATAAGGTTTATACATTATACCTACACTGCCTACAGTGTCACATGGTTAGTGTAGAAGGATCAATTTAAGTAATAAACTCATATTCATAATGCGTTATGCCTAGTATATAATTAATTATACTCTTGACGTCATTGTTATGGTAATTCGTTATTTAAAGGATAGTGTTATTCACTTATTGGTTAAAAGTTAATGTTGTTATGTTCTGTGTCAATGTTCGACGGCGATGTATTTGGGGATTTGACATTATGTAGATATATATGACTCTGAGAAGTTCGTGTGTATAACAGTATTATTACTGTTATACACATTTAGGATCTACCTGTACTTGTCACACATTATATGTACAATCCAACACATACATTGTTTCAAAAACATTTATTTTGAAAAATCAATACAAATAATACTAAATTCAACACGCTCATAATTCACAATTATTCTGTGTAAGGACTAACGACAGCCAAATATGACTGCATGTCTCCATGCACCAGCACGCAACTGAAAGACAAAAATATGTGTTTGCACATTATATATATATATCCACATATAGGCCTACATGTTTACTGTTAATATTTATACCTTTCCTGTAGACAGCGTATCAGAGATTCGTGTTACTGTTCTTAGTTCACACAATAATAATATAAATTACTTTTGTGATCCACGGTAGAAACCAACGGGAAGGTAACAGTATTCTTCTACCATATGTTTTGTGAATATGCAGTATGATGTATGTCGAGACTGTGTATAGTGCCATATTCTGTCCCTTTGCAGACGGGAGTTAGAAATTAAATAACACTGAAAGAATTTACTAATATTGTAGTCACTATCATATGGAGTTTTTTTTAATCAAATTTTACAGGTTACGCACAACACCAGACTTAACATAACAGTAGTTTAATCTAAAGGAATAACTTGATGCGAAAAATAATTATTACAACATAAATCAACTTTTGAAATGTCTGATGGTAAAAACAGCACTACGGAATGTACCAAACTACGTACATTAATATATAGGCCTATACTTTGCAAAATGTGTCAGAATATGGCTTAATGATGTGCTAAGTATGCATAAATTGTACCTGGAAAGATCTCAAAACGTTAGTTACATAACAGAGCATACTGTCACTGCCTATAGTCCTGTCACACAAACCACCATCACCATGTAATTGTATCTGGATATAAATTAAAACGTTAATGACTTAACAACAACAACACCATCATTGCCTATAGTCCTGTCACTTAAACCACCATCACCACCTAATTGTATATGGGTAGAAATTGAAAAGTTAGTGACATCATAACTTCCTAGAGTCCTGTCATATCATCACCGCCTATAGTCCTGTCACTCAAACCATCACCACCCCACTATCACCACCTAATTGTACATGGATAGAAATTAAAACGTTAGTGACATAAAGCAACACCAACACTGTGTATAGTCCTGTCACTCAAACCACCATCACCACCTAATTGTATCTGGCAATTAAAACATTAGTGACATAAAAAAGCAACATCATCGCCGCCTCTACTCCTGTCACTTAAACTACCATCAGCCACCATCACCACCTAATTGTGTCTGGGTAGAAATAAAAATGTTAGTCACACCATCACCTCCTATTGTCCTGTCATCCAGACCACTGTCACCACCTAATTGTATATGGATAGGAATTTATATGTTAGTGACATAACAAAGCAACACCATCACTGACTATAGTCCTGTCATTCACACCACCATCACCACCTAAATGTATCTGGATAGAAATCAAAATGTTAATGACATAATAAAGCAACACTTTCTCTGCCTATAGTACTGGCCCTCAAACAAACATCACTATGTGAACAGTACATCAACCTCCATCCCCCCAGTCAGCCCCACCTAAGTAGAAAGCTTCATGGGAAAAATGATGTTGTGTAACTTCCAACACATTTAGACAAACAGTGAGATTTGATATGGTATGTGTATGTGCTGGACTAAGGTGAAAATCCACCTGCTCACATTCTATATTGCTGCAGTACCTGATAGTAACATAAATGGCAAGCTAAATGGTAGTGGCTAAAACCATGTCCCGCACTTGCAGGCAACTACCTCGAGGTCCAAAAGGAATTGGGAACTATCTATATGTATATAATATTCTGGTCACTAAGATTAATTTATATTCTTTTCCTTTTTGGGACACTTGAAGTCTTGGCACATCTCTTTCTCTTCACCTGACCTGGCTTTTTCCCACCATTAGGTCCTGTCACTGCCAATTTGCCGTCAGTTGATATGACAGTTCTGGAATCCATCATCCAAATGAAACGAATAAATTTCTTGAAATGATTATCCCTTTTCTCCTTGGGAAGGCACGACCACACATCAATAGGCACATAAAATTTGGTAAATGGTGGGCACAGGATATAGTCTCCCTGGCCAGCCATTTTCGTGACAGTGAGACATGGTACTGAGTGGTCAGTGGTCAACGGTTGTCCCTTCCAATTGACAGCATGCTTCAGCATGGCATTCAGACTTTCACAATTCCCTTAGTCCAGTCTCTTTGAGGCCCCATATTACACTGTAATAGCATGGGTTACAAGTTGTTCAAAGGACAGTGGTCGTGCTACACAGAACACGCGTGTTCCTCATGTTGCAGCTCTTTATGGCCTCATATTACATGCATTTAATGCTGACAAGCACGTTCAATCCTCAGTGGTCTTGTACACAGACACACGCCCAAATCCTCATGTTGCTGATCTTTATGGGTCATATGAACAGCATGTGATCTGACAAGCACGTTCAAGATGGTCGTGTACAAAGACACACGTGTTTACCTCGTGTTTTTCTTTGTGCTTCATATTACATGCATGTGAAGTTTTCAAGCCTGTGCAAGAGGCAGTGGTGATGTACATAGACACACGCAACTTCAAGTGGCTTTCTCTGTGTGATATACATCATGTGACAGTGAGAGACGTTCAAGAGGACAGTGGTGGGTGTTCATAGACACACGTGTCTTCCACATGTTGCTGTCTGTATGTGCTGATTCATGCATGTGGGTAAACACATTAAGGGACGTGGCAGTACCACAGACGAGTTCCCTCGTGGTTTCCTTGTGGCTATATTGTGTTCTGAGAGAAACATGTTGAGCGTGGTCTGCAATGACACAATTGTCAAATGGTTGTTTCTGCTTTATCTCACATTTACATGTCATGTGGCAAGGTCAAACACGTGTCAGTGGTTCTAGCAGAAATGAACTGTCTTTGAAAGTGGTTTATGGAAAATTGACATGAGAATTTTACAGTTGCACAGCATGTATATGAACAGAGGGTAAAGGTGTAGAAATTTAAAGAAAACTGTTGGGTAAAATTTACAGGAAATGTGGAAGTTACAATGCCGCATGGGACAGTGGTCTCACCCCAGGTGATCTGGTGATACTACTCTTAATGGCACAAAGGACATTGGTGTGAAAAGTTTTAATAATTGAGTGATTCTACAGTATTGGTCAATGTTTGGTACAAACTGCATTATTTTCATCTTTTTTTAAATTTTGAATGCAATGTTATGTGTGGATGTATGTGGACATGTGTATGTGTTAGGACAGTGAACTTAACAGACACTGTCTTCCTTGTTGCTTACTTTTTGGACCTCATATTAATGCTTATTATTCAGTACTAATATACATGACCAAGCATACTGGCGTGTTACGTAGAACAATGCTGAATATCTTGCAAAATCAATTATGTGGCCGGCTCTCTCAGTGTCTTGACATTGATGCTGACGGATCAGTGGTTGACATACACGATACGTATCCTTCACCTCAATGCAGAAATACCTTCTCGCGAAATGTACAGGAATGGTAAAGTAACATGAAAAATAAATGTTTAATCTATGGTTTACTGGTATTGTTAAATTAACAGAACACACGTGTCTCCGTTGTTTAGCACTTTTGCGATGTCTTATTATCCTTATAGTTATAACGCCATTCGCCAGGTGGCGCTACGGTGCCAAGACTAAATGTTCGTCCGGAAGATCGGCTAAAATGCATGAATTGTGTAATTCCTGGGTAAAATACAGCCTGAAAGTTTATAGTAATGCACACACAAACCCTATATATACCATCAACTGCCAAACTATCTACCAACACATTATATTACATGGTCGTGCGTGGTCGTTCGTGGTCGTGCGTGGTCGTGCGCCTTTTAGTCAAACCCCGTCATGGCCCATGATATGGGCGATATTTGCCGCTTCACAGTCGCAGTGAGTGTAAGTGTAACTTGCCTGGATCATCGGGTTTTTAAAAGTAAGGCACAATTGCCTTGTGTACACCCGCCTTTATGCATCGTATTTTGGTATTGAAAACGTGGCTTGTCTTGTGATTTTGTGTTTTTATTAAAACTTAAACCTGTCCATCTTCAATTCTTTGCCGAGTTTTTTTTTGAAGGAGAGGATGTTTTCAGCGTTCACTATTTGGCATTTGCTAAGAAAGGTTGTTCCAGTCTAGGAAGATGCGTTGTGAAAAGGAGTGTTTCCTAATATCAAATCTGCTTGGTGCCTTACAGATTTTTTTATTGTGACTTGTGTGCAGTTTGTTGTGATCATGAAGAAGTCCTCTTGATGATGTCGTTGATGCCATTGATGATTCTGTAGACTTGGTTCAGGTCTCCTCTTCTTCAGTACGCCAACTTGGTAAGTTAAGATGTTTCAGCCTGTCTTCATAGTTCAAGTTTCTTATTTCTGGAACCAGCTTGGTTGTTGTCCATTGTGCTCTTTCAAGGGTGTTGATGTCTATGGCGTAGTGTAGATTCCAGATGTCGGCATTGTGATGTGGTCTCACTAACGCTGTAGATAACTATTGGAAGCTGCTACTGTCCAGATGTTTAAACGTGTGCTTGATGAAGCCTGTCATCTGGTTTGCCTTCTTCACAATGGTGCCAATATGCTGTCGGAATTTTAGGGACCTGTTGAACGTTACACCAAGATTTTTTTCTATTTCTGATGTGCTGTCGATTTCTGACACTTCCCCATCTTGACTTGTCATCGTGTATGTGGTGTTAAGTTTCGGCTTGCCAAATGTCAGATGTTTGCATTTTGATGGATTGAAATGTAACTGCCATTTCTCTGACCATGATGTTAGTTTGTTAATGTCTTCTTGTAATAGTTTTTGTCCAGTCTTTGTGAAAAGGAGTGTTTCCTAATATCAAATCTGCTTGGTGCCTTATGTGACTTGTGTGCAGTTTGTTGTGATCATGAAGAAGTCCTCTTGATGATGTATGCCATTGATGATTCTGTAGACTTGGTTCAGGTCTCCTCTTCTTCAGTACGCCAACTTGGTAAGTTAAGATGTTTCAGCCTGTCTTCATAGTTCAAGTTTCTTATTTCTGGAACCAGCTATTGTGCTCTTTCAAGGGTGTTGATGTCTATGGCGTAGTGTAGATTCCAGATGTCGGCATTGTCAAGATGTGGTCTCACTAACGCTGTAGATAACTATTGGAAGCTGCTACTGTCCAGATGTTTAAACGTGTGCTTGATGAAGCCTGTCAACAATGGTGCCAATATGCTGTCGGAATTTTAGGGACCTGTTGAACGTTACACCAAGATTTTTTTCTATTTCTGATGTGCTGTCGATTTCTGACACTTCCCCATCTTGACTTGTCATCGTGTATGTGGTGTTAAGTTTCGGCTTGCCAAATGTCAGATGTTTGCATTTTGATGGATTGAAATGTAACTGCCATTTCTCTGACCATGATGTTAGTTTGTTAATGTCTTCTTGTAATAGTTTTTGTCCCTCTGTCTTTGTCCCGTTATGATCCACGTTCGATCCACGCAGCCATGCCGATCCACGCAGTGTTTGGATGCCATACGCAGTTAGATTTTTTGCTAGTTTTTGTGTGGCACCATATCGAACGCTTTCGCAAAGTCAAGATATACTGTATCTACACATCCGCCCGAGTCAATGGTGGTAGTCCAAGTCTCCATGACTTCTGGTCTAAATCCATGCTAAATATTTTGTAACCAGATTAATATTTTTTGATCATTTTGACTGGAATGTACTTGGAATTATACTAGACATATTTATGTTTCAAAGAACTCGTTCTTGACCTAAGGGTTCATCTCAGAACGTTGATGTCCGATATCAGTCAAAATTACTTTCATTTGTGGAGGAGGGTCAGAGACAGTTTCAGCATTGGACACTGATATTTTATGCTTCGGACCAATATTGTTGATGTATAGATATCATCATATGATCATGTCATTGTTTACAAACTATTGTCTCGGGGGCTAGGGGGGGGGGCTAAGGCCAGATGGATGTAATTTTGTTTGACATCAGACATCAATGTTCTGAGATGATCCCTAAAGTGGATGGTACTAGATCAGATGTACTCTGTTGTTGTTGTAGACTCTTATAATTTTGGTCTCAGTTGTATACTTAGTATATATGAGACAGGTGGAAATAGAAGGAAAACAAACAAATGTCTAGGCCAGGCTCACACCAAGTACGGGGGACAAGGAGAACAACAACAAGATAACCTGTTTTAGTGATTATCTCATAAGTTCATAAAGTCCTAAAATACATTACCAGGTAAGCAATGTGTCAGGGTAACTTCACTGCCACCACGTATTGCAAAAGAAATATGTGATACATTGGTGCCAAATAGTAGGATTGAAGCGCTTTGAGCAGTCCCAAACACTGGATACCATACTCTATAGGAACTTAACTATAATTTGACAATAGTTATTGTTTTCCATTTAAGTACTCTTACCTCATGTGCACGCTTGCTTTATGTCCGTAGACTGGAGAACCTCAAATACGAAGTGTGGGGGGATCTTGTGACGGTCATGTGACATGAGGACATGGGACCCCCTGGGGAAACCAGACATCATTGTGAGTGAGTTGCTTGGTTCGTTCGGAGACAGCGAACTCTCCCCAGAATGCCTTTACGGTGCAGGTCACTTTCTCAAAGGTAACTCATTTTCTTAATTCTTGTCTTCTGTGTGCCATGTCTGTCACAGGTGTTGGCGATCATGGCCCTCCAAACAACACAGTCATTTGTAGTTTGTAGCAGTTCTGTTATGCTCCTTTCGTAAATGTTTACAGACTACCTGTTATTTTTATTTTCTCAATTAGTATTATTTCTTGAATTGTTTTAACACATTGTTTTGACATAGTTTTAAAGACGAAAGGTTATGTTAGCAACATTCTGTGTCTTAATCTTTATGATCTTTTTCCTGATGTTAGTTGTTTCAGCATTCATCTCCGTATTTGAAAATACATAATTTGACGATGAAGTAAAATAAACAAGTTTACAACAGACCGCTGTACTGTATACTTTGACATCCAATAAATCAACCATTGAGTATCGATTATATTATTTATAATGAACTGAAAGTTTGATATCTAATGTAATGTGATCATTTACATATTTTACTGGTTTTGTTTGGAATACTTATTCTTTGTTGAGAGCGCTGGTGATATAAGTTCCAGTCTGTACCCATGAGTCTGTGCTTCATTATAATAAACTATTTCTATCTGGTATGTTTCAGGCGCTGTTTGAGACTCCACACATCATCAAACTACACAACATGAATGTACTCGACACAACCAAGCCTCTCTTTCATCTCTTTCCATCATCCTAACAGGGTCAAAGGTCAGTCATGAACGTCTAATGAGTTTCTGTGTGGAGTGTGTTAGCTGGATTCAGTCAGCGTCGCTTGGCAAGTCTGACTCTGTTCAGTTTTTGTGCTGTACTTTATAATTTACATGAAGTGAAGCACAATACTGAGCCAAAAAAGGAGGACGTGGACACCAAAAACAAAAACAAATGTGCAAAAAACAAAAAGTGCTTAAAATAAATATAAAAAACTGTCTTAGATGGTAGCCAAGATACATCTACAACTTAACTTAAATGAGAAGATAAGATCTCTTTAATCAATTTGCTAGACTGATACATGCTAGTACCTCATCAGAATCCAACCAAAAGACTAAATGTTAAGAATGACCAGAGCACTCTGGACCTGAAATGGTGGACACTGTAACTTATGTTATCCACCACATCCACACTTTTTTCAAACAACAATAAACAGGCAGGTCGTGTTTTGTGTCTCTTCATTGTTTATGGGCCTAAGATACAGCACAGATGTTATCAACAGGAACTGTCCACAAAGCAGCTGGTTATGGAGTAAATATAGCGTAAGTTACAGGACACCAATTTCGCCCAGTATTGTGCGACTCCACATATGTCTATGATTTGTTTTTTGAAAGAAAGTCCAAAATTATTCACAAACCTGTGTATTAGCATTGGCTATTTAAAAAGAAAAATAGATTAATTTATGCATGAATATTCATACCATAAACTGTGACATGTCACTCGTAGTAAATAGATAATCTGATATAACTCGAGCGGGATTTTGTGATGTTACCCTATGATTCTGCAACGGATTAAGGGGAAGAAGAAAATGGTTGATGTATGTGAAGGAATACATTTTGCACAGTAATTGTGACATGGCTGAATGCCTCTTGGAGAAGTTGGGGTTTGCCAGAGTGACATGTAAAGCAATTTGAGTGGCCGTAAGGACCGGACACTAGGCTGTATAAGAACTTAATCTTGTTAGTCTTGATATAAATCAGACCAAAGCATCGATTTGATTCTGTCACAAAATTCATAACATTATATATGTGTTCTGAATTCTTTGCTCTGTGTCAATAGCTGGATATTTTTATTTGTAGATGCAACACCAGACAACAACCATCAAGTGCTATGATTCAACGTACAGGAAAGTGTACTTCTGATGTGTGGGCAGGATAAAAAGGTTAAATACCGCTGGCTTAGAGCATCCTTTCAACACTTACCACTGTAAGTGTCTGTAGGTTCATCAGAAAATTAATAAACAATATCACATATATATATATATGCTTATTTAGAAAATAATTTCGTCAATAAACCATTGGAAGACTGCTTAAAATGTGGTCATAACAGCAAGGCTCTGTGGCTGTGGGAAGGAAAACAAAAACAAAAAAATCAGGGAAAATAGCATTGAATGACCTGTAGTGGTGAGGGCATCATTGACCTGTTCATTTTGGCTGTATGCAAAGTATCGTGGGTAACATTGTGTTAATCTGCCTAGCAAACAGTAGCAAGAACAACTGTAATAACTGGTCAAAGTGATCTTGATGTAGCACAGACAACACACACACACAATTACAGGTGTCACTTACAACCACTCAACCAGTCAGGTTGGTGTTGCAGGCAAGTTGCTAGTGGATAGGCGTGAGTTCAACAGCCGCTCCCAGGGCAACTACCAGGGTCTCGACCTCGTCTCAGACATGTACATAGGAGGACATCCAGACTTCAGCCACATCGCACAGTCGGCGGGCTTCAGGGAGGGCTTCGTTGGTATGTACTTCTCTCGTTTCTCAAGAGTGGGCTTCATTTTGGCATGCCGTTATATCAGGGTTTGATATCTTCCGGAAGAAACCTATTTCTTCCGGGATGCCTGCAAGAAAGGGGTTTCTTCCACTTTCTTCCAGAAAAATCCAGAAGGGTTAGACAATGGAAGATATTCTGATATATATTTTTATATTCATTTTATTCAATGTATAAATATGATACATTTCATGATTATAATATTAGGATAACATAAAAATGTATGCATTTGTGTTCATATTTATGTTTTTCCTCATTAATTGTGTTATTGGTCACCTAAAACAAAAATCGAGCATGGTTCCCATTTATCACCCACCGTAAGCCATGTGGTGTATGCCACAATAACAGTTTTTCCGTTCAATATCTATTTAAAGTAGGCTCATCAATAAATGTTCACAATGTCTTAGTTTTATGTTGTGTATTTGTGTTAATCACGTGTCATAATTGGGATAAAATATAAACTGAAAGATATGTTTAGAATATCTCAGTCATCATCTGCTTAGTATAGCAACTCTGCTTTGACTTAGTATTTACATTTGCTCTACTGAACCAGTGAGTAAGATGTAGCTAACTGAACTAGGTGGCTGTCAGGCCTGGTGGACGTGAAGCCATTTAGTATTCTACTATGTGGGAACAGCAAGACAAACCTAATTATAAAGAACTGTATTTTACCTGCACTGAGATGTACTGCAACACAAGTGAAAATCTTAGTACATAAATACCCACATATGCCTGAAATAAGAAGTCTTATTTAGTTTGTGCGATGGAGTTACCATGTTAAAAACCATACTTTTTATTTACATCACTAGCTTAAAATTATTTATAAGTATATTTTTAGTTACATACATTTTCTTCCGGAAAAAACTGGAAATAATAATTTCTTCCAGAATGGAAGAAACATGGAAAAACTGTCATTCGGAAGAAACTGCAAACCCTGTATTATATGCAGTCATGAAATGTGTAATAAAACACTCATACATACCTTATTCTATTTAGCAACATAGTAATTTCAATGTCAACATGATTTAGTATTTCTAAGTCACGTTGACAATGAAATTAAATTTCACAAGGCCTTACAGCCACCTAGTTCATGAAATAAAATGTCATTGTCGACATGCATTTACTGATATGATGTATGTGTTTGACGGAGGCTGTGCCAAGCATAACAAGATCCCAAGAGGAGGGTGAGCCAGCCAGAACAAGACCCCAAAAGGAGGGTAGGCCAAGCATAATAAAACCCCCAAAGGTGGGTGGGCCAAGCATAAGAAGACCCCAAAAGGAGGGTGGACCAAACATAAGAAGACCCCAAAAGGAGGGTGGGCCAAGCATAACAAGACCCCCAAAAGGAGGGTGGACAAGAAAGCCATTGCGTTATCGAGAGTTCATCATTCCAACAATAACTGACAAGAAATGTTAACACAATAACTTGTTAAGAATAAAGTTTGAAAATATTCTTCTTGGATGATTATTCTCGCTGTCACCTGTGCTACGAGCGAGTCTTGCTCTACGTCTGTCTGCAGGGTGCATCAGTAAGATTGCGATCAGTGGGGTGCCTGTGGACCTTGGAGGTGATGCCATGGACATGGTGGGTGTGTCCAACTGCCCTGTGTGTGTCGGTAACCTCTGTGGGAGCAACGGTAGCTGTTGAACTGCGGCGACTGAGTTCGGCTACCAGTGCATCTGTAACAAGGGCTTCTCTGGCACTCACTGTGAACTTGTCGGAGAGAAATGTTTCCCAGGTCTGTATTCTAGAGTCTAGTTGTGCACCACACAGCAGTGTTCTATTAACTTACTTGTCTGTGTATATGTTGTGGTTGCAAGAATGTCATACGAGGCCTTGTTCAACTAGTCAACCTTGTTCAGACCACTATTGGTATGCTGACCTTTAGGTGTTGGCACTAAGAGTGATTACTGCCTGGATGCATGGCATCCTAAGTAATAATAATAATAATATTTCTTTCTTTAATTTCATGATTAAAAATGCTAATGTTTTATTGTTATCCTCTATAGGACTGCATACCTACTAGTCCATGAGAAATTATATGCTGCCTGGTTTGCCTTAAAGATCCTCCATATTTAAAATATGCAATCTGTAAATGTGTCTTACTAATGGAACTGTTGTCATTTCTCTGAGTAAATGTGTCATCTTTTCTCCAGCGATGCTGATAGATGTGATTCAAGATATGGCCTCAAGGTGGGCACGAAATGCCAGGGTTAGTCACACCAGCTGTTGTTTTATTCAGGAAGGGCCACTTTTGACATGTTCTACCACATTCTTGCAGCATGCAATTCAATTGTTAGAAATGTGTGCTTTTGCCCAGTCAATTCACTTTGTCAAAGTAGTCAGTATTTCAAGCCATTGTGTTATGATTATAGTTAACAAAGCACTTTTCACAGTGGAATCTTGAACCAAATATAAACAGCAGACAAGCGATAGATGCATAACAAGAGAATATTGTCATCTTAGACATGACACTGCCTCGCAGACATCTTCCATGAAGCTGTATCAATCAACTATATAAAAGCTTATTTGTGTAGGTATGATTGTAGTTAAGACACTACAAATGCGTTCTCATATTAATACTGCATACAGGCATGCATACATGCACACACACAAGCACGCATGCATGCACATAAATAGAAAAACATTGACAAATATCATAAAGTTAGACTGTGTTGCGACCCAATGTAATAGATAAATAAAAGCTAACACTTATATAAAGATATTAATAAATAATATGTGAATTCAACAGAGTGTTATCTCCGAAAGCACGGTTGTTGCACAGTTCACTAGATACAGCCAAGTTATATCAACAAAAGAAGTCTATTTGCAGTAGTTATTTATCTGGTCATGACGACATGACTTGTGTCTTGCAGCATGTCCGTCCCACTGCGAAACGTGCTCAGATGTTGACAGTGGAGTGATGGTGTGTGACACGTGTTGTCCCTACTACAAAGGCAATGGTGGTCAGTGTGCCTTGTGTCCATCCAACTATCTCAAGTGCAGTGCGAGTGAAGGTGCTCTGCTCCAGGTGCAATTGTGATTTTGTCCTGATGGATGACAGACTACATGCAACAGTGAGTATCTACAAAGTTTAACAAGATAGAGCAAAAACATCACATGGCAACTGAACTAGGAAACCTATAACTTACCGAGAATCCAAAATTTTTATTTCTATGTGTAACTTACCCTTCTGAGATATTTCTCAGTTTTATATGGAAACCTGTTAACACACCCAACATTTACACAACCAGCAGATAATGTATTCCATTGAATACTTTCTTATATATATATATATATATATATTCTACACTGTTCCAATAATATTAATATTTATTTCTTTATACAAATAAATACCATGTTTAGGTGCATAAAATACAACATTGGTCAAAACATTTGGATAGGATACAGAATGTAAATACACATCTGTAAGGAAAATATTACACGTTTCAATCATTGTTCAGATAATCTGAAATTCATAGCAAACGAACTTAACAGAAATAAATTATTGTCTTTATAAATGACAGTGATGCAGTTGATTACTCACAATTTTCTAATTTTCCCAATGTTATATAGTTATG
The DNA here is from genome assembly GCA_020002185.1 of Paraescarpia echinospica. Lineage (NCBI taxonomy): Eukaryota > Metazoa > Annelida > Polychaeta > Sabellida > Siboglinidae > Paraescarpia > Paraescarpia echinospica. Next base: position 59,444,566 of record CM034539.1, on the reverse strand, counting down.
CATAAACTGCCTGACATTTGGACTTGATATGTTGTTCCATAGACATGTGCTTATCAAAATAAGTGCCCACATTTCGCACACAATTCAAAGCATGTACCTCATTGCCCCCGATGTTAATGGACGTGTTGGTGCATTTTGCCAGTTGTTGCTGAGAACCAATTAAGATGTTCTCAGTCTTGGAGTTGTTAATTTTTAATTTTATGCTTTGCATCCAGCTATTGATGTCACTAATGCACCGTTCCATAGAATCGCGATTGCTGTGCATAGAATCAGGGTTAAAACCACAGTACACCTGATGGTCATCAGCATACGCATGCCCCAGCTTACCGTGCTGATCAGTGATATGAAAAACAGGGCTAAAATACTCTATGAATTCCACAGGACCGAGGTATGATCCTTGCGGTACTCCCTGATTAAGTTTAAACTGGTCAGACACCGTACCATCAATAATAATTCATTGCGACCTTGACTGAAGATATGATAAAAACCAATTTATAGCTGTGTCTGGTACACCAAAAGAACAATTCATAATATTCAACAAAATCATGGTCCACAGTATCAAAAGCCGACGACACATTAATTAAAACCAGTTGTGTGACTTTCTCTTGGTCCATGTTTAAATGTACGGCACTGCATTTGGTGCCATAGCAAAGTTTCCTAGACCTTATATGAAAAGTAGGAATATTTGTGCCAAGACATAAAATGTAGCAGTAATAACAACAATAAAGTGATCTTATGTAGCGCCAGTCTCTGCCTAGTAGACACTCATTGCGTCAACTCCATTATTGAATGAATGAAAAGTCTATTCAACAACAACAACATAATACAACAGCACAGCATGATGCACTGCTGCTGCTGCTGAAGACACATTTAAAATGTTGCCAAACTCGTTGATAAGTTTTTCCACAGAATCATGCTGAGGTAGTTGGGTATTCTGCTTCTTAACACACAGGGTGTTGATAGGGGCAGGTAGTTTCTTTAAATCACCCTTATCTTCCGAGATAAAGTGAGAGAAATTGTCAGTTCGTTTGTTGTTCAGTGCGTTGACTTATGTGTTCCTAGCACGATGGAATGACTATGATTTTTATCCTGTCTCCAGATCAATTCAGCTTTACGTCATTGCGACTATAGTGCTTTGAGTTCATCATCAAACCATGGCACCAGTGGCCTCACTGCCATAGTTTTGGATTTGGTGGGTTTGTGCCTGTCCAACAACTGTCTTAATGCTGTATTGTATTCACCAGCTAGATGATTGATATCCGTGATGCTCAATAGTGCATTAGCTATACTCTTAAAGTCAGTGCTGAAAGCGTTGTTATCAATTTGTGTCAGTTTCCTATACGATATAGTACATGTCTCTAAAGGAAGTCTGGGCAAGTTTACTCGATACCGCACAAACATGTGATCCGAGACCATGTAATCAGCCACCGGGTAACTAAGAAGTTCACGATTACGCCTAGTGATAATTAAATCCAGAGTATGACCAGATCTATGAGTTGCAACCCTAACATGTTGTGTTAAGTCATACATACTCACTACATCACACATTCTTATTGCATCAGCATTGATGTCAATATCCATATGAATATTAAAATCACTGCATGCGACAGTTAGTTCTGAAATTCCTCAAAGAAAGTAGCAGTAGTGACAGGTCGGTATATCACATGCACATCAACTTTCATCTTTTCGTACAATAATTCATAGTTAGCAAATTAAAAGGAACATCACTTTACAGCGAATACCATTCTTGCACAGTATACAAATATGTCCACCAGTTCTGCCGGACAGTCTTGGATTGTTCTTGAGATGATAGCCATTGGGTGTTAGTTCCTCGCGTTTGACCGCATCACCAGATGTCAATCAGGTCTCCGTTATCAGAACGATATCAATGGCATTAGTAACGATATACTCACTGACATCTGCAGTTTTGTTCCGCACACAACACGGATTCACAAGAGCGAGTTGGATGTCCCTTGTCCGTCTCAATGGTGTGTTTACTCGCTTAACATGGATTAGATTGTTCAGATTAGCTCCAGTCCGAGCATCACGAATGTTGAGCAGTTTCTCTGTTGCTGTTGTTATTGCTGTTGTCGCCGTCACTGCTGCTGCTGCTCTTGTCGTTGTTGATGCCGCTGCCGAAGTTGCATGCGAGGTTGCGTCATCACTGTGCATTGAAGTTGTGCAAATATCAGTGGTGTACATATAATGTTGCCATAAAATATATTAGTTAACACTGTTGGCACCCGAGAATGCAGCTTTATGAAAGTTCCTATCGAATAGAGTTAATGTCGGAATCGAATGCTAATTGTTAATTCCGCAGTTGTTCCTAAGTGGGTTTTTGCCACGGAACAAATCTTTAATAACCGAAGCGTTTGTAGAGTATCAGCATCTGCCATCGTAAGTGGGCTCCGTGTGCGCGTCAGGACAGATGAAATCTGTGCAATTGATCACGTTAGAAATCTCGGCGTCCACCTTGATATGACTATGCAAGTGTCACGTACTATCAGCACTTGCTCGCTGCACCTGCGCAACATCCGGTTGATTCACTGTTACCTCACTCAACCGACAGCGGAACGCGTAGTCAATGCTATGATTACATCCCGTTTGGACTACTGCAACTCTCTGCTGTTCGAAACCTCAACCAATAACATTGGTCGATTGCAGCGACTCCAGAATGCTGCCGCTCGCCTTATTACTCGACAGGCTCGTTGTGAAAGTGCGACCCCTATTCTTCGCGAATTGCACTGGCTACCTATTCAACAGCGCATTGCATTCAAGATCGCTGTTCTTACGTACAAGTCGCTGCACGAAGACCTCTCGCCTGTCTACATGCAGAAACTCGTGCGTGTCTACATGCCAGCCAGACGTCTTCGGTCTGCTGACTCGAACGCACTAGTTGTTCCGAGAACACGCAGCAGAGCCGGTGACTGTACATTTGCTCACGCAGCGGCAACAGTGTGGAACGCTCTGCCGTTAAGCGTTACTAACAAAACATCACTGGAATCATTTAAATCTGTGTTGAAGACTCATCTGTTCACTGCAGCGTATATGTAACTCGGACCCTTACCAACACTGTTTTACCATAGCTGATTGATGTTTAACGTTTATTTATTTATTTTTCGTATACATTTTAGCCTAATTTATTGATGTTTACATTAATTTTAGTTTATTTATATATATAAAAATGATCTTAAAAATTTTATTTTATGATATAATACATCACATTCCTTTTCTACTTCTACTATATTTATTGTTTTAATTGCTATTATTATTATTAGTTCATTTTATCTATGATATAATAACTATTGTTTTTATTCAAATGCATTATTTTTAACATACACTTGTATATTGTTGTAAAGCGCTGTGAACAATATTGGATGTGGCGCTTAACAAAATAAAATATTATTATTATTATTAGAGTCTTCAGCAGTATCGTTTGTTTGGCCGTCATTGCGATGACCCCGATGGCATGCAGTTGTTAACTGGTGAAAGCCAGCATGTTTACAAACAGTCTGTTAAGCGTAAACACTGATTTAACAATGGGAAAGTAATTTTACTTATTTATTCACTTATTTTAATCAAAAAAATAGGTTTCAATATCTGTTATGTGCAAAATGGTGGCAACTGAAGACTCCAGTTAGAAAATGGTGTTGCAAGATTCCCAACATTAAAACACTGATTTTACTTTAACCGATGTGAATTTTGAAGCATTTTTTTCAGTTTAAAAATAAAACCCAGGTACTTGTGATATTGGCTGTGGTATGAGTAGACCAATATGGATGATGTTGTTGACTTCAGGACTGGGAGGAAAGGAAGTCTTGAGATCGAGGATTCAGCTTTGCAGAGGGAGAAACTGGGGGAGTATCATGCATGCTGAATGCATGCGGCAACATGTAAATTGGTAAGTCTCACAAATATCTTGTACTTAAAAATGCAGCATGGAACAATCATAGGAAACATGCATGGCATTGCGTACAACTGTCCCAAGTTATGCAGTCTTCATCAAGTGTCTCATATAAATACTTCTTCAAACCGTCTCTTGCATCTCTGTAGGTAGCGCCATGTGGCACACAAACTAAGCACCTAACCGTGAAAATGATCACCATACAAATGTCCAAGTTATCCCTTCTGATGGATAAGTATTTTTTTAGTTTGTGTAATAATTAATGTATCCACTACATCGCGGTTTTACTTACATCACAATTGAATTTTGCACATGACCTCTGTCAAGTTTTGCTTTGCCAACAATGTTGTTAATGGTTATATATACGTGAATTACATTGCTATTGCTGCAAGACATCTCCTAAATCAAACATTCTCACATACAGTGGTCACTTTACAAACTTTGCTTTATATTTTTGCTATAAAGAAGCACTTTTGTGACCAGAATTTCACCAAAATATTTGACGGAATGTCCGAACCCACTACAGATTTTCTGATGACTTGAAAGAGGTTTTGCTAGGCAACAGGTCACGTGATGGAGAGGTTATCTGTAGCGTGTTCGGCCAGTATTGCCAGAGTGTTGACAGTGGTTGTTATGCTTCAGGTGGCATGCCTAACCTGGAAGGCATGACATTTGGTCAGCATGAGAAGATGCTGGAGGGTTTTGTCAGCAACCTGCACATCCAGGGCAAGGACCCCTTGACCTCACCGCTGATGCTGTCGGGTACACCCCTCTATGCTGCAACTGTCCAGTTGCTACAGTGTTTTTTTTTTAATGTCTTGGGGCTAGTGTTGGAGACAAAAAATGTATTATTTTGTCAGCTTTATTAATGTAGCCGATTAAAATTATATATCTCGGCTGGTTGATACTTGATTTGAAACTGATGTTGCCAACAGAATCTAGACACTGTAAACTTGTGTGTAGCTACACTGATACGAAATGTGTAGAGCAGGTCTATGTGAAACAGGAGGTTAACTAATGTCGGAATGAATTGTACCATTAGCCTGTAGATGTGAATTCTTTGTAATTTTACTTTATTTGTATATATTTTCTAGCAGTAAAATGTTATCTTTGAATGTTGAAAGGCAGATTCACAAAGCAATGTTAATATGATGGAGAGATATGGTAATTATGTGCAATCATATCACTAGATCATGCCAACTGAAGTGATGGTCTGATACAAAGTATTTATTGTGCGCAAAAGGCAAATATGCCAAATACTAGAGTTGTAGGGGAAAGAAATCTTGTAATGTATTTCATTAGAATGTGCAACATTTAACAAGAACACGAAAGTTTTATTTAGACCCCAATTACAATATATGTATAATATCAAATTAACGTAACATGAATAGGCATATATATTCA